>JAFIDM010006943.1:65457025-65493111 GCA_023159025.1 Thereuonema tuberculata
TGAATGGGGCGGTCCCAGTATAGTTTATATGAGGGTGACTCTAATACGCTTTGTGGTATGTACTTGTAGTACGGGACCGTGCTCTTAATAAGTGAATGTTTGTGTGCTAGTTGTTGATGAACGATCGACGCTACCTGATTGTGTCGGTGGAGGTAGTCTGTTTGAGAGAGAAGGGGACAGCCTGATATTACGTGGTCGATCGTCTCATGCGTAGTGTGGCATTTCCTGCATTTGTCGTCATGTGTGTTTGCATCGTGTAGAATGTGTTTCTTGTAGTTGCGTGTGGAGATGACTTGGTCCTGTATTGCGATCATGAACCCTTCGGTCTCCCCAAACAGCTCACCACTCGTCAGCCATCTGTTCAACGCTTCCATGTCGACATGAGGCTGGCTGAGTTCGTGATGATGTCTGCCATGGAGTTCCTTACGAGCCCATGATTCACGCAGCTGCTGAATGTGGGTGTCAGGGGTGGTGAGTGTTGGAGAAGAGTTTTCGAGGTTCAGGGGTGTGAGGTGTGTGTCAGCCTTGACAATGGCTGAGTGAAGTGAGGAGTCTTCTGCTCTTTGGTGGAAATGTTCCCTAAGTGTATGTACTTGTTTTTCGTGTAGGGTGATGAGGTTGATGAGTCCTCGGCCTCCCTCCTTGCGGGGAAGAGTCATCCTTTCGGTAGCGGACTTGGGGTGGTGCATGTTGTGCTTCGTGAATGTAGTGCGTGTTGCACATTGTAGTGCTTCGAGTTCGGTGTTTGTCCATGGAATTATGCCGAACGAATATGTTAGTGTGGGAACGTCAAAAGTGTTGATAGCTTTAATTTTATTTCTGGCGTTGAGTTGAGTTTTGAGGATTTTGTGAACTCGAGCAAGGTATGTGTTCCTTAGTGCATTTTTGATGTTTGCGTTGTCAATGACGCGCGCTTGCTGGAAGCCCAGGTACTTGTAGGTCTCTCCCTCTTCCATGGATTGGATGGCCAAACCATGGTCCAGTTCAAAACCCTCCAAATTCGAAGTCTTCCCACGTATTATGTGTAACTTGCGGCATTTGTCAATTCCAAATTCCATCCCAATGTCTTTGGTGAACTGTGTGGTGGCTTGTAGTAAATTAGTAAGTTGTGCATTGTTTGTGGCATAGAGTTTAATGTCATCCATGTAGAGTAAGTGTGTGATTTTATATGGTGTCACAGTGCCTGTGGTAAGCCTATAACCGTGTTTTGTGTTATCTAGTATATGGTTCAGTTGATTCAAGGCGAGGCAGAACCAAAGAGGACTCAAGGAGTCTCCCTGGAAAATACCTCTCCTTATGGGAATGGGATCTGTAGTGATGGAGGTGTTAGAGGTGCGTAGGTGTAATGTTGTGTTCCAACTCTTCATCGTGGCAGCTAAGAATGCCGTGATCTTGGGGTGTATTTTGTAGATATGAAGAGTGTGTAGGAGCCAGGAATGAGGGACAGAATCAAATGCCTTCTTGTAATCGATGTATGCGATAAGTAAGCTCCTATTCTTCGCGCGTGCCTGGCGCAGGATTACAGAGTCAATAAGGAGTTGCTCCTTACAACCCTGGGAATTCCTGCGACAGCCCTTCTGCTGTTCGGAAAGAATGTTATATGTCTCGATGTGTGTGTAGATCTTGTCTGCGAGGCAGGAGGTGAGGAGTTTATAAAGTGTGGGGTTATTATTATTATTATTATTATTATTATTATGTAAAAGATTCAAACCTTGGGATTCAAACCTTGCGTTTTGGATATTTAGTTGTACATGACGCGCTTGCTGGAAGTGATGGAAATGCGTAGGTGTAATGTTGTGTTCCAACTCTTCATCGTAGCGTCCAAGAATGTCGTGATCCAGGGGTGTATCTCGTAGAGATAAAAGAGTATGTAGGAGCCAGGAATGAGGGACGGAATCAAATGCCCTCTTGTAGTCGATGTACGCAATGTCTAAGTTCCTATTTTTCGCGCGCGCCTGCCGCAGGATTACAGAGTAAATAAGAAGTTGCTCCTTACAATCCTGGGAATTCCTGCGACAGCCCTTCTGCTGTTCGGAAAGGATGTTATGTGTTTCGATGTGTGTGTAGATTTTCTCTGCGAGGCCGGAAGTGAGGAGTTTGTAAAGTGTGGGGAGGCAAGTGATTGGACGATAGTTTACAGGGTGCGCTGTTTCAGTGTTCTTGTTCTATAAATATGTAACACCCTGTGCAGGGCCGTTTCTACCATTAGGCAAGACTAGGCGGCCGCCTAGGGCAGTCGAAGGACGGATTCCGTTTTTTTTTTGGTTGTTAAAATAGGATTGCGATTTTTTTTTTTGGTTGTCGAATTGAAGATTCTGTTTTTTTTTTGATGGGGGCGGCATTTGAAAGGGAGGGGGCGGCATTTTTCAGTTCTCGCCTAGGGTGGCAGAACACCTAGAAACGGCTCTGACCCTGTGTGAAGAGGCATAAGTTCTGGGTGTTGGATCATGTCAGTGAGTGTAAGAGCTAGCTTCCCATTAAGGGACGTGAATTCCCAAACAGCTCACCACTCGTCAGCCACCTGTTCGACGCTTCCATGTCGACATCAGGCTGGCTGAGTTCAAGGTAATGTCTGCCATGGAGTTCCTTACGAGCCCATGATTCACATAGCTGCTGAGTGTAGGTGTCGGGGATGGTGAGTGTTGGATAAGTGTTTTCGAGGTCCAGGGGTGTGAAGTGTGTGTTAGCCTTGACAATGGCTAAATGGAGTGAGGAGTGTTGTGCTCTTTGGTGGAAGTGTTCCCTAAGGGTGTGTATTTGTTTTTCGTGTAGGGTGATGAGGTTGATGAGTCCGCGGCCTCCCTCCTTGCCGGGAAGAGTCATCCTATCGATGGCAGACTTGGGATGGTGCATATTGTGTTTCATGAATATAGTGCGGATTGTGCGTTGTAAAGTGCTTCGAGTTCAGTGTTTGTCCACGGAATTATGCCGAACGAATATGTTAGTGAGGGGACAGCAAAAGTGTTGATGCTTTAATTTTATTTCTGACGTTGCGTTGTGTTTTGAGGATGTTGTTAATGCGTCCACGGTGTGTATTGTTGAGTGCGTTTTGTTTGCGTTGTCAGTTATGCACGCTTGCTGGAAGCCCAGGTACTTGTAGGTCTCTCTCTCTTTCATGGATTGGATGGCCAACCCATGATTCAGTTCGAAACCCTCCAAATTCGTAGTCTTACCGCGTGTTATGTGTAGCTTGCGGCATTTGTCGATTCCAAATTCCACCCCAATGTCGTTAGTGAACTGTGTGGTGATTTGTAGTAAATTAGTAAGTTGTGCGTTATTTGTGGCGTAGAGTTTAATATCATCAATGTAGAGTAAGTGTGTGATTTTGTATGGTGTCAGAGTAAGCCTATAACCGTGTTTTGTATTGTCTAACATGTGGCTTAATGTTTTCAATTCGAGGCAAAGAGGACTCAAAGAGTCTCCCTGGAAAATACATCTCCTTATGGGAATGGGACTGTAGTGATGGAGTTCTAGGAGGTGCATAGATGTAATTTTGTATTCCAACTCTTCATCCAGGAATGTCGTAATCTTGGGGTGTATCTTGTAGATATGAAGAGTGTGTAGGAGCCAGGAATGAGGGACTGAGTTAAATGCCTTCTTATAGTCGATGTACGCGATATGTAAATTCCTATTCTTCGCACGCGCCTGCCTCGGGTTTACCGTGTCAATAAGGAGTTGCTCCTCACAACCTAGGTAATTCCTGCGTCAGCCCTTCTGCTGTTCGGAAAGAATGTTATCTGTTTCGATGTGTGTGTAAATTTTGTCTGCAAGACAGAAGGTGAAGAGTTTATAAAGTGTGTGATTGGACGGTAGTTTACAGTGTGCGCTGTTTCAGTGTTCTTGCTCTGTAGGTATGTGTATCCCTGTATGAGGAAAAGAGGTATATGTTCTGGGTGTTGGATTATATCAGTGAGTGTAAGAGACAGCTTCACATGCAGGGACGTGAACCTCTTGATCCAGAAGTTCTGGACGCCGACTGCACCAGGAGCCTTCCTGTTGTGTGCATGTTTTAGTGCTCTCTGTATATCTGCGAGAGTAATCTCATGGAAGAACATGAAGGGTAAGTGTTCAGTGAGTTGTTGTTCCTCTGTGATCCATGGTGCTTTGTCATTGTGGGGATGGGGTTGGACCACAGAGACGACCAGTATTAATATAATGCCTCGTTAGTGGTAATTGTATTGGGTGTAGTAGAGGGAGATGAAAGGGAACTGTAGAATTTTTTTCTCGTTATATTGGAAAGTGTTGTTCTGTTGTTTGCGCAGAGTGCACTGTTTGTATCTTTGTAGTCTTGTTGTAAGTCCACTCAGTTTTTGCTTCAGTGTGTCGAGATGCCCAGAACTGTGTGAGCCTGGATGTGTCTCCTCTAAGGTCGCTGATGCGACCCTGAAGGCGACATCTCCAAGGGGGGGAATATATTCTTGTGACCGTGCAGTAGGAGGTGTGTGATGTTGTTTGATTCCAAATGCCCGTATGGTTCCCTGTGCCGCGCAGTACAGTGTTGTGTGTATGTCTTCTAATGTTTGGATATTGTCAAGGTGTTGTTGGATAGTGTGTGTGTTGAGATGGTGTATGATTGTGGAGAGTTGTTTTGATGTGTATACTTTGGGGAGTAGCGGCCTGAGTGTGGGGTTTGTGCCTGTATATTGTGCTAGTGCAGTGCAGAAATGATCATGTTCTGCTTGTAATATGTCATTATTTGTATTGTTGGGGCATGTGTAGTGAGGGGTAGAGATTGTTTCTGTGTTTACCATAGAGATAGTGTCTTCTAGTGAGGTGGGTTATGGTGTCTTGTGATTGGATTCAGCGACTTCTTCTTTAATTTGTGTAAGTATGAAATGGGGAATAAAATTGTTTACTACTACGGAATATTGCTGATCCGCTTCCCGCTGTTCGCTAAGTCCTAACGATGGATAACATATGGTGAGTACTTGGTGTAATGGCTGTCTGTATCTTGTGAGTTGAGTCCCTAATTATGTAACGGTGTAGAAGTCGCGCATAAGATCCTGCTTCATCTGCGATGACCATCGGATGCGCTGGCGTGGTTTCCCAGTCTTGGTGGTCGCCTGCTCTGACACAGACGAAACACTTCCGACCGTTTGGAGTGAATGTTGTTGCCCGGGCATTGTGGTAGCCATACTACAGAATGGGGCGCCACTTTCTCCACCGCCACCTGCGGGAGACTGTAGGATATTTTTCGAACGGAGGACTCTTTCTAACCCCCGAACGCGGGTGACTTTATCCTGCGCCACACCCGATGCAGCACGTTCAATATTAGAACAAGATCTCATCATAGATTGTTGGACCCTTTAGCCTACCCTAAAGTTAGTGTAGTTCCAGCCCCCACCGCGAGGAGGTCCTTGGGGGGGCTTATTATTATTATTATTATTATTATTATTATTATTATAACAGTGTTAACAAATAGAACTATTTTCATAATTGATATTGCAATAACTGGAGATGCAAGAATTTGAGATAAAGAACAGGAAAAAATTACAAAATACAGGGATTTGGCAATTGAAACAACACGGCTTTGGATGAAACACACGACAGTGATCCCCATCATCACTGGGGCACTTGGAACAATCTCAAAAAATTTTACCAAATATTTGAACCGATTACAGTTGTCTGAAATAACAACATCAGAACTACAGAAAACAGCGCTGCTTGGAACATCATATATATTGCGCAGATACCTGGTGGATACTCAGATTTCTGGTTGAAACTTGTATCAACTAAAGACTCCAGTCAGAGAATTTATTATTATTATACAGGACACTACAAAACAATGTGTATCACAGCTGCCAGTTCTTTAGCTGGTGTTGGCCTTCAAACGCATCGAATTCTTCCCAAGAATCTAGGATGTCGTAATGTATCGGCGCAAAATATGTGCTGATCCAAGCAGTGCGGCTCTTTGGAGTTGACCGATGGAGATTTTGTCAATATTTAGATCTTGTAAGTGCTTACCAAGGTTTTTTGGTATAGCACCCAGTGTGCCGATAACCACTGGAACCACCACTGCCGGCTTGTGCCATAATCGTTGAACCTCGATTTTTAGGTCTTGATACCGTGTGATTTTTTCCAGTTCTTTTTCTTCCACTCTACTATCACCAGGTATGGCTATATCAATTAGCCATATCTGTTTCTTTTCTATCACTGTCAAATCTGGCGTATTGTGTGCTAAGATCTTATCCGTTTGAATTCTGAAATCCCACAGTATTTTCACGATATCATTTTCAGTAACATTGTTTACTGTATGTTCCCACCAGTTGTTTGTTGTTGCAATGTGATAATTTTTGCAGATGTTCCAGTGAATCATCTTTGCAACTGCATTATGCCGCGTCTTATAGTCCGTCTGTGCAATTTTTCTACATGAGCTGAGAATATGATCCACTGTTTCATCAGATTCTTTGCACAATCTGCACTTTGAGTCCGTTGACGATTTTTCAACTTTTGCTTTAATTGCATTTGTTCGTAAAGCTTGTTCTTGAGCAGCTAGAATTAAGCCCTCTGTTTCTTTTTTTAATGTTCCATTCGTAAGCCAATACCAGGTCTTATCCATATCCACTTTTCCTTTGATGTTTTTAAGAAATTGGCCATGTAATTTTTAATCTTGCATTTTGTCGATAATCTTGTTTTGTTTTATTTACTTTTAATAAATTTTGTTTTGTAACTGCAATAAGCATTTGTTCTTGACTGCTTTGTACATAATCTGCCAGTGCATGTTTTTCTTCTTCTACTGTTTGTTTAACTTGCAGTAATCCTCTACCTCCAGTTTGACGGGGTAGGTATAATCTATCAATGTCACTGCGCGGATGCAACGAATGATGAATTGTCATTAATTTTCTTGTTTTTCTGTCCAAAAGATCCAATTCAGCTTGAGTCCAGTTGATGATACCAGCAGTGTATCTTATAACTGGTGTTGCCCAAGTGTTGATGGCCTTGATAATATTCCCACCATTTAATTTTGCTTTTAATAGCTTTCGGACCCTTTGTACGTATTCTTTACTGATAATATTCTTAACTTGGCCATGCTTGATATTATCCATTTGCAAAATGCCAAGGTATTTGTAAGCTTTATCATTATTGTTTCTAATATTTTGACCATTTGGCATTTCAATTCCATCACTGTGCAAAATTTTTCTTCTTTTTAATGCCACACTTGCACATTTTTCTAGTCCAAATTCCATAGAGATATCAGTGCTAAAGATGCGGACAGTGTTAACAAGTGATTGGATTTCAGCGTCTGATTTTCCATAAAGCTTCAAATCATCCATATAAAGTAAGTGTGAAATTTTTGTTGAATTTATGGAAGTTTGATAGCCAAGGTTTGTTTTCTTTAAAATCATTGAAAGGGGGATCATGGCAATGATGAACAATAGTGGTGATAATGAATCACCTTGAAAAATTCCCCTTTTGATGTTAACTAGTCCATATTCTTCATTTCCAACAATTAGTTTTGTCTTCCACTTCCTCATTGTTTTTTTAACAAATACTGTAATGTTTTTACCAATTCCTATTGTTTCCAAACACTTTATGATCCAGTTGTGAGGCAATGAATCAAATGCCTTTTTGTACTCAATCCAGACCATATATAAGTTTGTTTTTCGTTTCTTGCAATTTTCTAGTATAATTTTATCAATTAGAAGTTGATCTTTTGTATCTCTGCTATTTCGTTTATTTCCTTTCTGTTCTACAGGCAGGATATTATTTGCCTCCAAAAAGTCTTGAATAATATTATCACCCATGATACCAGTTAACAATTTAAATAATGTTGGCAAGCATGTTATAGGCCTATAGTTTCCAGGTGTCGCACCTTTTGCTGGATCTTTCTGGATAAGATAAGTTTTGCCAGTTGTTAACCATTCACTTATATTTCCACTTTGTAAAATTTCGTTAAATTGCTTGGCTATGATCGGGTGTAGACTAGTCAGATATTTGAGCCAGAAGCCATGCAATTGGTCATTACCAGGTGATGTCCAGTTTTTGACTTTTTTTACTCGCTTTTTAATCATTTCTGTAGTAATAAAAAGATCTTGCATTTGATTTTCACAAAAATCATTTTCAAAGTCTTTTATCCATCCAGCATTTTGCTTAAAATGTTTTTCATTTTCCCACAGATCTTTCCAAAACTGATTTGTTTCATTCTTATCAGGTTTTTTACATTTTGGCTGGTTAAGGCAGTTAATGCTTTGGTAGAATCGTATTTGGTCTAATTGAAAAAGCTGGTTTTGTCGAAATTGAACAATTCGTGCATCATAACGTTCTATTTTTCTGGCTGTTGCTGTTATCTGCTGTTTTACAATTTCTAGTGCTTCATCAACTTTTCTTGTATTGAGCCAGTATTTCTTTACTAATTCCTTTTTGATTTTTGCATTCTTCAATTTTTGATCTTTTATATTCTTCAAATTGCTTGCATCAGAGCGTAATTTTTTTATCTTTAATTCCAGTCTAATTATTATTATTATTATTATTATGTTTGTATGTTTCAAACCTTGGGTTTCCCCAGCAAAAACAATATGGCGGGTCAAGGACCAAAGCACATACTGCCAAGTGTAAAGATGTGTGCAAGAATGATTAGGGATGTGTGCTTGTGTCCAAAAATTTCCTAACTATGCGTGTAGTGTTGAGTACCACAGCCTTTTGCAGTTGTGCATAAGTGATTTTGTGAAGTCCTAGTGTGCTGAGACTGTGGTGCAATGTGTCAGGCACCAGACCAGTGGCAGACAGAACGATGGGTACAACACGTACTCGATCCTGCCTCCACTGCTTCTGGAGCTCGTGTACTAGATCAGTGTATTTACTGATCTTGTTTGCGTGAGTTTTCTGCATGTTCTTGCTGATAGGCACTGCAATATCAATTAGATAGGTCTGTTTGTTGACCTTATCAACAAGTGTGATGTCTGGTCTGTTGTGATGTATGGTTTTGTCTGTGTGAATGGGGCGGTCCCAGTATAGTTTACATGAGGGTGACTCTAAAACGCTTTGTGGTATGTACTTGTAGTACGGGACCGCGCTCTTAATAAGTGAATGTTTGTGTGCTAGTTGTTGATGAACGATCGACGCTACCTGATTGTGTCGATGGAGGTAGTCTGTTTGAGAGAGAAGGGGACAGCCTGATATTACGTGGTCGATCGTCTCATGCGTAGTGTGGCATTTCCTGCATCTGTCGTCATGTGTGTTTGCATCGTGTAGAATGTGTTTCTTGTAGTTGCGTGTGGAGATGACTTGGTCCTGTATTGCGATCATGAACCCTTCGGTCTCCCCAAACAGCTCACCACTCGTCAGCCATCTGTTCAACGCTTCCATGTCGACATGAGGCTGGCTGAGTTCGTGATGATGTCTGCCATGGAGTTCCTTACGAGCCCATGATTCACGCAGCTGCTGAGTGTGGGTGTCAGGGGTGGTGAGTGTTGGAGAAGAGTTTTCGAGGTTCAGGGGTGTGAGGTGTGTGTCAGCCTTGACAATGGCTGAGTGAAGTGAGGAGTCATCTGCTCTTTGGTGGAAATGTTCCCTAAGTATATGTACTTGTTTTTCGTGTAGGGTGATGAGGTTGATGAGTCCTCGGCCTCCCTCCTTGCGGGGAAGAGTCATCCTTTCGGTAGCGGACTTGGGGTGGTGCATGTTGTGCTTCGTGAATGTAGTGCGTGTTGCACATTGTAGTGCTTCGAGTTCGGTGTTTGTCCATGGAATTATGCCGAACGAATATGTTAGTGTGGGAACGTCAAAAGTGTTGATAGCTTTAATTTTATTTCTGGCGTTGAGTTGAGTTTTGAGGATTTTGTGAACTCGAGCAAGGTATGTGTTCCTTAGTGCATTTTTGATGTTTGCGTTGTCAATGACGCGCGCTTGCTGGAAGCCCAGGTACTTGTAGGTCTCTCCCTGTTCCATGGATTGGATGGCCAAACCATGGTCCAGTTCAAAACCCTCCAAATTCGAAGTCTTCCCACGTATTATGTGCAACTTGCGGCATTTGTCAATTCCAAATTCCATCCCAATGTCTTTGGTGAACAGTGTGGTGGCTTGTAGTAAATTAGTAAGTTGTGCATTGTTTGTGGCATAGAGTTTAATGTCATCCATGTAGAGTAAGTGTGTGATTTTATATGGTGTCACAGTGCCTGTGGTAAGCCTATAACCGTGTTTTGTGTTATCTAGTATATGGCTCAGTGGATTCAAGGCGAGGCAGAACCAAAGAGGACTCAAGGAGTCTCCCTGGAAAATACCTCTCCTTATGGGAATGGGATCTGTAGTGATGGAGGTGTTAGAGGTGCGTAGGTGTAATGTTGTGGTCCAACTCTTCGTCGTGGCAGCTAAGAATGCCGTGATCTTGGGGTGTATTATTATTATTATTATTATTATTATTATTATTATTATTATTATTATATTTGTTGCTCCAGTGAAGTTGGCCATAGTGGATTTGAATCAAGATCAAGTTCTGCGTTTTTTGACAACTATAGCAGCCAAGGTAAGAAAAAATTCCATATTAATAAAAAGAGCTATTGCGCATGTTCTCATTCAGAAAAATAATTCTGCATATATCTAGGATGAATGCTTTTTTTGATCTGTGAATGGTATTGCTAAGGCTTTGAGATTTTTTTTTAAATATCTTATGATAGATAAAATTTTGATATGTTGTAGTCCTTACCATCTGTTGAATTTCGATAGGAAGACTCCATAATATTTAGTTGATACTAATGGCGGTTGTGTGTATGATTATCTCTCTATTCCAATATAAATTTATTATTTTTCATTACTGCTTGTGAGCGCTTTTTATTGGTCATCTTTTTTACTTAAAAGATATTGTAGCATTATTTTCTAATATATTACTTTGCATACATTGTTATGTTTTCTGGTACAGATAGTTCCACTTACCTGCATCCACAGGTTAATTGGCCTTTTATTTCTATAACTTTTGCACACAAAATATTCGTCTCATGCAATGTTAGGATCTTTAATTAAACATAGATTCATAAAAACAAAGAATTATAAAAAGTACCTTGAATAGCTATCAAACATCCTCCAGTTCCTGAAAAAAATCATTATTAGACCTATTATTATTGTAGGAGATTTTTAATAGGAAGAGCAGTGGAACCTCCATGACTAAATACTAAAAACATAAAAACATATTAAAAATAAAGAAAAAGAAAATTCATGTGCTGGGCTCTGCCAGCCTCAAATGAACATTGGTCTCAAATTTTAATGTAAGAGATTTTATTTTATTTATTTGAAGTAAATAAATATTCTTATTATTTTTGAAAGCTTTGAAATGTATTTAAGTAAATTAATATGAAATAAATTTGAATAACGAATCGTATTAATTACGTCAGCGAAGAAAATGAATAAGAAAGGCAACACTGCCTGTATTTGGAGTTGAGATGAGATGAGACATTAAGAGAACAGTAGTTAACATTATTAGTGAGAATTAAAGTTATGTTGATTGACAGCCAGAAGGCGCAGCGATCGAGAATCATTATGATGTGGTGAGAATTTGCTAAAGCGTGTTACGTCACCATTGGAAAGCAGTAAAGTTCCAGATGGGGAAGCGACTTCAACAAATGGCGTTGCGAAGGGTTAAGCAAAGTTCTGGCGGAATGTTTAAACTGTGCTACGCAGTTAGACTACGAGCTACTGAGAATTTTAATATCAACGAACTCAATAAACTGTAAGTAGAAATCTTATTCAAAATATTCCAATGAGGGTCTATTGAGCATGGATTTTACATTCTGCAAACAGAGTTCTGAAAGTGAAGAAAGTCACGAGAAGACATAATCACAAGACTTTTGAAGTGCGAAGAGAATTGCAATTAACTGTTTGATTTAAAGCTATTGTACAAAGTATTATTTCTCAATTATTTATTTGAAGAATTATTCGAAGCTTTATTTAATTTGTCGAAACTACTAAAGTGTAGTAGAGGGAGATTAGGGAGATTTGTAATAATAGAATCTTCAGCAAGTAGCGTGAAACGATTCAATTATTATTTGCGCTTTAATGAAGTGAACTGGTGTGAGTTGTGATTGTAGAATTCTTAAAGAAGAATTAAATAATGGTGAAAGAGAACTGCAGTAATTTGAGTACTTCAAGATATTAATGTTTGGAGATACGTTAATGTTGAATGACATAATATAGAACTGTGACGTGAGTCGTAATATTCAACAGTGTGCAGCTTAAATATTTCACGCGGGTGAAAAGCCATAATATTATGGCTCACAATGTGAAAAGCCAGATAATATTAAATTACACATTGTGAAAAGCCAATTAAAATACTTCACACAAGTGAACAGCCAAAATAGTATTTCACACAAGTGAAAGGCCATTACCCTAATACAATTGATACCAACGGTATTGGAGCCAGGGAAGACTTATTGAAGTGAAGCAAGTTAGTGCTTATAGAAGAACTTATGATAGTCTTAGATACTTTTAATATTTTAATCCGAAGACAAGTTTTATGAAGCTGATGGAACTATAGAAATAACCCGAACCATTATTGCAGGTTTTTCTGTATCAGCATCATAGTTGTTATAAAAAAATAATAAATCCATTCAATATTTTTATCTCAAAACCTTAGTAGTACACTGCATTTAATTCCAGTAAATTCTAATATAATACTATTATATACAACTCCAAATTATAATTACAATTATTATTATTATTGACTCAAAGTTTGACTATTTCACTCGTTTTATTTCTAGTCTGTTTGTAACCACATTAAACTAAAACGGATGGACAATTTTCCTTAAAATTTTGATACAATGCTTAAAATTTTAAGCATTAAATTTTGGGCTTAAAAACAATTATTGTGATGTTCATCCTCTCTTTTCAAGTCGCTGCATCTCACTGCTATGGATTCTGAGCTTATTTTTAATTATTAGTAACTATGGGGACGTCCATTAATTACGTGAGGTCAAAAAGGGGAGGGGGGGGGTCAACTAAAATCTCACGTAAACTTTTTTCATTCAGAGAAAATATATATCATAGCAAGATTTCCGTTTTTTTTTTTTTTTTGGTTGTTAAAATTTTTGAAATCTCACCAAGGGGGGGGGGGGGGGGGTCCAATTTTTTTAAAAAACACCTCACGTAATTAATGGACGTCCCCTAAATGGTAACATATCCATCGTGCAGTGATTATGCAGAAAAAGTCATAAAACTCATATTAATGTTTGAAAACAATCAGGGTTTTTTTGAGGGATTGGAGAGGGCCAGCATCAAAATAATAGTAATAATATTTTAAGTTGGCCAAAAATAAAGAATTTTGCTAAGTATTAAAAACATTAGTCAATTATTATTATTTATTCTACCGATATGCTTCCGGCGCATGCGCATTGAATGGTCGGTCAGAAGACAGAATGGTATTAAACCACTTTAAACCTCGCATGAGTCCAGTAATCCCGAAGATGCCATTTAAGAAAAACTACTCGAAGCGCACGCTCTGTAAAACGAGGGGTTTCGGATTAACGGCCCGTAATTTGCGGTGGGGGACTCCATTGTCATCAGATTGGCTAGCTTTTATGGGGGAGGAAACCTGTGCTATTCACCTCGTAGGCTCAAATGAGTTGATCGATTTGTCGGATGAGCAATCACAAGTAGAATACCTTGGCTTCAGGAGAAAAGCCTCCAATGAAAGCTACTAAGTCACCTGAGAACCTGCTTAACTCGACGCTAAATCCGGAATTTGAAAGCCCGAACGAAGGAATTAACTTGGATGTCGTCGTGAAATTGAAGAAAAATCTTTTTGACTTAATAATTAAAATCTCAATTTCTTTGTCTGTCTTTGAAAGCCAAGTGAAAGAGAGATAATGAAAATTTAGGTAATGATTTTGGTCCGTCTTACTCATACATTTACATTCTATATTCACTTCTATATTCAATAGAAATTTCAAAATTGCAACTGACAAACATTACTGCAAGAAATTTAAAAAAAAACGTACAGTTTAAGATTCTTAAGGTCCCTTAATTTATATTGGAGAGAAAAAAAAATAGAATTTAAAAAATTATAAAATTAAGTCAATTTGTAAAAAATAAAAAAATAAAAAAAAATAAACGTGGTGTCCACCGTTCCATTCTTTCTAAACAATTTAACATCCAAGAATGCTATTACATTCTATTAAACAATGCTATTAAATTGTACAGTTTTAAAATCCCTTATCCTGACGACGACCAGCCTAAAAGAAATTTAACGTGGGAAGAAAACAACCCAAACAAACAAATAATTCAATTAAAATAAAGTTTAAGGCGGAAGTTAGTAACTTAAAGAAAACATAAATCAAAATACACAAATCCCCTTACACCTCGCAGTCGTCTTGGATTTAAAACTATAGATTTTACAGTTTCTTTTTATTGTTGTGTTTTTTGGTTGGGAAAAGCCACTTTCAGGAGCGGAGGTGAGATCGTTAACCTTTTCAGACACTTTTGACTTATCACTGAGGATAAATCGGACTGATGACGCGTAATAAGACCTGTTCCAAATTTCTGCGATGATAGCTGAAGGCGCGAATCCTAATGTTGAGCATGGTGATTTGTGATTTTTTAAAAAAATAATAGAAGCATTGTTCATTAGAATCTCCCTTAAGAAATACTAAATAAAAAATAAAGGTTTAGAAATGAAATTTCTTTTTATACATCACCCAAAAAAAATCACTCAAAAAGTTTCAATTAAAAAACAATTTGCTCCAATTGAACCTTGTAATTTTTAATAATCGATTATAAATTTTCTGCAGACACTCTTATTTAAAACTTAACGCGCACCCATTAAGTTATTGTAAGATAATTAATGCTTACGAGATAAAGATTATATCTTGAAGAAAACTTTTGTTAAAATTGTATAATGGTAATTTCAAATGATTGCAAAAGAAAACTGTTTTATTGCGAAAAGCTGATTTTAATCGAAACCAGGACCAAAAGAACTGAAAACTACCAATAAAGCTGCTTCATTTGATAAATAAATACATAGAAATGATGAAAAGTTACTATCACTGTCCTTTGGTAAAACTAATTTTGGAGATTTCCATACATATATTCGAAAGTTAGCACACCAACAACCATCTTTTTTTCCCAATATTATCAGTCTTTATCCCAAATTTCGAAAATCAATACCGTCGCTGTTATATCAAAATGTCATACGTCAAAATCTACCTTCTTGCGGTGCTCCCTGTTACCACTAAACGGGCTCTGTCGACCTTTGGGACTGGCGCCCCCTTGGGTATATCCAGCCTATAAGCTTCCATGGATCGCCGTATCCATTCCAGGGCTAAACAACATCGGTTGCCTGACAACTCTTGCCCAGGACCGAAGACATCAAATTTCCATGGAAGTCGCCTATACCCACGTTGGGTGATGAGGCGTCAAGTCAAGTCAAAATCTAAACTTTCCAATAGCGAAGAAAAGTTTCTGCCTTCATTTTATATTAATCCTAAATGCTTGATACCCTAAATTTAAACTTTGATTGGCACATCATACAATATGTACGTACTGGTTTTAACAATTGACTTTTTGTAGTGCATTATTACTTACATACGATGTTTTGCAATTAGTTTTTTTTTTTCTTTTAACTGAACATGCGTTTTGTTTTTAATCTGTAACTTGAGTTCTATCACCTGATCACATACAACAACTTGAAAGGAGATGTAGCTAACAAATACAAGCGTTTTCCTCAATAAACATTTCTTGGTAATTTTGACATACGATATTTTGATATCGACGATATATGAGTTTGTAAGAAGCGCTTTGCCGTTCTGCTACTAGTTTTATTGTCTTATTTTTCATAGTTTCAAATGAGAACACAAGTTTTCTTAAGATATACGGAGCGTTTCCAAACTTATGTTACAGAAGAATATGGTAGATAAAAGGTACGAAAGCAAACAGTTTTCCTTAAGTAATGTCCGGTCTAGCACCGATGCAGCACTACAGTCGTTTTAGTGTTGTGCCTGTTCCGTCTCAAGGCTGCCACGATCGCCGGATCTTAATCCGATTGACTTCTTCTGTTGGGGCTTTATAAATAGCCTCGTGTACGCCACACTAGTTGATACAATGGATCAACTGCGGTAACGAATTGTCGAAGTTTGCAATACCATCCGTACTATACCTGGCATTTTTGAACGGTGCAGCAGTCACTGCTCGAGCGATTCCACTATTTTCTTCTGGAATGTACAGCACTCCAAATAGGCAGGTGGCATTAGCCCTTCCAGGAAGGATTGTCTACCAGCCATAAAACGAGTGTAGTGCCGCACAGTGGACTCGATTCAGTAATCATTGTGCAAAAAATCACAAAATCTAACTTTTTTCTTTTATTTCAAACCTTAAGTTGTTCTAAAGGATGTGGTATAAATGTATAAAAGTTATTGTAAAATTTGAATGGCAGTGTTTTACCACTGTAATTAATAAAAAAATGACAGGTTTGATGGTTTCCAGTCTGACAGTCTCTCATACGTGAGACACAACTTCTATTGCGCGATCTTCCGGAAGTGAAGTCAATAAGTGTATGTTTTAACTATATGAAATGTCCTACATAGTTATCCCTAAACAAATGTCTTATCTCAATATTTCAAGAAATGAAATACTTCTAAAGTTAAATCTATTTGTAGTAATATTTCAAAATTAGGGAAGGTTTTAAACAAAAACGCTAAAAAACGTCAAGCAGTTATTTATGCCAGACAGTAGACTATTGATAGCTGTAACATTAATCATCAAGTTTACTTGCCACAATCTGTTACGAGAGAGTACAGAGCAGAAAGAGCGAGAAAATCCAGTGCGTCACCAAACTGCCATTAGAAGAGAATTAATATTTTTATTTGTGATGTGTTTAAAATACTCATACCTCTAAAATTATCTTACATTCAATGATCACAAAGCAATAATTTATGAATTTTACATAATTATAATCTGTTATCTTTCTTTCATATTTCGTTCAGCACTTTATACTTTCTCAAGCAGTTCTTAAGTGACTTGTGTTATGCTTCAAGTCATCATTTAAGAAAAAAAAAGTTACAAAGTACTTTAATGTTGCTTCATAATGTATTATTTTCTGCTAATATTGTAATTTTCCAGCAGTACAGCACTTCACGTTTGTAACAATGCATGTTCTACAATTTAAGTGTATTAACCTTTAATTTCAATATGTGATGATTTTAATATTATTTGTATAAAAAAATCATATATTTACTAGATTAAATTGTAGCAATATTATTATGGATATCACTAATTTTATTTTCTGTGATCCTAGAACTTTTTTTGATATTATATATAAAGAAATAAAAAAGGAACTAAAACTTCTCATTTTCAGTTCTTGGCAAATGATTCAAGATCAAAGCTTCGAATTGTTTTGATGAAACAAATGAGATAAAAAAAAAAGCGAATGATCGTCACTTAATGATTCAAGGCTTCCAAAGGAATCGATATTGACAAAGTCTCAGACCACTTCAGCATCTGTTTCGTCGTAAGAGTGATTCTGGAAATTTTGAGAAATAGGATTTACTTTGATCACTTTCTCAACTCATAGAATGGAAAGACTGTAGATAACGACTGTCCACTCGTTTGATGAGTGGACTTGCTATTAATAAGTTGGCTGTATGGAATCAATGGCAGGCCCAGGGATTTTGAAGTGGTGGAGGCTTCTGTGTTGTTCTGGAGATCCAACCAAAAAGAAATTCGACTTTTAAGAAGATGATTTATTACTTCCATTGTTTTCATATTATTCCATTTTTTTATTTTCAAGTTTTGAGAATGTAATGGAGAGGTCACAACCTTTCCCCCCTGCCCACCTTCAACACGCCACTGTTGAATAACGTTTCCCTCCTTTTTTTTTTTAATAAAGGATCTATTATAAAATAAATGGTGAAAAATTGTTAAATAACTTGAACACAATTTTTTTATAATGAAGAAATTATTATAATTTTTTCCTCATTCTAATAATTTTAAATTTAATGATGCCAATGAGAATTGAAAAACAGGAGTGTCGTTTAATTTTAGAAATACATACTTGTTAAGATAAACATAAAAAAACAAGCATTAAGCATTCCTATTTATAATAATGATAATGCCTGCTTTTTGTTTTTTTGATGATTCATGTTTTGGCCCCTAAGTGTCCAATTTGTAAGAAATTAAGAGTAAAGATCACATTTGCTACTATTTCTCTATCAAATCCAAATTCAGGGTTTTTTTTTTTTTTTTTTTTTTGCCTCTAGAACCTTATTTAGTGATCGGATATATATCCAAATCAATAGGGATTTTTTTTCTTAAAATAAACTAGGTCTTCCTCTAAAATTTCCTAGAACAAACATTTTGTACGTTAGCACACACAGACAAACTTCCCTATTTAAATTTAAAATTGTATTTTTGTTCTAACCATTATAACTCGCCGATGTACACTTACTGGTAAAAAAATTACGATCCTTTATTAATACAGAGTATAACCTCCTTAATACAAATTACAACACTTATTCGACGCGGCATTGATTTTAAGAGATGCCTGAGATCATTTAAGTTGAAAGATAGCCATCTTGCAGGAAAATATCTCGCAACTGTGATCATTACGGAAAGACGCCTTCATCCTCCCAGGATGTCCAATATTGCTCGTTGAGGTGAGGTCTGGCGAGTAAAGAGGCCAACGAAGATGAAAGAACTTCGTGTGCTCTGCAAACCATACTTGCCTAACTGTGCCATGACAGACGGGTACATTGGGGTCCATAAAATCATTCTGGAAAAAAGCTTTTAATTGTTAAGGTTCTTTAATTTTTGGCCACAGTGAATATTAAGACGCATCAGAAATGTGAGTCCAAATCGACAATGTTATATAGAAACAAATATAAAGGTATATCATTAACAAAATCAACATTCAAGATGGTAAATTATTTCCATCACAAGTCGTTAATTGATTACTTCATTGACAGTAATTAAAATTAAGTGGAGTGATTTCTTTGGTAAGAGCAAAAAAAAAAAAATCCTCTAAAGTTTCAGCTTTGCTCAAATCAAATTAAACTTGCGTGGCAAGATTAATACTTAAAAGAAACTAAGAAACGCACATAACTAGAAAAATAAAGACAAACAAACAAACAAAAATTCACTGAGCTAATTTTGGTTTAAGTGCTGGGAATCGAAGACGGTACCGTTTCGAGTTGCAACACTCATCAGTCCGATCCCGCCCAGCATATCCAGCTCAGTGAAGGACAATATACAAAACGGACAAACGGACAATGACCTCTCCTTTTAAAAAACATTCAAAATTAGCTCAATAAATTTTTGTTTGTTTGTCTTTTTTTTCTAGTTAACTGCGTTTCTTTTTTTCTTCTCAGCTTTGCTTTTTGGAAAATATTTTGGCATTTTGTATCCAACTTCATATCTATTAGCCGTTTATTCATCAAATCGAAAAGGAGGTTCCTTGTAACAACCTATAACTACCTTTAAATTCTAGTTTCCGATGGTCCTACGGACAAATATGCGTATTTCTAATTCAGATTTGTATTTCAAAAAATTTTTGTTGTTTTATCTTTGCCATGGATATTAACGGATATTAACAAATTTTACACCAAATCTATAATACCCTGTGACAGCTTTCATCACATATTTCGGTAGGATATTGTTAGTTAGCTAACAGTCACCACGACGTATCCTTTCTTTCTATTAGTTCGTCGCAAGAAAGGATAGTGAAAATTAGAATTAATTGTTACGACGATCTTATAGAAAGAAAGCATCAATGGTTACTCATCTAACAAAGGTCCTAATAAAAAGTTGCGATATAACTACAAACCATCTAAAGTAAAAAAGATTATCTATAAAAAATAAAAATGAAATAAAAAATAAGAACTTAAAAATACTACATAGTAAGAATTATGTGAATTATTATTATCAAATCTAGGCGAGGCATAAAAATCTGTTGTGTGTCAGCAATAGGTCTAGATGGACCGTCCGCTTCTGTAGCCCTTAAGCTGGGCGAATACCTAGCAATCTGCGGCAATATTGTGGGACAATATTGTCCCTTTTCATTGCTGACAACCGTTTGCGGCAATAAAAATGAACAATATTGTCAAAGATTGCCCATTTCAAGACAATTGAGATTGTCGGAAAAAAAGGAACAATTTTAGTTGTCCCAACGTATTGCTGGAACGAGAGCGAATCACATGAACGGATGAAATCACGTGACAATGGTGACGTCAAAGGAGGCGGGGCTTCAAAATCGGCATTTCAGTCACTCACGCCGGCCATTTTGTTTGAGAAACAAGGATTAAAATCAGCAAAATGGATCGGCCCAAAACAGATAATTCCAACAACAACATTTTGTCGATTGATAATGAAAGAATTGTAATTGATTTCTACAGAGGTACGGCGTTTAAATACTATAGCAATTCTGTACGGAAACACGCTCTCTTTGGCTCGCCCTAGTGAGAAGCGCCGTAACCATTAATTGTCACGGCAATATTCGTTGCGGAAAAACTACGTGTTCGCGCGTGATCTGAACTGACAACGGTTGTCAGCAATAAAAAGGGGCAATATTGTCCCACAATATTGCCGCAGATTGCTACGTATTCGCCTAGCATTAGAGGAAGAGAATGCTAGGTTACGTGTGGTCCTAGCATTGAATTATTGTTTACTGCAATCGTCTCATACCTGTCGTATGTTACAATTCGTGCCGTATGACCCTGTCCACTATTGTCCAGAGCTTTTCGTAGCTCGCAGCAGTGTCTCACGCTGAATCTCTTCTCTAATGTTACGTAGTAGCGGTACACCTTAGAATTTTTGTGAAAATGTCCAATTTCATGCTTTTTTTGAGTGGAAGGACTCATTTCTCTGAAACCTACTATCACACCTCGTTCAGAGTAGCTTAAATCGTGAAACCGCTGCCATCGTCACTGCGAATTGCACGATAACGAATTGCAGAGATATCAGCCTTTGTTTGTACTTGAATTGCGGAAGATACCATTCAAGGCATCTGATGTTGTGTCATGTCACGGAAATGGAAGCGACTGTTTCTTATAATTCAGTATATTAATAGACTAAACACAATTCTTTCTTGGACGCTCGTTAACAAATCAACTCAAAGAAATAACGTAGTCTTTCAAGCTTATGTTTATTGATCAACATTTGTTTAATTCTCTTGTTATTCAGGCAAATTATTTAAGATGTCTTAGATGATCGAATGTTTTTTGTTTTTCCCCCTTAATTTTTTTGTTTGCACTTTTTTATTTGTTTTATTATTAAAATTGAATCCACAAGTCTGATTTTTGTGTATGTTTTATTTACACATTTATAAGCCACTCTTAACGTCCGTTTCTATATATATGTCCGAGGTCCCATTAATCGAAAAATGCTGATCCTGAAAAAAACTTTTTTTATGAAAACTTTTAAAAAATGAAAAAAGTTTGAAAATAAAAAAAAAAAAATAGTGCAATGGTGGTATAATTGCATAATAATTACTGTGGCTTCTGATAAAATTTGTACGCAATAGTTTAAAAACTAAGAAAAAAATGTTTAATTGTAAATACAAGAAAAAAATTCGTTTACTGTACAGTAATTTGTACAGTGTATTGTTTGTGCATAACGTTTAGTGTGAATTATACAAAGTTTTAACATAAAAGTTTACAGGATTACTACAACTTCATCCAGGCTCACTTTACATTTACAGGAACAACCTCCAAAAATCACTATCTGTGCTATTCAGATAATGCAGTATAAGTATAGTATATAGGCTTGTTTACATATATCGTTCGTATAACGAACCTCAACCTTAAGATCCTTTTGGACGGAACGTAACCCAGATCTTAATCGGAGCATATTTGTATATGGATTAAATTTATTTGCCTCAGTTCACTTTGTAGAACCCTTTCTTCTATCAAACAATAAACTCAAAAATTTGCAAAAAATTAAAAAAAAAAAAAAAATGCTGACTCGGAAGAATAAAAACAGTTAAGAGGGACCGTATAAAAATATGAGAGATATACTTGGCACAGGCTATAAAAATATAAAGTAAAATATGGCACAAAACATGTATTAGAATAATTATCATAAGTTTTAGTCAGGGTTATAAATACATTATGGTAATTCTTTAATACATTTTGTTAATTTTTAGAATTTAGTAAATATATTTTGGGCGCTTCCATAAACATTTATTTGTAATTAAGAGTTAACTGCCTTTTGAAATACAACAAAAGAAAACCGCATTTTTAAACTACCTTCCTAGGAAAGTGAAGCTGATTAAATCACTCAAGTCTGTTTATCTGTGCTTGTGAATTTGTCTATGTGTCCCTTACCCAAAATCAATTTTGAATTCCTATATGGATCTTGAAACAGCAGGTATGTTTAAAGACAAAGATATCTACTCAGATTCTTTTGTATAAATAGGTCCTTATCCAGAAATAAGCGCATGAAGGTAATAAAAAATCCCATAGATAAGCATTCGAACCAAAACAATGGATTTCTAACAATGCCAATAACTGCTTCTGTCAATCTACTAATTCCGCATGCTTTGATGCGATTCAAATTAATCGGTTTTAGAAATCGTGATACTTAGTAAAGCACTGCTGAAGCTTCGCAGATGTTATAATTAAAAAGAAAACCCTACGATTCCTCTGAAATTACAATCTATATTACTAAAATCTTTTATTTCTCTGTCTGTCTGTGTGTCTATCCGGCGCAATTTTCTGAGAGAATGGAAAATAGAAATAATTTTTACAATGAAACATCCGCGACAGGAATCGAACCTGCAACCTTCTGATCCGAAATCAGATGCCTTATCCATTAGGCCATAGAGACTATAACTCTCTTCATATGGTTTTTGAACTTATATCTCCTTTCCTTTCCCCCATCAATATGGAATGTATTCAATCTTTTTTTTGAATCTCAAGATTGTTTATTTATTTCACATCAGTCAGTTTATTTGTAATTCGAAACTGACAATTAGAACGATAATTGCCGAAACGTTGCAATATTTTAAATATTCTTACTTAACCAAATCCTATGTGATATTGAAAAATACGTGGGTGTACACGCCAGATGTTGGAGTAAAGAAAACAGAGTCAGAAGCACTCTTTTTTTGAGGTGGAATATCGAAAAAATCACTATTTGAACTCAAAAACCATCAATAAATGTAACTCAAACGTCACTGAAAAGTGACAATTATAATTAAAATGAGAGTCAAAAAAAGAATGAAGCGATACTTCTATTAGATAGAATACTGAAAAATCACTATCTGTAACTCTGTAACCATCAATATTTGGAACACAAAAGCCACTGAAAAGTGCCACTTAGAATAAAAAAAGAGACTCAAAAAAGAAAGAAGCAGTATTTCTATTAGATAGAATACTGAACACTATTGAAACTCTGAAACCACTGAAAAGTATCATTTGGAATAAAAAAAAAAAAGAGTCAAGAAATAAGAAGCAGTATTTCATTAGGTAGAATACTGAAAAATCACTATTTGTAACTCCAAAACCATCACTATTTCTAACTCGAAAACCCCTGAAAAGTATCAATAGGAATAAAAAAAAAAAGCTAGTCAAGAAAGAAAGATGCACTATTTCTATTAGGTAGAATACTGCTCAGAAGTTAGACGTCTTAGCCATTAGACCACTAGGCCTACATTCTAATCTCTGTAAAAAATAAAAATATATCATAGATATATGATTTACAAGGTGGTTCTAAAAGCAGTCGTAGATTGAGAGAATATAGACATCATAAATTAAATTAAAAAAAAAACTTTTCAAAAATTTTAGTTTTAGTTTCCTTGATGTAATTTGTGTGTGTGTGTGTGTGTGTGTGTGCTTTTTTTTTAATAAATAAAAAATTGTTTTCCGTTACATAAGGGAGGCTTCCGGAGCAAAGCGACGGGTAGCCGACTAGTTAAACAAAAAAAAAAAAAGAAATTTTAAGTATAAAATTTTAAGGAAAGTAAATAATTCTTTTATAATTATTTTTGTCGCATCTTTTATCTAGTTTAAGGTTGTTAAGTCATACATATTCATATTTTTTTCACTTTGAACTGATACGACATTTAAAGCAATTTCATAATAGATAAAAAAAAAACGAGTATCGACTGAATTTATCACAAGTAGCCTAAGATAAGGAATTGTCCATCGTCAACTACTTTGATGTGACACTTTGTTTGAGATTGGAAGAGAAAAAGTG
Source organism: Thereuonema tuberculata (assembly GCA_023159025.1). Lineage (NCBI taxonomy): Eukaryota > Metazoa > Arthropoda > Chilopoda > Scutigeromorpha > Scutigeridae > Thereuonema > Thereuonema tuberculata. The sequence continues at coordinate 65,481,131 of JAFIDM010006943.1, forward strand.
CTTTAGACTAAAAGAACTGAAGAAAACTTACTTCCTGCACTGATTGAAAGTAATAACGATGATGAAGTGTTGTAGACCAGTAACGTCTGTAAACAAAACCGTCCCTCAAGTCACTGGGGGATGATGTGACGTGCTTAATTCTAAGACACTACGACAAGACAACAGATTTTTAATGCTTTTCACCTGTCATTTTCATCTTACAATTTCTCTGTAGCTTAATACATCTGGCAAAGAGACGTCGATGCATTTTCATATCAAAATAAGAGACAGCTTCTATCCCTGCCTTCCACTAAAATTAATCGCACCTTCCGCGGCTGCAGCCAGCACGTCTCCAGATGCCCAAATGGCCAATAAGCGGAGCAGTCAACTTTGAGCGGCATTTGTATTCCGACTGTATCGTCTAGTTCGCCACAACCCGCAAAGAACGGCCGATGCAATAATCCAGCGAATATTACGGCTAAAGATAAACTGTTTCGTAACCCTGACTGAAACTTATTAAGGCGTTTGGCCTCCAATAGATGGCGTTGCCATCAGTGAGTGTTTTAACAGGTCATTATAAAATCGAGCTAAATTCGGAGTCTGCTTAGGAACAGCAGATTTAATCGTGAATATGTTATTTTTAACGCTGAAAATGTTATACTACTGTAGTCCATGCAATAAATTAAATGGAAAAAAAAAGAAATTAAAAAGTAAACAGAAAGTAGGATAGGAAATATATACTTAAAATAGCATTTCAGATGTGTTCGCAAGAAAATTGTAATATCCAATCACTTCTTGGTAAGCTGAAAACGCTATATGGAAGAACTTAAAAAACTGTACTACTAACGGAAGACTTATAGCCTTATTTGATTTGATACTTTTATTTTATAATGTATTTCATTAAACTTAAAACTAAGGCCAATAATTATAATTTGATTGCATTAAATATAAAGTTCTAGATTGATAATTTTGAAAAAAAATCTCTAAGCAATGGTGAAATTAAATGTTAATCTGTTGTAAGTTCAAAATAATAAAAGCTTTTCTAGGATCATTTATTTGATTAAAATAAAAAAAAAATCACGTTTTTTCTTCAGTGACCCCTTTGAAATTCCAAACCGTAATTCAAGGGATTTCCATGAAATTTGTTATTAGAGGTTTTCATTAAATGTTATTCGAAGATTTATAAACTAATTGAATCAATATGTGATTTATAACAGGACGCCTTGGAATTTGAAAGTAGTTAGATTTCATCTTATTCAATTATTTATTTTGTTTTGTTGACATCATTGTTAGAAGGATTTCAGTTTAACAATGATTTTTGGAAGTTGTTTTTTTGAGAATACATTAAGATCTGAATGACTAGTATTCAATTTTATTACTAAAAGAAAAACACAATTAATGAAATATTTTGTCTAACAACCAAACAAACACAGAAAATATATTTTCTGCGAAACTGATTTTGTTTTTCAAGAATTTCAGCAAACGAATTCAATGACATTTTATTCACTGGATAGCTACAATTGTCTTCAATTTTGCTACTAATGTTAAGATAGGTTTCCTTTGTTTTATCGATACTCAGTGACTTGTGATCAATGATGATCATAATTATCTTCACAGTTTCAGCTACAAAATAGATTCTATCAACCTTTTCTGACTTTTTTTCTGATAGATTTTCGAAACGGTAAAAGCCAAAATCAGAACAAATTTCATCTAAAAAAACTGCAGATAATATAATATTGGTGCAGCAAGATAAAGCTTCTCTGCGTGGAACTAATTCTGCAGAACCCCCCCCCCCCCCACCTTTTTAAAAAGAAAAAATCATACAACGCTCGGGCTCTTGTCTTGTTCTCGACAAGGGGCGAGAAATGGGAGCTGTTTTGGCTGAATAAATTTATTGCTCAGCTTGCAACATAGGAGACAGCTCACATTATGCCCGCAGAAACAGACGAAGAAGAAAGTTACATTCATGTCAGCGTCGGGATTCGAATTCAGGTTCCCACACAACTGTCTCTAAGCTGCCGCTAGACCACTAGGTTATGCTGCAACGACTGCAGAAAACACAATCCAAGGCTTGGAAACGGGAGAAAAATTGAGCTTACGGTTTCCTATGATGCATATCTTTCTGTGTCTTGAATGTATTGTGGAACTTAGATTTTTCTCACTCATTTTTTGTCGTAATTACTAAATTTTCTTTGTGAAGTCCAAATCTGGTTTGTTTTCAAGGAGTTGCCTGTAAAATGAATCAACATAAGTAACAATCAACATTCTTTTTATCTTTTTTGTTAAATTTGCTTCATCCCAGCATTATATTCTGAAATGTATTGAAATATAAAGAGGCAGAATAAAAAGGGCATAAAAAGAATTCATAAAATAGTTTCTTCTAGTTTGGTTCAGAAGAGTAAAGTTTGCTCGATTTTTCGGTCCGGTGCCTCGGGCCTTCTTCAGGATATTAATTACATTAAGTTAGCGCAAATCTAACAACTTCCGTTGTTAGTTTCTCGAATATAATGTTTTCGTGTTCTTCATTCGATGCATGACGAGCTCATCACTTGAGGAATTACTGGATATCAGCACCTTCACTTATAGAAGATGATTGTAAATGACTTAGTTAATTAAAAAAGTTAAAGTTAATCAGAGTTTTTATATATTGTAAACGACTATAACAGAATATCATTTCGTAATATACATTGTTTTCTCTTTGTTGTATCCCCAGATGGTTTTTGCCTTCTGGCAATGTTTTTCTTAACAAACTAGCTTAAAACCCATCCAAAGAAGAATTAATGATTTAATTACATACTGTCGGCCATGCCGGCGTGGTCTAGTGGATTAGACGGCGGTCTGCTACGAGGCTGATACGCCGGCACCTAGGTTCGAATCCCGGCGTTTTCCTGTGTTTGTCTTCTTCTTCTCCTCTTTCTCTTCTTCCTCCGTCTATGGAAATGAAGAACTGTGAAAATTTAAAACAGAAAACAACAATTTCACCATTTCTGACCTCTGTAGGGTTAGAGCGAGAAATCCAGAAGGATAAAAGCTCACGTAGGGTGTGCCCACGGCCCAACGCCCAATAAAGAAAAAAAAATATTTATTTTTTAGGATCCCAGAAGCCAAGGGATCCAAGTGACAAAAAAAATTGTTCTGAGATAATCGAGGTCGAAGTTTTAGTATTGCTTGGGTTTTAATAGGTAGAGTGCTTTTCAATGTGTCATTTCTCAGTTTGAGTCTTTGTCTCTTGACAAGATCACTTGTCCACTCAACAGAACAATATTTTTACTACACGTTCCAGTCAATAACTCGATTTTTTCAAAAATGTCACTTGGACCCCTTGGCTTCTGGGGTCCTCATATACTGTCACCTGAAATAGTATAACAGAAGAAATTCAGAATTATTAACATAAATTGCTCCAAGTTTCAGTTTATTGAATCTATTCAAAATAGTTTGAATAGAATACTTTCAAGAAAATGAAAAAATTAAAGTTTCCATTTTTTGTTAATGTTGTATTCCACTTTTTAAAATTTCACGTTCACTGATTGAGAAAGAACATGGGTACATCTCATTAAAACTGCTTGGCATACGTTGAGATTATGGAGATGAAGAATGGTCATAAACGTAGTAAAACGAGAATTAAGAAGACGACAAAGGGAAAAAGGAAACATCCCTGATCTCCGAACCTATATTGAGGCAGACAAACGAATTTGGAAGTCACCGCCTAAAGTGCTGGGCAATGCCTGAACATCATGTTACTAATCAACTTTGTAACGAAAAGCAAACTATTACTTTCACTGTTGGTATGGTTTTTTTTTAGTACTATTGAGACAGAATCATAGATCTGAGTTACTTAATACATTGTAATCAAATAAAAAAAAATTACAATCAGTATTTATGAATCGTAGAACTTGGTGAAATAGGAAATTCTTCAATTGAATGTAAATACACTCTTTTAAAAGATTTGAAATCGCGAGCCCATCTCTACAGTATAAGGGGTCGTCCATTAATTACGTGAGGTCAAAAGGGACAGGGGAGGGAGTCCGGCAAAATCTCACCAAATCTCACCAAGGGGGAGGGGTGGTTAACGAAAATCTCACGTAAACTTTTTCATTCAGAGAAAATATATATTGTAGCAAGATTTCCTTTTTTTTCTTTTTTTTTTTTTTGGTTGTTAAAGCAAGACTTCTTTTTTTTTTTTTATTTTGGTTGTTAAAATTTTTGAAATCTTACCAAGGGGGAGGGGGGGTCCAAATTTTTCAAAAAAACACCTCGTAATTAATGGACGGCCCCTAATGATGCAACGATTGTCCTAAAACATCCCCCTTAATAGTAGACTTGTAAAAATGTCAGAACCCAAATAACGCAGCAGTATAAACTGATTTTTTTTTTTTTTGAAAAAAGATAAAATTTATTTAAGGATTTTATTTTATGTGATGAATATATCAAAACAACATTTAAGAATATTTCTATCTATAAATTACCGTAGTACACATTTAACTTAGTACAATAGCTGGACAATACAATTCAATCGTGAACATCAATAAAAAAAGATTGTTTGCTGTCAGTTATTTTTTTTTCTAGATAACAAGATGTGAGACCAACTTTTTACTAGATGACATTCGAGAACAGCTATTTCTGATTTACTTCACGATCATCAGCTGGGAGTACTCACCAGTAAATAACGAGGTCTCGCTGGTAAAAAATAAAGTAGCTTAATTTTCTACTTTTTTTTTCCTCTTCTAATGTTTTTCTATGGACTTTTTTGTCTTCGTGAGATAATTTCTGCATAGCAATCTATTGGAAGTAATTTCAAATTATTAAAGTTAGTTTCTTTTATCCAAAAATACGCATACAAAATAGTAAGAAGATTCACTGCTTCAGAAGATAATGGGGAGGGCGAGTGATAAATGTACTGATGGTCATTAAGTATTTTAAAAACAGTTTATTTAGAACAGCGTAGTTATGATGAGGATGTAACAAGGAAGTTGATTTTCACGAACTATTTAGGAAATTAAGATGATTTTAATTTGAGCTTTTTGATAACGACAGAAGGACGGAAGGACCTATCTGTATTGATTTATTGATTCCAATGTTAATTGTGCACAAAAGGTAATGAACTGAACTCATATTTTTATCTTATTTCATATTCATACCGTGAAAGATGTTCGTTTAGCACTACTTTGCAGTTTCCTTGTATCACGTGATCAGCAGTTGTACTTTTAATTGCATTTTTCTGAGTCGGAATCTATTTCAAATTAATTGGAGATGAGCAGTTCATTCCCCGTGGGTAAGTTTCCGTTGTCCGGTAAATCATTTTGACAAATAGATTGCAAACCAAATCGATTTCTCTAACGGTTCACAAAGTCTGCCTCACCATTAGAAGACTACAGACAATACTCAGTATTCTGAAGATGTAACGTCGATTAAGAACAGAGTAAAATAGGATCCTAACATAAAGACTTAAGGAATGGAAATTAATAAAATAAACGAAGAAATATCCTTTACTGTTAATGTATTTAATACTTTATAGAGTAATAGCGCAACTCCTACAGTTCTTCATCGGGAAATATAAGAGTTGCTAAGTAAAAAGTAAAGGAACTGTTTTACCAAAGGATACACTATTCTTCTACTAGATGTAAGTCCTGTAAAGTTCTGAGTTTGGTCTTAAACAGAAATAAAGAGAAAGGAAGATGAGCTCTAGCTGTAAATTTCTAGTATTAATTTTTGCAATTAAATAAATATTTAAGATTTGCGAAAGTTTAAATATTTATACTGTTATTGTCATGAAAATACTAAATGATTCATAATTAAATAGTAACTAATCTGCTTTTAATTCAAATAAGAATTAATCTGCTTTTATTTATCTTATTGTCTTATTTTGCTATTCTAGTTTTCAACGCCAGTGTAAAAACTTAATGAACAATTCTTAAGCAATGTGATGTTCGTCCTATTCAGTCGTTCTCAATCTTATCTGGTTTTGCTGTAAGACCTTTGACATAAAAATAATATGAAAGAATTATAAAACCTTATTAAATTCTTTCATTTTATTTTTGATTTTGTTGCACTATAATTTAAAAGGGCTCTTGCAATTGCTTCTATTACCACAGCTTGCAAAGTAACTTTCCATTATTTTGGTTTGTTTTTATATTTATTGAATTTTATTTAATGTCAATTTGTTTCCAATTCATTCTTCTCTATAGATACAGATATTGAAGATATTTTGAAGAATTAATTTTTCTGAACTTCTGTGAATGTCACGTATTAATCATACAGCATCGTACACTAAAAACTCGTTTATCCGAATTTGGTCCATTTTGGATAAATAAAATTTTGGATAATCCGAAATATATACTGAACATCTACTGTACATTAAAAAATTACTGGAAATATCACACAGTAAACAATTAAGTATAATACGGCACCTCACTGTAAATTGTAGGTTGTACAGTTCAGTACTTTTTTTAACTATTTTCAATATTGATACACTAAACTGAATAATAATATTAATAATTACAGTTACATAATTTCTGTATACGCTATTATAATAGTGATAGTAGCGACGGAAAAATGTTTTAGTGTAGGCCTACATTTTTAAAATATGCTAAAAATCGTTTCGGATAAACGAGTTTTTAGTGTACTAACCTTCGTAAAATATCGAATAACAAAAAATTACATTCACTCAACAGTGCAGATTGATTTTAGCAAGATTTGAATGTATATAATTCTATTACAGTATATAGCTTGTATATAATTCTTTTAAATGATACAAATGACATTTATTTTTCTTGATTTTTGGTAATATTATTAATAAATGACATTTATTTTTTTCAATATTACATTTCATTGTGTATACACACACATTCATATGCTCGCACATATTCCATTAAGGTAATAGTGAAAACAAATATATCCTCATTAGTATATAAGCTTCTACCATTCTACAATACCTAGCATATATTTTATGTACACATAATGCACAATACTTCTAAATTTAATATTTTTTATTAACAATTTCATGATTACACGTCGATTAATAACATTGAATCTTTAATGATAAATTTGCAGAATCTCCAATATCTATTTCAACATCTCTAATTTTTCAGTAATAATTGTACTTGGATGGAAACTTTCCAAACTTTAAATAATCTCTCCAAGACGTAGAATTTCGATTTCTTTTACAATTTGATAATTAGAAAGTCCCCGGTTGTTGCTTGTTTGTTTTTAATTTATTAGTTTTCTTTTTTTCTCATAGCATTGTTTTGATTTTCTAATGGCTCGTAAATTTATTTGAAACTCATCAGATGTGATGCTTTGCTAAATTCTTTATTCACAGAATGTAATTATTTTGAGGCAATAAATATTGATATTTGATCAGTGTAAAATCCAGTTTATTTGTTTTTGGAGAAAATGAAAAAAAAAAGAAAAAGAAAAGAAAACAGTTGCTACATTTATGTGATGAAGAAACTTAAATAGTAAAGATTCGAAATGGTCTCGGTCTTATTTTACTCTCAACTGTGTTTCCATTTGTTTCATGAACTTTGAATCTATACACAAGAAATTTCATAAAAATTTTATTTTTCCCGCAGTGCAATGAATTTTGGAACATCCTTAACATTAATACTTGTTAGGCGTTTAGCCTGTAGATAAGATTTTAAGATGACATTATCAATCAGTTATACTCTTCTGAGTAGATGAGGAGTAACGTCGAATTGGGCTGACCACGCACTAAGATTGAATCACAACCCTGATCCGGTAATAAGCGTTGTTTAAGAGTCTCAAGATGAGACTGAAAGGTTTCTATTGGAATCTTGTTTTATTAATTGGTGCAATTGCATGAATAAAGATAAGGTTTTAAAAGTTAATGAAATTTCTTTTGGTCTTTTTATGAAATTTTTGGACAAAAACAAGAAAATAAATGAAAAATTGAAGATCAACAATTAGTTTGAAGATTACCTTTTGAGTATTGTTAATAATGAGTTTCTGTTGATCTCTATTATTATTGTGTAACATTTAAAATTAACGTTTATGTACATTTTAATGCTTATTATCATTATTATTGTGTATTTTTCATGATTGTTCATTCAAATCTCTGTTCGTTGATAAGATGGGAGAAGTTTTGTTTCTTTCTCATATATTGTATTATGTTACTGAAGAAAGTTCTCGGTGAGGGAACTGTAATATTGAATTTTTGGAAGAAATGTGTTAGTGTCTTCGTTTTGAAAATGACGTTTTGAAGATTATTATTTACGCCTAATGGTTATGGAGATAAGCACGGCCGTCCTAAGGTAAAAGGAAGCAACTAGCAATTTTAAAACTGATTATTTGCTGCCTTTGACCGTAGATATAAGCATATTGTGAGTCAGTTGCTACCTTTGATCGTCGAAATAGGGGACATACTTAACAGCAGATCATTACCAAATTGCTTTGGAAGATGTGAAGATACTTCCTTACGTAAAAAATGCAGAAAACGAAAAATCAGAAAATTTGCAGTTACTTCCTTTTACCTTAGGACGGCCGAGCAGTCTTCAGCTTTGAATTTTCCCATAATTAGTTTCATCCAGTATATTAAGAACTGTTTCGGACGTAATTCTTAAGTTTGGCTTAAGGATCACAGAAAATGTGTCATGAAGTTAGGGATGTTGGAATCCCATGAAGATTTCTTACAAAGAAGCAGATCATGCAACTTAATAAAATATAAACAAAATCATAAACAAGTATAAACAAATCATTAAACAATGGTGAAATAATATACATAGCATTTATTGACTTTAGTAGGGCATTTGATTCTATAGATCATAAAATTTTATTACAAAAAATTAAACAAATGGGAATAAGAGGGAACATATATGAAGTGATAGAAAATTATCTGAGAAATAGAAAATTTAGAATAAAATTGTAAATAATGTAAGTAAACTATTTAACTCCAAAAGAGGAATTCCACAAGGCTCAAACTTAGATCCTCTCTTATTTAATATTTACATAAACTCAATATGCAAAAATATAAAAAATTCAGAGGTCTTTCTATACGCTGATGACGTAATATTAATAACAACAGACAAAAACCAACTTCAAGCCCGAGATAATATACAAAAAGATCTAAATAATATAAATAAATGGTCTTTTAAAAATAAAATGAAAGTAAATGGAGAAAAAACAAAAATAATGATAATCAAAAACAAAAATAAGAAAATAAATAACAATGTAATTATTAATCTACATAAAATAGAATGTCCAAATATAGACCAGAATAATAATATATTAATGAAAGATTGTAACTGCAAAAGAATAGAAATTGTCTCGACTTATAAATATTTAGGAATTAATATAGATAACAAATTCTGCTGGAATGAACAGTATGGTTATGTGATAAGGAAGCTGAGCTCATATGCTTTTCTCTTTTATCACATTAGAGATGCTATTCCGTTTAAACAAAAGATCATCGTATACAAATCCCTTGTAGACTCAATCTTGGATTATGGGTTGGAATGTTGGATAAATATGAACAAACAACAAATTGAAAATATTAATAAGAAAATATTAAAAATATTTAATAATGTTTATAAAAATTATAAATACAAATCAAAAAATGAACAATTAAGGATAAGAAAAAAATATAAAATATTAAAAATAAACGAAAAATTTATATATAAAACAATAATTAAAAACTATTTTGATGTGGAAAGAGAAATAAATTACCAACAAGGAGTATTAAAGACTAGATGTAATTGGAATAAAATATTTAAAATAGAAAGAATTAAAAATAATTATGGATATCGATTAGATAATTATGTAAAATATAAAATATTTAAGCAAATAGATCCTAATAAAAAAAATAATGTAACTTTTAAGCAAATAAAACAAAATATAATTTCAGATGTGATAGATGGAAAAATAAAGTATTAATTAATAACTTTAAAAAAAAAAAATATTAAAATGCTCAATTCCTATAACACAGGTATACCGCTTGTAAGTATACCTAATAGGATTGATAAACATTAATAAAAAAATAAAAAAAAAAAAATAATTCCGAAAGCTATTGAGAGTATTAAATTGCCCTTTTTGATTAATAATGTTAAAGCTGATGAGATAGTATCTAATTTTAAATGGAAATTATTAATCAACCAGCTGAAAAGTACCAATCAAAGAATCAAGATCTTACATAGTAAAGAATTGCTCCTAAAAAGAAAATTAAAAAAATTCTCTCTCCGAAGATATTTATAAAGATGTTATGAAAATTGATTCTAACAAATTTGACAAAGAAAGAAGTATACTGATTGAAAGAAAGAACATCAATTTTAACAAAATTCTAAAAGATACTGATAAATTGCACTTCTCTAAATTTCGCAAAGATTCGGTGTTTAAAGTTAATCTGAGTAAGAAAAAAATTAACATAGGTGAAACTATTTCGTTGAATAAAGGGATTTATTTTAATATAAACCAAGATTTCAATAAAGCAAAAGTTATTGCAGAAGTTGAAAAAAAAAAACTAGCCTTCTGAAACACAAAAAAGAAACTTTGTACCAAGTTTTTAGGAATTTCGACCAAGTAGAAGATGCTGATTTTTCTAGCAATATTTCAAATAGAGATATTAAGGATGTTAATAATATTTTAAGTGATGAATCTAGAATTATTAGTAAATCTGATAAAGGAAATAAAATTGTAATTATGGAATATGAAATTAAAATCTTTTGAAATGTTAGAAACAGAAGATTTTGAGGAAATCCAAAAAGATCCTACTTTCAAATTATGTAAGAAAATTAAAACAGAAGTTCAGAAACTTAAATAAAGTTTTGAACTTTCACCAGTATAAAGAAGTTTGTAAAAACATGACTAAGACCCCAAATTTTGAGCTTCCAGTCAAAACTCATAAACTTGGTTACCCCCTAAGGCCCAATTACAACTCTTATGGTTCACCTTTGTTTAGGAATGAACAGGGAGACAAGAATAAAAGTACATAGCTTGGTTCTGAAGCAGAAGCGGGCCAAGAATGGATTCTTTTTATGAGGGATTTTTCCACCCCGATTGAGTTTTACTCAATATTTTGGCTCGGTTCCTCCAACCTTCTTCAGGCGATGATGAGAAGTTTACATGAAATTTGCCACTTCTGCTTCATCCGAGGCACGAAGAACGTTCAAGGAACCGAGCCGAAATATTGAGTAAAACTCACTCGGAGTGGGAAAATACCTAATAGAAGAGTACATCCTTAAATTAAATACAAAACCCAGCACACCAAAAAAGATTAAAAAACATTTAACATATTAAAAAAAAACTACCTGTTTCGTCCAGATTAACTAGACTCTTGCAAGTGGACTAACAAGACATAAGAATGTTTAAGCAAACGTGGTTGTAAACAAACATAGTTATTGCAGTTTTTAATTTGTAATGATTAATTTAGGATGCTATGGTAATGAATTCAACACTTGACCTTTAACAAAAGCTCTGAATATAATGATATTTTAACGTAGATATCTTAATAATGCATCTTTTTGGTGAAATCTTAATTTGTATTGATATTCAGTAAATAAGATGACATTGGATTTTTATGGTTTTTTGTTTTGTTTTTATGTTTTTAGAGTGTTTTTTTTTATTATTATTTTTCGCTTCGATAAGTCTTCAGAATAACGATAGACGATCATTATCTGCTGTTAGCCGGGCAATCTTGGCAGTCCAACCGACAAATCGATATGGTTTGTAATCTATTTGCCAAAAATGATTTACCGGACAACGCCAACTTACCTAGGGGAAATGAAGCTGCTCATTTACAATTAATGTGAAATTGATTCTGATTACGGAAAATGTAATTAGGGGTGTTGAAATAATTGTTGATTATTCGTGGCGTAAGAAACGTTCAAAGGCATTCATTCAAATTCTAAACTGAAAACTTTTAGAATTGAGTAGATTTTTTATATCTAAGTATTTCGATGCAGAAAAAAAAATATATAATGCTATTCTAAAAAAATCATTCTAATCCAAGAAATCATTCTCAACACCATATCATAAATAATGCTTATCACATA
>JAFIDM010006943.1:65498111-65514078 GCA_023159025.1 Thereuonema tuberculata
TATTGCCGCAAACGGTTGTCAGCAATGAAAAGGGACAATATTGTCCCACAATATTGCCGCAGATTGCTAGGTATTCGCCCAGCTTAAGGGCTACAGAAGCGGACGGTCCATCTAGACCTATTGCTGACACACAACAGATTTTTATGCCTCGCCTAGATTTGATAATAATAATTCACATAATTCTTACTATGTAGTATTTTTAAGTTCTTATTTTTTATTTCATTTTTATTTTTTATAGATAATCTTTTTTACTTTAGATGGTTTGTAGTTATATCGCAACTTTTTATTAGGACCTTTGTTAGATGAGTAACCATTGATGCTTTCTTTCTATAAGATCGTCGTAACAATTAATTCTAATTTTCACTATCCTTTCTTGCGACGAACTAATAGAAAGAAAGGATACGTCGTGGTGACTGTTAGCTAACTAACAATATCCTACCGAAATATGTGATGAAAGCTGTCACAGGGTATTATAGATTTGGTGTAAAATTTGTTAATATCCGTTAATATCCATGGCAAAGATAAAACAACAAAAATTTTTTGAAATACAAATCTGAATTAGAAATACGCATATTTGTCCGTAGGACCCTCGGAAACTAGAATTTAAAGGTAGTTATAGGTTGTTACAAGGAACCTCCTTTTCGATTTGATGAATAAACGGCTAATAGATATGAAGTTGGATACAAAATGCCAAAATATTTTCCAAAAAGCAAAGCTGAGAAGAAAAAAAGAAACGCAGTTAACTAGAAAAAAAAGACAAACAAACAAAAATTTATTGAGCTAATTTTGAATGTTTTTTAAAAGGAGAGGTCATTGTCCGTTTGTCCGTTTTGTATATTGTCCTTCACTGAGCTGGATATGCTGGGCGGGATCGGACTGATGAGTGTTGCAACTCGAAACAGTACCGTCTTCGATTCCCAGCACTTAAACCAAAATTAGCTCAGTGAATTTTTGTTTGTTTGTTTGTCTTTATTTTTCTAGTTATGTGCGTTTCTTAGTTTCTTTTAAGTATTAATCTTGCCACGCAAGTTTAATTTGATTTGAGCAAAGCTGAAACTTTAGAGGATTTTTTTTTTTTTGCTCTTACCAAAGAAATCACTCCACTTAATTTTAATTACTGTCAATGAAGTAATCAATTAACGACTTGTGATGGAAATAATTTACCATCTTGAATGTTGATTTTGTTAATGATATACCTTTATATTTGTTTCTATATAACATTGTCGATTTGGACTCACATTTCTGATGCGTCTTAATATTCACTGTGGCCAAAAATTAAAGAACCTTAACAATTAAAAGCTTTTTTCCAGAATGATTTTATGGACCCCAATGTACCCGTCTGTCATGGCACAGTTAGGCAAGTATGGTTTGCAGAGCACACGAAGTTCTTTCATCTTCGTTGGCCTCTTTACTCGCCAGACCTCACCTCAACGAGCAATATTGGACATCCTGGGAGGATGAAGGCGTCTTTCCGTAATGATCACAGTTGCGCGATATTTTCCTGCAAGATGGCTATCTTTCAACTTAAATGATCTCAGGCATCTCTTAAAATCAATGCCGCGTCGAATAAGTGTTGTAATTTGTATTAAGGAGGTTATACTCTGTATTAATAAAGGATCGTAATTTTTTTACCAGTAAGTGTACATCGGCGAGTTATAATGGTTAGAACAAAAATACAATTTTAAATTTAAATAGGGAAGTTTGTCTGTGTGTGCTAACGTACAAAATGTTTGTCCTAGGAAATTTTAGAGGAAGACCTAGTTTATTTTAAGAAAAAAAATCCCTATTGATTTGGATATATATCCGATCACTAAATAAGGTTCTAGAGGCAAAAAAAAAAAAAAAAAAAAACCCTGAATTTGGATTTGATAGAGAAATAGTAGCAAATGTGATCTTTACTCTTAATTTCTTACAAATTGGACACTTAGGGGCCAAAACATGAATCATCAAAAAAACAAAAAGCAGGCATTATCATTATTATAAATAGGAATGCTTAATGCTTGTTTTTTTATGTTTATCTTAACAAGTATGTATTTCTAAAATTAAACGACACTCCTGTTTTTCAATTCTCATTGGCATCATTAAATTTAAAATTATTAGAATGAGGAAAAAATTATAATAATTTCTTCATTATAAAAAAATTGTGTTCAAGTTATTTAACAATTTTTCACCATTTATTTTATAATAGATCCTTTATTAAAAAAAAAAAGGAGGGAAACGTTATTCAACAGTGGCGTGTTGAAGGTGGGCAGGGGGGAAAGGTTGTGACCTCTCCATTACATTCTCAAAACTTGAAAATAAAAAAATGGAATAATATGAAAACAATGGAAGTAATAAATCATCTTCTTAAAAGTCGAATTTCTTTTTGGTTGGATCTCCAGAACAACACAGAAGCCTCCACCACTTCAAAATCCCTGGGCCTGCCATTGATTCCATACAGCCAACTTATTAATAGCAAGTCCACTCATCAAACGAGTGGACAGTCGTTATCTACAGTCTTTCCATTCTATGAGTTGAGAAAGTGATCAAAGTAAATCCTATTTCTCAAAATTTCCAGAATCACTCTTACGACGAAACAGATGCTGAAGTGGTCTGAGACTTTGTCAATATCGATTCCTTTGGAAGCCTTGAATCATTAAGTGACGATCATTCGCTTTTTTTTTTATCTCATTTGTTTCATCAAAACAATTCGAAGCTTTGATCTTGAATCATTTGCCAAGAACTGAAAATGAGAAGTTTTAGTTCCTTTTTTATTTCTTTATATATAATATCAAAAAAAGTTCTAGGATCACAGAAAATAAAATTAGTGATATCCATAATAATATTGCTACAATTTAATCTAGTAAATATATGATTTTTTTATATAAATAATATTAAAATCATCACATATTGAAATTAAAGGTTAATACACTTAAATTGTAGAACATGCATTGTTACAAACGTGAAGTGCTGTACTGCTGGAAAATTACAATATTAGCAGAAAATAATACATTACGAAGCAACATTAAAGTACTTTGTAACTTTTTTTTTCTTAAATGATGACTTGAAGCATAACACAAGTCACTTAAGAACTGCTTGAGAAAGTATAAAGTGCTGAACGAAATATGAAAGAAAGATAACAGATTATAATTATGTAAAATTCATAAATTATTGCTTTGTGATCATTGAATGTAAGATAATTTTAGAGGTATGAGTATTTTAAACACATCACAAATAAAAATATTAATTCTCTTCTAAATGCAGTTTGGTGACGCACTGGATTTTCTCGCTCTTTCTGCTCTGTACTCTCTCGTAACAGATTGTGGCAAGTAAACTTGATGATTAATGTTACAGCTATCAATAGTCTACTGTCTGGCATAAATAACTGCTTGACGTTTTTTAGCGTTTTTGTTTAAAACCTTACCTAATTTTGAAATATTACTACAAATAGATTTAACTTTAGAAGTATTTCATTTCTTGAAATATTGAGATAAGACATTTGTTTAGGGATAACTATGTAGGACATTTCATATAGTTAAAACATACACTTATTGACTTCACTTCCGGAAGATCGCGCAATAGAAGTTGTGTCTCACGTATGAGAGACTGTCAGACTGGAAACCATCAAACCTGTCATTTTTTTATTAATTACAGTGGTAAAACACTGCCATTCAAATTTTACAATAACTTTTATACATTTATACCACATCCTTTAGAACAACTTAAGGTTTGAAATAAAAGAAAAAAGTTAGATTTTGTGATTTTTTGCACAATGATTACTGAATCGAGTCCACTGTGCGGCACTACACTCGTTTTATGGCTGGTAGACAATCCTTCCTGGAAGGGCTAATGCCACCTGCCTATTTGGAGTGCTGTACATTCCAGAAGAAAATAGTGGAATCGCTCGAGCAGTGACTGCTGCACCGTTCAAAAATGCCAGGTATAGTACGGATGGTATTGCAAACTTCGACAATTCGTTACCGCAGTTGATCCATTGTATCAACTAGTGTGGCGTACACGAGGCTATTTATAAAGCCCCAACAGAAGAAGTCAATCGGATTAAGATCCGGCGATCGTGGCAGCCTTGAGACGGAACAGGCACAACACTAAAACGACTGTAGTGCTGCATCGGTGCTAGACCGGACATTACTTAAGGAAAACTGTTTGCTTTCGTACCTTTTATCTACCATATTCTTCTGTAACATAAGTTTGGAAACGCTCCGTATATCTTAAGAAAACTTGTGTTCTCATTTGAAACTATGAAAAATAAGACAATAAAACTAGTAGCAGAACGGCAAAGCGCTTCTTACAAACTCATATATCGTCGATATCAAAATATCGTATGTCAAAATTACCAAGAAATGTTTATTGAGGAAAACGCTTGTATTTGTTAGCTACATCTCCTTTCAAGTTGTTGTATGTGATCAGGTGATAGAACTCAAGTTACAGATTAAAAACAAAACGCATGTTCAGTTAAAAGAAAAAAAAAAACTAATTGCAAAACATCGTATGTAAGTAATAATGCACTACAAAAAGTCAATTGTTAAAACCAGTACGTACATATTGTATGATGTGCCAATCAAAGTTTAAATTTAGGGTATCAAGCATTTAGGATTAATATAAAATGAAGGCAGAAACTTTTCTTCGCTATTGGAAAGTTTAGATTTTGACTTGACTTGACGCCTCATCACCCAACGTGGGTATAGGCGACTTCCATGGAAATTTGATGTCTTCGGTCCTGGGCAAGAGTTGTCAGGCAACCGATGTTGTTTAGCCCTGGAATGGATACGGCGATCCATGGAAGCTTATAGGCTGGATATACCCAAGGGGGCGCCAGTCCCAAAGGTCGACAGAGCCCGTTTAGTGGTAACAGGGAGCACCGCAAGAAGGTAGATTTTGACGTATGACATTTTGATATAACAGCGACGGTATTGATTTTCGAAATTTGGGATAAAGACTGATAATATTGGGAAAAAAAGATGGTTGTTGGTGTGCTAACTTTCGAATATATGTATGGAAATCTCCAAAATTAGTTTTACCAAAGGACAGTGATAGTAACTTTTCATCATTTCTATGTATTTATTTATCAAATGAAGCAGCTTTATTGGTAGTTTTCAGTTCTTTTGGTCCTGAAGAAATTTCGATTAAAATCAGCTTTTCGAAATAAAACAGTTTTCTTTTGCAATCATTTGAAATTACCATTACACAATTTTAACAAAAGTTTTCTTCAAGATATAATCTTTATCTCGTAAGCATTAATTATCTTACAATAACTTAATAGGTGCGCGTTAAGTTTTAAATAAGAGTGTCTGCAGAAAATTTATAATCGATTATTAAAAATTACAAGTTCAATTGGAGCAAATTGTTTTTTAATTGAAACTTTTTGAGTGATTTTTTTTGGGTGATGTATAAAAAGAAATTTCATTTCTAAGCCTTTATTTTTTATTTAGTATTTCTTAAGGGGGATTTCTAATGAACAATGCTTCTATTATTTTTTTTAAAAATCACAAATCACGATGCTCAACATTAGGATTCGCGCCTTCAGCTATCATCGCAGAAATTTGGAACAGATCTTATTATGCGTCATCAGTCCGATTTATCCTCAGTGATAAGTCAAAAGTGTGTGAAAAGGTTAACGTTCTCACCTCCGCTCCTGAAAGTGGCTTTTCCCAACAAAAAAACACAACAATAAAAAGAAACTGCAAAATCTATAGTTTTAAATCCAAGACGACTGCGAGGTGTAAGGGGATTTGTGTATTTTGATTTATGTTTTCTTTAAGTTACTAACTTCCACTTTAAACTTTATTTTTATTGAATTATTTGTTTGTTTGGGTTGTTTTCTTCCCACATTAAATTTCTTTTAGGCTGGTCGTCGTCAGGATAAGGGATTTAAAACTCTATAATTTAATAGCATTGTTTAATAGAATGTAATAGCATTGCATTCTTGGATGTTAAATTGTTTAGAAAGAATGGAACGGTGGACACCACGTTTATTTTTTTTTATTTTTTTATTTTTTACAAATTGACTTAATTTTATAATTTTTTAAATTCTATTTTTTTTTCTCTCCAATATAAATTAAGGGACCTTAAGAATCTTAAACTGTACTTTTTTTTTAAATTTCTTGTAGTAATGTTTGTCAGTTGCAATTTTGAAATTTTTATTGAATATAGACGTAAATATAGAATGTAAATGTATGAGTAAGACGGACCAAAATCATTAACTAAATTTTCATTATCTCTCTTTCACTTGGCTTTCAAAGACAGACAAAGAAATTGAGATTTTAATTATTAAGTCAAAAAGATTTTTCTTCAATTTCACGACGACATCCAAGTTAATTCCTTCGTTCGGGCTTTCAAATTCCGGATTTAGCGTCGAGTTAAGCAGGTTCTCAGGTGACTTAGTAGCTTTCATTGGAGGCTTTTCTCCTGAAGCCAAGGTATTCTACTTGTGATTGCTCATCCGACAAATCGATCAACTCATTTGAGCCTACGAGGTGAACAGCACAGGTTTCCTCCCCCATAAAAGCTAGCCAATCTGATGACAATGGAGTCCCCCACCGCAAATTACGGGCCGTTAATCCGAAACCCCTCGTTTTACAGAGCGTGCGCCTCGAGTAGTTTTTCTTAAATGGCATCTTCGGGATTACTGGACTCATGCGAGGTTTAAAGTGGTTTAGTTCCATTCTGTCTTCTGACCATTCAATGCGCATGCGCCGGAAGCATATCGATAGAATAAATAATAATAATTGACTAATGTTTTTAATACTTGGCAAAATTCTTTATTTATGGCTAACTTAAAATATTATTACTATTATTTTGATGCTGGCCCCCTCCAATCCCTCAATAAAACCCTGATTGTTTTCAAACATTAATACGAGTTTTATGACTTTTTCTGCGTAATCACTGCACGATGGATATGTTACCATGTAGTTACTAATAATTAAAAATAAGCTCAGAATCCATAGCAGTGAGATGCAGCGACTTGGGGAGAGAGGTCCTTTTCGGGGACAGCGAGGATGAACATCACAATAATCGTTTTTAAGCCCAATATTCTGGATTGGACTAGAAATAAGCATTCTATCAAAATTTTAAGGAAAATTGTCCATCCGTTTTAGGTTAATGTGGTTACAAACAGACAAGAAATAAAACAAGTGAAATAGTCAGACTTTGAGTCAATAATAATAATAATAATAATAATAGGTCTAATAATAATTTTTTTTCAGGAACTGGAGGATGTTTGATAGCTGTTCAAGGTACTTTTTATAAATCTTTGTTTATATGAATCTATGTTTAATTAAAGATTCTAGCATTGCATGAGACGAATAGACCAAGCGCACGAGCTCCAAGAAGCAGTGGAGGCAGGACCGAGTACGTGTTGTACATCGTCCTGTCCGCCACTGGTCTGGTGCCTCACACATTGCACCACAGCCTCAGCACACTAGGACTTCATAAAAACACTTACGCACAACTCCAGAAGGCTGTGGTACTCAACACAACACGCATAGTTAGGAAATTTATGGACACAACCACACATCCCTAACTATTCTTCCAAACTTTTTTTTTTTTTACACTTGCCAATATGTGCTTTGGTCCTTGACCAGCCATATGGTCTTAGCTGGGGAAACCCATAGTTTGAAACTTTTTAGATATAATAATAATAAGCCATGGACCATACCTCCTCGCGGTGGGGGCGAGAACTACACTTGCTTTAGGATAGGCTAAAGGGTCCAACAATCTATGATAAGATCTTGCTCTAATATTGAACATGCTGCATCGGGTATGGCGCAGGATAAAGTCAACCGCGTTCGGGGGTTAGGCAGAGGCCTCCGTTCGAATAATATACACTATAGTCTCCCGCGGCGGTGGAGAAAGTGGCACCCCATTCAGTAGTATGGCTACCACAACACCATCCAGCCCAAACGGTCGGAAGTGTTTCGTCTGTGTCAGAGCAGGCGACCATCAAGACTGGGAAACCGAGCCAGCACATCCGATGGTCATCGCACATGAACCATTATTTTATGCACGATTTCTACACCGTTACACAGTTAGGGACTCATCTCACAGGGTACAGAGTCACTACACCAAGCATTCACCGCACGTTATCCATCGTTAAGACTTAGCGAACAGCGGGTAGCGGATCAGCGACGTTCCATAGTAGTAAACAATCTTATTCCCCATTCATACTTGCAAAAATTAGAGAAGAAGTCGCTGAACCTAATCACAGGACACCACACCCCACCCCACTAGAAGACACTACCTCTATGGCAAACACAGAAACAATCTCTACCCCTCAGTACACAAGCCCAACAATACAACTAATGACATATTAAAGCAGCACATGATCATTTCTGCACTGCACTAGCACAACACGCAGGCACAAACCCCACACTCAGGCCGCCATTCCCCAAAGTACAGACATCAAAACAACTCTCCACAATCATACACCATCTCAACACACGCACTATCCCATCTTGACAATATACAAACACCTTGACAATATACAAACATTGGAAGACATACACACAACACTGTATTGCGCGGCACAGGTAACTATACGGGCACTTGGAATTAAACACCACCACGCACCTCCCGCTGCACGGTCACTAGAATACATCCCCCCTTGGAGACGTCGCCTTGAGGGTCGCATCAGCGACCTTTTGAGGAGACATATACAAGCTCACGCAGTACTGGGCATCTCGACACACTGAAGAGTGCACTTACAAAAAGATTACAAAGATACAAATAGTGCACTCGCGCAAACAAAAGAACAACACTTTCCAATACAACCAGAAAAAATTCAACAGATCCCTTACATCTCCTTCTACTACACCCAATACAACGAAACTTTACCACCAACGAGACATTACATGAATACTGGTCATCTCTGTTGGGTCCAACGCCATCTCCCATAATGACAAAGCACCATGGATCAGAGGAACAACAACTCACTGAACACTTAACCTTCATGTCCTTCCATGAGATTCCTCTAGCAGACATACAAACAGCACTAAAATATGCACACAACTGGAAGTCTCCTGGTGCAGACGGCGTCCAGAACTTCTGGATCATGAGGTTTACGTCCCTCACTAGCGCTTACACTCACTGACATAATCAAAACACCCAAAACATACGCTCTTTTCCTCATACAGGGTGTCACATACCTATAGAGCAAGAACACTGAAACAGTGCACCCTGCAAACTACCGTCCAATCACTTGCCTTCCCACTTTACAAACTACTCACCTCTTGTCTTGCAGACAAAATTTACACACACATCGAAACACACAACATTTTTCCAAACAGCAGATGGGCTGCCGCAGGAATTCGTAGGGATTTAAAGAGCAACTCCTTATTGACACGGTAACCATGCGTCAAGCGCGCGTGAAGAATAGGAACTTACACATCACGTACATCAACTATAAGAAGGCATTTGACTCCCATTCCTGCTTTTGCACACTCTTCGACTCTACAAAATACACTCCAAGATCACGGCATTCTTGGATGCCACGATGAAGAGTTGGAACACAACATTAAACCTACGCACCTCCAACACCTCATCACTACAGTCTCCATTCCCATAAGGAGAGGCGTTTTCCAGGGAGACTCCTTGAGTCCTCTTTAGTTCTGCCTCGCCTTGAATCCATTAAGCCACATGCTAGACAACACAAAACACGGTTATAGGCTTGCCTCAGGCACTCCATACAAAATCACACACTTACTCTACATGGATAATATTAAACTCTTAAGCCACAAATAACGCACAACTTACTAATTTACTACAAATCACCACACAGTTCACTAAAGACATTTGGATGGAATTTGGAATCAACAAATGCCGAAGGTACATATAACACGCGGGAAGATTTCGAATTTGGAGGGTTTTGAACCGGACTATGGTTGACTATCCAATCCATGGAAGAGGGAGAGACCTACAAGAACCTGGGCTTCCAACAAACGCGCGTCATTGACAACGCAAACATCAAAAACGCACTCAAGAACATATGTCGGGGTCGCATTCAGAACATCCTCAAAACACAACTCAATGCCCGAAATAAAATTAAAGCCATCAATACTTTTGCCGTCCCCACACTAACATATTCGTTCGGCATAATTACATGGACAAAGACTGAACTCGAAGCACTACAACGCACAACATTCACGAAACACAACATGCACCATCCCAAGTCCGCTACGGAAAGGATGAGTCTTCTTCGCAAGGAGGGAGGCCGAGGACTCATCAACCTCATCACCCTACATGAAAAATAAGTACACACAGTTAAGGAACACTTCAACCACAGAGCAGGTTCCGCCAGTTCTTCATATTGCTTAAAACTTTCTTGCTTGCAGCTAATATGATGAGTAGTAGTGCTGTCTAGAAGACAGGCGTCCTTGCTTATATTTGCTAGCAAGCAGTTAACCGTCTTTGTGATTGTCACGCCCATGTATGTTTTCGACTTATCAGTACCTGCGGGTTTTTCGCTCCAACTTTTGATGTTGTGATGATAACTTTTATCTTTAGGATTTCTTTTGTACTTGAATCGGCAATTTTTGGCTATATGACCCCTTTTGTTACAAACGTAACATCTGCGCTCATCCTGGCTTTGTACGTGAGTTTTACTGGTTCTACTTTGGTATGCGTCTATTTCTACATTGTCCTGTTTGGAAACGTAATCTTCCTTTCTTTTATTTACTTCATGTAATATGCGGTCAACAGCCGTTTCAAATGTAAATTGAGATGTGCCTTCTGTTAGGAGTAAGCCTTGTGCAGTCGAGTCGAACTCTTTCGGCAATCCTGAGAGGAGTATCCAACATATCTCTTGATCTGGTACTGTACCTCTTATTTGGTTTAGTTCAATTAGTAATAATTTTAAATTCATCTAAAGACTCACTGTCCTTAAAATTTGTCAAGTCATAGAGTTTTCTTTTTAGACGAGTAACCTTTAAGTTGTCTAGTTTATTAAATTTCTTTTCTAATTCTTTGAAGAGTGTAGTCGGTCTGATACTTCTTTTATTAGAAGTTTATAGCGATCGTCCAATAGTGAGACTGTCGCTCCGTAGGCTCTCTCTCCGTTTTCGACGTTCTATCCACCTTTTCTATTTCGGCCAGGGACATATTCACCGCTCTCCATAAACCATCATGCATTAACGAATTCTTCATTCCAATTCGCCATGATGTGTAATTTGTTCCTGTAAACATAGTAGTGATGTATTTCTCACTTCTGTCGGCCATTTTTAATTTTGGGCTCCAATAATTTTACTTTCTTTTGAACTCCTTTTTTTTGCCGTTTACGACTTCGCACATGCGCAGTGGAAGCGTGCTGGGCCCATAACGTCTTGAAAGGGGTGCAGAGTGTTTTTTTTTTTATTTATTTTAATAAAACGGCTTATTATACAATAAGTTGAAGTTTCAACTTAATAAAATTTATTTTCAAGAGTTCAAAGTTCTTCAGTTCGGAGTTCTTCAGTTCACTGCGCAGTCCTATCGTCTTCGAAGATGTCCAATAGTCTCCATTGTTGAATGGTGTTGGCCTTCCTAATAATGGACCTGATTGTTAAATAACTCACTTTGTTAATAAAGCACTAATAATTAGTTCACTAATAAACACTAATAATTTAATATTTACTTTAAATCTTTGTATCTTCGAAGCACTATAATATTATTAAACTTATCAATTGTTATCGAATGCTTTCGATGCACAATTTATATTTCACACAATTTAATTCGGTTCACTTTTCACTTGAAAAATAAACTTCGGCAATTCGGAGTTACGTAATGCCGACTATTAAAATTTAACACTATTAAGAATTAAATTTATTCTTAATTCACATGTAATCACTTTCCAAAATAAATACTAAATCTTCTTTAATTCTTCTTTAAATTTAATGGCTTTATTTAGCGTTGACACCTTGTGTGATTTAAATGTTCGCACTTGTCGGGTGAGTTCACTTTATATTCCTTTTAATATTAATTCTCTTCTTTCCACTTCTTTCCGCGCAAATAGCTTTCCGTAGGATAATTAAATTTTAAAACTCACAGTTCTTGAATTTACTCTGGAATTTTCTTTCGCTTGTTCTTGATAATTGTAGAAATTGAAGTTTACTTCAAATCTTGTGACTTCGTTTCCCCTTGTAGTGATCCTCTTCCATTGGTCCATTTGAAGTCGGCTTGAAATCTCTTGAATTTCGTCTCGTTATGATTATGCCTTCAATATAAATATATATATTCATTTATATTTAAGACTTGTTAGGCTGTATACTCACCATTTAACACTTGAAGAAAAAAAACCATTGAATACATTTCCATTTATTCTGTTTAATCTGAAATGTTTGGAAACGCGAATTTTCTGATTGATCTGAAGACGACATCTCATTGACGAAAAGTGATTATTCTACAAATAGAGTCGAAAAAGGCTTCGAAATCTTATCTTTTCTCAATATGAACGTCACCATTTTTATTTCGGACGAGTGTCTTTCTCGCATTTATTATAAAAATGACGTCAATGACAGTTTCGTGTGTTGTCTTCCAGAAGGTCTCTGATTGGCTAAGACACTCATACGTAAGGTCACCTGTAAATAAAGCACGAAGAGACTATTTGACACAGAAAACGATTTGCCTGATGAACTGGGAGGACGGATAGTGATTAGTCAGCAAAGACATTACTTATATTAATGCTTTTCTTTCAGTGTTCTCTGATCATCATTTTTCTACTGAATATGCTGATCGCCATTCGACGTGATCTTTAATCCAGACTCTGGATACTTGAGTCTAATAGAAAAAAAGTGCATCCTGTGTTTCAAGAGCAATGTCGGACTTTGGATACTTGAGTCAAGTGCAAAGTGCATGTAGTTAATACATCGAGTAATATGATGGATTCTACATAATTGATCTACTTGTGGAAAATCTGTTTGTTTTTTTCTGGAAAAGGTGAAAATTTAGTTAGTCAAGTGTGAACGGTGTGATGCTGAACCGACCAACAGAACATAACGGAGTTGACCTTCGGAAAGAGGTGTTTTATAGAAGGGGGACCCTTCGTTCTGTAAAATAATTATTTTGCTTAAGGAAAGCAAATACTTTGAAAGTATCTTATAAAAGTTCAATTCTTTTAATAATTACAGAAGACATCAATAATAATTTTTAATCCTAAAAATATAAGAAAATAATTCAGAGATACATTGAATTCCCAACGTTCAGGGTTTTCTCGTCCCACGGAATAATCAGACTTCCGAGCATATAGATAAACTGTAAGTAACCTTATTCTTCTATAATCTTCCTCCTTTTCATATCATGAATGTTAGATAATATTTATAAATAAATTTTGTTGATTTTTTGTTTTTAAATATTTTTTATTCTTCAACCCGTTTTTGTTTGCTAAGTAGATTCTAATCTATTTATTCTGGCTTGAAAAAGAGAAGACGAACCCTTCCCGAAAATTTGCTTTTAGTAATTAAAATAAATCTTTCTTAAATACTGGAGAGACGAGTTGCGGAGTTTATTTGTCAGTAATTTGATGGTATTATTTTCTTGTCATCTGATCTATCTATCTTCGATTTTAAAACTGCTATTCTGTTAGATGTATTATTATGATATCAATTTATTGCTTATATTTTTGTTTAGTTGGCCGGCGCCCAAGTGGAACCCCCTGCATAAGTTTCTTTCATTAGTTTCTTTGACGTTACTTACTCAACTTTTTAGGCATTTACAGTATAATATTTCAATCCTGTTAGTAGATGTTGTGTAAAGGAGATTTTAGTCTTTGTAAATTATTTTATTTAAGTGTATAATAGACTATCGGCCAGCGATGCTTGGCTAAAATTTATTCTATTTTATATTGAACATAAAAAAATTATGATACTATATTTACTACTATAAGTGTGTTCACTTTTATTTTTGCTATATTGTAATCTGTAGTTCCCGGGCACAGCAGCTTCGCTCCCGAAAACCTATTGAGAAATTACTACTTTCTTGAACCTCGATCCTTTTATCCTCTACAACGTATTCAGCGACTGGATCTAGTCTTTACTATCTCTTATTTTATTAATTATTAGAGGAATCTGTTATATACCGCGGCAATGCAACTATCTTCTCCGACTCGAGACCTAATCTTATTTCTCTTTAAGATTAGCTTCACCATCAAAGATAAATTCATCCAAAAATATTGCGAAGGAATTCAATAATCTTCACACTGATGCTAAAATGACCTTATAATAGATTACTGCCCATATTGTGATCACTGGAAATGAAAAGACAGAGCAACTGGCCTAATCTGGGGTTAAACTTCAGAATTCATCTGTCGCTTCCAACTATTTCAATCTTTAAATCCATGGTTATCCCCAAACGGGAACTCTCAATTATATACCACTGATATAATGGCATCCTACCTGGTGATCTTCTGAATCAGAACTTAGGAAGAGAAGATTCAACAACACTAGTTAGACTTAGATCACATGTGGCCGCGCGGTTGGCGATGTCGCTAAGACACTGGCCTCTCACCTCATGAACGTGGAAATCATGAACGTGGAAATAAACGTGAAAATACAACATAAACATTATCGCAACAAACAATCATGAACATTAAAATACAACAAAAAAATTTCTGTATAAACAAACAAGAAAGTAACTTAGCTTAAAAAAAATCAAAAACGAAAGTTAAACAAAATTTAAACAAAAACAAACCTCACTATACACCCAAACAAACGGATAAATAATCCAACTTACATTGGCTTTTATTTTAGCTTTTAACTTTTTATTCTTCTCCTTACATTTTTTAACTTTCTTGTTTGTTTATACAGAAATATTTATGTTGTATTTTCACGTTCATGATTGTTTATTTCAAATTTTGTTAGTTATTAAGAAGGAGAAAGATAGTTCTCCTCTTATTTTATATAATGTTTCCTTATGAAGGTTTTTGATAAAAAAACCGAAATATAGAAGTAGTTTGATGAAGAAGTGTTTTGTTTGCGTTTCTCTTTATGGAAGAAGCTCCTACGATCGTAAACTGATCAAGATACTAATTTGTAGACTACTCCTACACTCATTCGCCTTTTATCTAGTCAAGAAATCTGATGGCCTGGAAGAGTGAAAGCAACTTAATCTCTTGAGCTACGGGTACGAAAATGGAAATAATACAAGGGATTTTATTCTTGCTGTTGAGAATGAAGGACTTTTAGCAGTTTCAGGTGCTTATTGATGGGCTTATACTTACTGATAGGCTTGGAGAAACAATTGAAGAAAGTGAAAAACTTTACATAGGTTTAAAAACCATAACTAGATATCGCCATTCACTGCATAGTGAAGACTAAGAATGCTATGCTTGAAGTGAGCGAGAACGACTCACTTTGAAATCTGGAATGGTGGAAATCAAATTAAAAATAAAATAAAATAAAATAAAATAAAATAAATAACTATCTGGGCTTCAGCTGGAGCTTCAAGAGTTGCAGCGAAAGCATTAGGACTACTCTCCTTGTGGTAAACGTTCACCTCCTTTTCGTGTCCATGATAGTCGCACGGTGTCGTATTAATAGCTTTTTTCTTCCATTCGGGAGATTCCGTCTGGACCCTCCACAAAGCGTATTTGGGTAAATTATCCAAACTGCGGGCATCCCATGGTTCTATTTTTGTTCCTCTTGGACACTCGGGATCAGACTTTGAAGGACAAACTTTGTGGAGGTCCAGACGGAATCTCCCGAATGGAAGAAAAAAAAGCTATTAATACGACACCGTGCGACTATCATGGACATGAAGAGGAGGTGAACGTTTACCACAAGGAGAGTCGTCCTAATGCTTTCGCTCCAACTCTTGGAGCTCCAGCTGAAGCCCAGTTTGATGATGAAAAAAGTATTGACAAATAACTATCTGGTTTTTAAGTTGGATTATGAATATGCATTGTGTTAATTTTTACCGAAATTAATGCAGACATTTTATAGAGATTTCGTTTCAAAGTCTATGGACTTTATGCTCTAAATTTTATGGAAATCATTCAGTCTTAACT
>JAFIDM010006943.1:65514178-65594545 GCA_023159025.1 Thereuonema tuberculata
GAAGGCTGTGGTACTCAACACTACACGCATAGTTAGGAAATTTATGGCACAAGCACACATCCCTAATCATTCTTGAACACATCTTTACACTTGGCAGTATGTGCTTTGGTCCTTGACCCGCCGTATTGTTTTTGCTGGGGAAACCCAAGGTTTGAAACATACAAACATAATAATATCTCCAGCATTACATGATTTTAATTAGGCTGATTGAATTTTTATTGTAACTAGCAAAAAAAAAATATACGCATGATAAATAAAGTCCAATTATTAGTAAAATAGTTACAGCTATAAGTAAAGAATTTCAGTCAGCGTGTATCAGTTTTTTTGTAGCTGTAACTTTGCAAAACAGAGAACAAAGGAGAAATTCTAACATCTTTAGTGAACTGCGTAGTGATTCTAATTTTATTAAATTAAACTGAGGGCTGGGGGTTGCAGTCAAGTCCTACTCCCTGCCGTGCTCCCTGGGACCTTCCAGGTTAAATATCCATGTGGAAGCTAATTGAGCCTCTGAGAAAACCAACGGGCCATCCAACGGATAAGACCAACTCTCAACGATGACTTAGCAAGGGAAGGGTCTTCTTAGGAACATATCTCAATAAAAAGCTGACTTCGGCTGTCAATACCCAGCTAGGGATACATGTGTTGCAAAGTCTGCTATCCACATTAGGGGAGTATGAAAAGCGTCTGTTTGCGATCTTTGGATCGGGCTCTTGCGTTGGTCAAACTAAATTCAACTCCCATCTACAGAGACAAAAAAGGTTTAATGCTGCAAAATCTTCATCAATAAACTCGATTCTAATACTATAATTAATGCCTTCCACCTTCCAAATATCCCAAATACTGGCGTAAGTGCCACTAAACAGTATATTTTCCTGGAAGACTCCATTAAAAACATTTATCCTGGGCCTATGACGTAACAAATATGAAGCCTTAAGTAACTACTTACGGAGTTCTTATCTGTTACTCTTAACTCCTGTGGAACTCCTCAAGCCATTGATATCACTTTCATCTCTCCAATATACCAGATCCATTTGATTGGAAAATGCTTGACAATCTAGATAGTGATCATCTTCCCATCCTAACCTCATTTTGTGAAAAAAAAACAGAGAAGACAACTTTACTGGAATTTTAAAAAAGCAGATTGGGACAGTTGCAAAAAAGACCTAGTTCTCCATTTTATCACTTTTAAAGAGTACTTTAATTGTGCCTCACTTGAAACTTCATGGACCTTCATCACCTAAATTCAGCTAAAAGCAATATCCCTCGACATTACCGTCTCAATTAAATCCCTGGTTGTCAGCTTAAGTGACGAAATCAAACCTACAATAGATGCAAGAAATCACACTTTAAACAACTCAAGCAATATAATAATCCTACCACTATATCCACCCTTAATAAACTAACCTCTGAAATTAAACTACCCTCAGGAAAAAGTGGATTGTTATTTTTATCCTTTTACATCCGATTCGCAAATTTGGAAAGTACTCAAACGCATTCCAGAATTTTACGTGTGAGAATGATAAATAAAGTCTAGTTACAAAGAACACACAAGATTACTTTAAAATTTAGTTTGTATTTATATAAATTCAAAATTGAAATACAACATCACAACCGGTTTCGCCTCGAATTGGAGGCTTTGCCGAGTGACAAAATATGTTAACACAGGAATTTAAGGGGGTTTAACCAATGGGAAAAGTTCACTGCATACAAGGGGCCATCTGGCGAGGAGGTCGGAAACTTGGAAGCCCTCTGGCGTAGAACCTGAAAAATACAACATAAACATTATCGCAACAAAAAATCATGAACGTGGAAATAAACGTGAAAAATACAACATAAACATTATCGCAACAAACAATCATGAACGTGAAAATACAACAAAAAAATTTCTGTATAAGCAAACAAGAAAGTAACTTAGCTTAAAAAAAATCCAAAACGAAAATTAAACAAAATTTAAACAAAAACAAACCTCACTAACTGCCCAAACAAACGGACAAATAATTCAACTTACATTGGCTTTTATTTTAGCTTTTAACTTTTTATTCTTCTATATACATTTTTTAATTGTTTTCTGTATAAACGCTTATGTAAATGTTTATGTTGTATTTTCACGTTCATGATTGTTTATTTCAAATTTTGCTAGTTATTAAGAAGGAGAAAGATAGTTCTTCTCTTATTTTATATAATGTTTCATTATGAAGGTTTTTGATAAAAAACCGAAATATAGAAGTAATTTGATGAAGAAGTGTTTGTTTGCGTTTCTCTTTATGGAAGAAGCTCCAACGATCATAAACTGAACAAGATACTAATTTGGTAGACTACTCCTACACTCATTCTCCTTTTATCTAGTCAAGAAATCTGATGGCCTGGAAGAGTGAAAGCTACCTAATCTCTTGAGCTACGGGTACTAAAATGTTTGGGATTTTTATGTGGAAATAATACAAGGGATTTTATTCTTTGCTGTGGAGAATGAAGGACTTTTAGCAGTGCTTATTGATGGGCTTATACTTATTGATAGGCTTGGAGAAACAATTGAAGAAAGTGAAAAACTTTACATAGGTTTAAAAACCATAACTAGATACAGCCATTCACTGCATAGTGAAGACTGAGAATGCAATGCTTGAAGTGGAGAACGACTCACTTTGAAATCTGGAATGGTGAAAACAAAATTAAAAATAAAATAAAATAAAATAAATAATTATCTGGGCTTCAGCTGGAGCTCCAAGAGTTGGAGCGAAAGCATTAGGACTACTCTCCTTGTGGTAAACGTGCACCTCCTCTTCATGATAGTCGCACGGTGTCGTATTCCATTTTTTTCCAGCTTTTTTCTTCCATTCGGCAAATTCCGTCTGGATCCTCCACAAAACGTATTTGGGTAAATTATCCAAACTGCGGGCATCCCATGGTTCTATTTTTGTTCCTCTTGGACACTCGGGATCAGACTTTGAAGGAGAAACTTTGTGGAGGTCCAGACGGAATCTCCCGAATGGAAGAAAAAAGCTATTAATACGACACCGTGCGACTATCATGGACTTGAAAAGGAGGTGCACGTTTACCACAAGGAGAGTAGTCCTAATGCTTTCGCTCCAACTCTTGGAACTCCAGCTGAAGCCAAGTTTGATGATGAAAAGAGTATTGACAAATAACTATCTGGTTTTTAAGTTGGATTATCAATATGCATTGTGTTTATTTTTACCGAAATTAATGCAGACATTTTATAGAGATTTCGTATCAAAGTATATGGACTTTATGCTCTAAATTTTATGGAAATCATTCAGTCTTAACTTACAGACACAGAAAAATGTTCAAGGGAATAAAAGATCGGTTAATGCTTTAGAAAGCTATCATTTTGTGGTTCCAAATCTGAAATAAATACCTAAACTATAATACTTCATTTATTATTATTTAATATAAAGAAATGGCCGATAAATCAAAAGCACTTCTTTTACTGAAAGAACATCCAGAAAAGTTGAAGAGATGACTAATACTCTGTCATTTTTCTCTGTCTCTTATTAAATAGCAACAAGTTTTCTAGATTATAATTGTCATACTCTATGGAAAAACTGCTTGACTTCATTAATTTATGTTAATTTATTTTCCAATTTATTGGCATGATATTTTGGTCGTCATTCCCAGTCTCTTATGCTGAGTATTTTAAAGTTTTATTTTTAATCATATCATATCATATGATAGACAATGATAAAAAGAAAAGAAAGAAAGTAAAATTTAAAAAAAAAGGTTCAGAAAAGAACCGTTCGTGATTACATTAGTTAATCAACCGAATTAACACTATCATCATTTAAAAGTATATTCAAACAAGACTATTAAACTTCGATTAATATATGTAGGAAGTTTCTAAGAAAAATGATTAAACCGATTTATATTTACAAAAAAAAAAACCAGTTAAAATTACGCTTTATTAAAGATGGAAGAACATTACTGTAAGTACGTTTTCTTTGGATAGATTGCAGAATTTCTGGAATATATTACAGTTTTAAGTATCTTTTTCTGAGATATATGAAAGTAAAACCTGCCTCATAGTTAAGAATATTATTATTTTGTGTGAAAGATAAAGTCTCTGAAACAATAATTACTTTTAAAACCTAATTAATCCCAAAATAACCATTTATTTTGGTTTTGTTTTGTTTTGGATAAATCTACAAATCTGAGTCCTCTCCTAACTTTAAAACTATTGGCAATATTTCCCAAAGGGAGTATCCATTGGTCTTTTCTGTATTGATTTCAGATTGGGTCGTAGTTTTAGCAGTGATTATCTTGAAAACTAATTAGTACAAGGCAGAGTTTATCGTCTGGTTCCAGGAGAAGAATGGCACCCCCAACTGATCTCGAATTCGATCGCCATTTTTCCATCAGCAAAAGATTGAAACTCTGAGAAATGGATGGGGGAGGAGAGGGAAAAGACTCTCAAGAAATTCAATAGACGGTTACTTTAACCCCTGCGAAACCCCTCTCATGACAGGCTGTTGGACGGTTTGACCCCAACCGGAGCATCGGCTGACCATTGCCGGACGCTTTGGAAGGCCAGACGGCGCAGAGAAAAATAGAAGGGAAGTCTATCCACAGCGATATTGCCTCAGCTGTACCAAAGAGCGGTGCTTTCGTCGACGGGTTACAGATAACTCATCATTACACTGAACGGCCAATTTCTTTTGACTTTGCCCCGAAGGCTTATCAGTCCATCTGGGTTGTACTTTCCAAGCATTGCCTCAGGCCTCGCTCTAAACACTTCCATTGATTTCTTTTCCAAGAATTTTTTTGAAAAAAGAATATGAGGAGGAGAAGGAAAGAATGGAAAAAAACAGAAGCAAGGAAAGAAAAATTTCCGAAAGCACACAGGGAATTGGGTTAAAAATATAAAAATAATTTTAAAAACAATTGATAAATTGAATACCAAATCAATCCTACAATTTCTCCTGCCTCCATTTACAGGAAATAACTTCCTTCAATAGTTATAGTCCCAATTTTTGGCCACTTACATATTACATCTGGAAATTTAATTTGCTTCTGATCTCAAAATTTTTTTCTTTTTCTTTAATTTTAATTTATTTTCCACTGTTTGTATAAGGAGAAATTTTAGTTTATTTAAAATAGAAAGTCCGATAGCAGAGGTCATGTGATTGAATCGGAATCACAGTGTTTCTTAATTTAAATTATTAACAATTTCTATTATAATACAACAATGTCCTTTTCAGTTTACAAATACTGTATTTGTAGAATTCTAATCTGAAGAACATCAGATGAAATATCAATAATAAAAAGCATCTTTTTTTTTAATCTTCCACATTAATAAAAGTCAAATATATGAACATACAAAATTAATTTCAATCATAGATCATCTATAATTTTATCTGTAGGTTCATATCATTGAGTAGGCCAAATGACAAAATTGCATTTATCAGACAAACAATTCAATAAAAAAAAGCACAAAATATATTCAAAGTAACAATATCAACTTGTCTAATCAGTTTGATATATAGTTATAGGGTAGTATATAAAGAATTTTGTCGTTCAGTATTCTGGAAATCTGGAATTGTATTTGATAGCCTAAATATTTTAAAAAGAGATAATTGAAACTAGGGTAAGAGATCAGGTTGTCGGGGGAACCTTTTCTGCGGGATGATGAGATATCATCCAATTCGTTATTGGAAATTTTCAATGGTGATAATCTATAACAGAGTTGAATTTGAGACTTGTTGGAAAAAAATTAATTACATCTTACTTGCAACGGTGCATTATCAAGATTATGCAAACGAAAAGCTTGCAATACTTCAAGATTTATTTGGGCTTTGACGATATTGCGAATCGATTACTTCCATTTGGGTATTCTAGCTACATTTTAGTCTATGGATCTGATTGGAAATTTAATAACTTATGCTGAA
This sequence comes from Thereuonema tuberculata, assembly GCA_023159025.1. Lineage (NCBI taxonomy): Eukaryota > Metazoa > Arthropoda > Chilopoda > Scutigeromorpha > Scutigeridae > Thereuonema > Thereuonema tuberculata. Next base: position 65,520,076 of record JAFIDM010006943.1, read on the forward strand.
TAAGGGTTTTTGTTCGACTAAGACATCTATTGGCATCATTTTATGATGATATAAATATTATATTGTTTCTCTTTTGTAGGTATATCAACATTCTGCTGTGCTTACACAAAAATCTCTTCGACGATCACAAGGCTGAAAGGATTTAAATTTCGAATGGATGAAAACCATTCGCTTTGAGACAATTCGCCAAATGAAAGCTCGACCTGGATGTTGATTTAGCTGCTGGACTGACTTCTAATCTTCATTGCATACCTTCTGCGGTCTCTGGAAGTGCTACTTTGAGAAAGATCAACACACGTTCACATTTATTTGTTAACACATTGTCAGTAGTTGAGTGAAACAGAAGACAGTTTCTTCTTTTCTTTTCAAATTTCTTAACTTGGAATTTTTGAATATCACTATCGATTGCAATCCCCTTCTGTTCCTTTATTTTGTCCTTCTTATTGGTATGTCATAAAGTTTAGAAAAACCTTTAAATGAAAAGTAGATATATGAGATTTTTATGTCAATGTTATTAAGAAGTTTAGAATAACACAAGAAGTAATCAAAATTCAGACTTTTAGAAGAGATCAAAGGGATTAGTTTTTTTTTAAATCTTCTTTAGTGTATTTTCATTGTATCATTTGCTTTATTATCTACTCAAAGTGAATGCTATTAAACTAAGCTACTTCGGTCAATGTCTACAGAAGCTTCCTTTTCTCGTCTTTCCTGTTTTCACCTCCTGTTTTCATTCAGCCTCAGTTTTCCTTCCTATTAAAAGGGAGTAATAATAGGTGTGCAATCGGGGAAGAGAGAGAAACTTCCGTTACTTCATCCGATTCTTGAGATAAGTCCCTACGGAGATTATCGACTGTTTGCAAAGCCAAGGCGATCAGCGCTGCCAGGAAATTCGCTGTTAAGAAAAGAAATGGAAAGGAACGGAAATATCCACACTTTGCAGAAGAATTCATGCTAATTTACTATGTTTTTCACTTGTTTTTTTTTTCCAAGTCTTTCGTTGAAAATAAGAAGTTCGTGCTTTTCGATATCCTGGCTGTGTTAAGAAGGAAAGAAATGAATTACTTCCGTGAAAATGATTTCTCTATTTACAATGCGTTCCCTATTTTCTTCTTTCTGCAATTAATGTATTTTATGTTTATAAAAGTTGTTCAAACATTAAAATAACAGATTAATAAAACTATTCTTGTGCATAAACTTTCAGTAAATCTGACGGAATTAAAAGTATTTATTTTACGAACGAATTGTTATTTAAAAAAAAAGACAAAATTCGTTTCGACGTATAGGAAACTGGAAATAATGGAGAATAAAAAAATATTAGGTCAACTGTCCTAATAACAACAGTAATTTACAATTATAATAATGAAAAATTGCAGTTCACTTGTTTAGTATTGTTCAGGACAGCTACTTTAACAATACTTTCATCTCAAAAGAACTGTCATAGTATCATTTCTTTGTTGATCTTAACTTTTTCATTACAACATCCTCTAAATACATTTTACATTATTGTAAACAAGATATCTTAATAATATTATTATAAACATTGCACAGAAGGACAAAAAAAAATAGATGAGTTGATAGATGGCACTTTCCTAGACTATTTCTTCCTCATGGAGTTTATCAATTGAAGCTAACAACATTAGATGGAAGGACTCACTATTCCCATTCCCTAATATTATGGTCTTTCGATTATGTGCATGAATTTCTTTAGTTGTTTTAGATTAAAATGTATCGACGACTGAAGGATAGCCTTGTGCTTACAGAACCACTTACAGTAAGATTACGTACTGTCTGGAACCTGAGGAATCTCGTGACCGAAGTGCTCGGATAGACAGAATGAACTGACTAGGACCGTTCATTGGTACATTATGTTTGCAAAAAAATTTTTGTGGCGAATGTCCTGAAAGATGATTTAAAATGATGCTTTTTTTTAATTTAGAATAACGATCGCACTGATTCTTCAGTAAATACCTCAGCTACGAACAGAAAGTCTCAGCAATGATACGATCCGATTTTAGACATTTGACGAATTGGGGTTAAAAAGCAGCTTTTTTTCCTTGATAATTATCCGTAAAATATGTTGTGAATCATCAAATATCTCTAACTCCAGTACATGATAAATTGCTGGACTAAAATAGCATAATTTTTATGTGTGGCATTAAATGTCATTTGCCGGGAACTTTTTTTTTATTAAAGCCACATTTGATCTCGTTTTTTGATATTTTGATTTTTTTTTTTGTAAATTGCAAGATCAGAAATATTTCGTTTGTTTCAATTTATCAATAATAATGTCTTTAAGAACAATATATGTACAGGCGCATCCCTACTGTTATGTTATGTTATGTTATATAGTGAATGTGGGTGGCAGAGAAGCCAAGCTCTGCGACCGGATGTCTATTGTACCATCCCACGGAAATAAGGACAAATGGAGAGAAAGACTTAGAAAGTATGGTGGGAGAAATGCAGGAGTTTTCTCCCATCATACTTTACCCGAGAAAACCCCGAGAAAACCTGCTCAGCGCGGAGCGTCCACCATCAGGAAAACCACATGAGAACCGAACCCAATACTCAGAAGTGAGAGGGCGATATCATAGCGACAACGCCAACCGCACGGCCCCGCTTCCCTACCTACGAACGTTTAAGTTACGAACTTTCAGATGCGAACAAACCTCTGTAAATTCAAATTTAAACAACGGGCTGGTTCGGAAGTCCAACCGCAACAGATGACACTGCTATAGCTGCTCAATGTAACCCTATTAACATAAACCAGTTATAAGTCTCTCTATGGCGTTACGGTATTATTTATGATATTATAATGATATCTAAACACACAAGAGGATATTCAATCTTTAAAGGGTATTCCCATTCCATGTTTTTCAAACTCTGACATTGCATCGTCATCCTCGTAACCATCCTTCATTCCTATAAGCAACATCAATTACCTGTAAGCAAGGCAGTGTCAAAGAGTAAATTCAGAATACTTTTATCATTAGATATTTATTTTTAGCGACCCATTTGGAAGCTTTTGTAATAACGACCAAAAAAGGTAGCTATTGCGATTGTTTTGTCCGTCTGTTCGTTCGTATGTCCCTTCGTAACCAACTCCCGAACGAAATGTCGTATCGGCAAAGGGACTTCACCATCGTGTTCACAGGCCTAAACACCGTAGGAATGTACACCCCCCCCCCCCCATTCACAAGTCCCGAACTGAAGTTCGGGATTGACAAAAAAAAATTCGATAATTCACATTGGTTTCATATCATTGGATTTCCGCTCTTAGCTTAAATGTTAGAAATACAGCCATGTCATTTCAGTTGTCAGCTATACCTTGATGGGTAAGGTCTCGGATTCATATTATAGAATCGGTTGGCGGTTCGAATCCATATGCCTACTTTTTTTTTCTCTTAATCTTTTTTTTCTCCATGTCTGCGTGGTTCTGAAAGGACGCCTTATATTCCTGGTTTGTCTTTCTGTGGACATATATCCCACAATGCTTCACAACGGCTTCTGTTAGCTCAGTTGTAGGTGGCCTGTTAGCTCAGTTGGTTACAGCCTCATGCTAATAACGCAAAGGTTCGATCCCCTCATCAATTCAAGTTGTTTTTTTTTAAATCATTACTGGGAATTCAGTATTTTAACAAGGTTTGAGTTAAGAATGACGATTATTCTATATAAATAGGGGTGGGTAAGATAGCAGGGGGTCGCAGACAGACTCGCGCGAGCATTTTCTAGACCACCCCGGCGCAGTCTATTCAAAGTTAAGATGACTCAGAAGCCGTTGCGAAGCACTGCGATTGGTTTATAACGTCATCAGATACGTGGATGTAAGCCACAACATATAAATCTCAGCATCGCTCAGTTCGATCTGTTTGACGGTGCTGTGAACATTACTTGAACACAGTGGCGTAGCAACGCCTTTGGGGGCCTGGGGTGGGAGTTCCATTATTCCACAACCAAAAAAAAGGAATCTCCAATTCAACAACCAAAAAAAAAAAAAAGGCGCCCCCTCCCCTTGCTACGCCACTGCTTGAACACAAAGCTGTGTTTACGTGATCGTGTGTTGCTCGTAAAGTTTTATTACCAAATTAACAGTACTGCCTCCATTGCACTACGGTTATTCCGAAGAACGAAGGGCTTAGGGAAAGGTTCCATGACTATTACCAATTTGCGAAACATGACCTCACGTTTTGAAAATATTGGATCTTTACAAATGCAACCAGGACCGGTATCAAATGACGAAGTTGAAACTGTTACAACGTCCATACTGGAAGCGAATGCTGCACATAGATCTAGCAGTGCTCGGGCTGTATCTAAGTAACTGGATATGCGGTTTCAACTGTATAGAAATGCATGCGGAAAGTACTGAAGTTTTGCGCTTACAGGATTAGCCAACAGCTGGTTCAAGGGGATGCAGAAACGCGCCTGCATTTCTTTCAGCTGTTCCTAGCTCGGATGGAAATGGACGATTCTTGGCCTTGGAACATTCTATGGAGTGATGAGGCGCACTGTCAATATACACAAGTATTGGCTTTGGGCTACTGAGAACCCTCCTGCTATTGAGCAAATGCCGTTGCATCCCCCGAAGATCACGAATTTTTTACTACGAACTGCTAGCGGGCAAGTAGCGATTTCTTTGTCACACTGAGCAATTTAAAAAGAGTTCTGGCTGCTAGTTGACTTGCTGCTATAAACTCGCTGTGTGGACTGCGGCTTTTGTGGACTCAAAATTCCGATAGCTTACTTTTTCCAAGTACAACCTTAGGAAGAATTGTGCCAGATATCAGTTTTCTGGCTTTGTGAGAAATAGGAGAATTAGATATGAGTCAGTGAGACTCAAAGATATTAAACTAATATTAGACTAAATGCTTTCGCATTTATATACGTATACAGAGAGAGATGATGAAAATACAAAATGCCGTCTTTAAGCGATAATAAAACATGCATTCAAGCTTTTCGTCTCTTTATGTCTCATTCATTAATGTTTAATCCTAATCATTGTTTCGAAAAGAAAAAAAAAGATATGAGAATGTCCATTATCAATAAAAGATCTTAAAAATCCATCTATATTTCAATGCTTTATAGACACTATTTTTCCAAAGACTTTCCATTAAATATAAAATAAGTCAATAGCTACTGAATAAATATGAATACTTCTAAAAACAAAACATCTTCGTCTTTTTATTGCAAAATATTTCGTTCATTTTATTGCCAAACTTCATCAGGTAAAGGACAGAGGCAGGAAATGAGTTTTTCTCTCTGTACAGAGAAGTTGTTGTCAATAAAGTAACAAAGATGTTATGTTTTTTGAAGAATTCGTATAAATCGTTTAATATTTATATATTGAATAAATAAGTCAACAGCTATTCAATAGAGGAAACATTGTTGTATTTATATGTTTTAATTTGTAAATAAATATTTTATTTGAGAGAGAATACTGTGTGAAAAATTCCAAAGTTCACCAAAGAGAAGAATACGAGAATTTAAGAAGAATGAAACTAAAACATCTGAATAACTTTCATTTCCAACATATATAAACATTTCAGTAAAATATATCATCCGAAAGCAATATAGCATTCAAATCATCGATCCATAAGTAAAGAAGATTGGATGGAACAGTTTTTGATGGAACTTTCAAAAACCTATTTTCCTATTGAAAAGAAACATTTGGAAATTGTTTGGTTGAAAAAAGAAAAAAAAATCAAATCCAAAAAAAGAGCAACAGAAATGTAGGTGGAATTTCAACTTTGAATTCCACTAGACAAGAATTCTTACCGTAGTCTTCAACCCAATTCACTGTCTGTTAAAATAAGAGGAGATCGTGAGGAAGATAAGAAAAGGGAAATATTGAAGATACTTGCCTCAATATTCTTACAGAATTAAAGGAATAAGCCAGACTATTACGGATTCTGTGGATGATTGTTACTGATGTTTGTTTTCTTTCTATTAGGTACAATGAAAACGACTAATTAAAATCCATTATTTGACTGATCTGACAGCAAGATGACCGGATCCTGTCATCTAACAACGATCCAGAATATTCTGAAACTGACTGTGGAAGTTATAACATTAAGAAAATTCCAGAAACATTTATAAAGGAAATATATCTAATGAAAGCATATCGTTGGCATCAGATAGTAGATGATAACAAAATTGGTAGCGATTTTAAGATAACAGTTTCTCGATGATGTTTCACTTCTCTTTAATCTTAAGTTATAAATTCTGCAATTTAGGAGGAAAAAAAACTCTTAGAGAAAAAAAATTCGACGCACCCCGAAAAAAAAAATCCGATAGTAATGAAACTTCACATGCTAAACCTTTCAACCGAATATGGAAATGATCAAACATTCGCACCCAATGAATGAATATCCGAAGCTACAGCGCATTGGAACTGTGCATCGTGATGGTGTATTTAATGAGTGAATCTCGCTTTCAGGAACAAAACTAACAGTGGATTGTGATTGTGTTTTCCTACCTTGACTGTAACAATGCCTCGCTGGCGAATTCGCGGCTACTACGACACTACTGCTTCTTATGGTTTTGGAGTAGATAGGGCCAGGAAAAAAATTAACTTTTCTTTTAATAATATAGATGAGGACGTTTTCATATTCTGTAATTACAGTAGCAAACAATAAGATTAAATGACTTAATTAATTGGCCAATTAATAAGAAAAAAAAACAGCTATTCGAACAACATTAATTCATAATCATTATTTAAGTATAATTTTTCTCTTAAATATATTGGTTTACAAGTAAAAGTTTTATTTTTAGAGTTCTAAAGCTTTGAAAAAAGTACTTAAATTTACAAAAACCTGTATTATGTTTGCATCAGTTCTACTTTCTTTTGAGTAGCACTGGTTTAAAGTATTGTTAAGAAATAAAAAATAAAAAGAGGACTCGATAGGAAGAGAAGAGAAAATAAAAGATAAAATGAGCATGATAATATATTAAAACTTTCAATCATTAAAAAGAAAACAAAAAATACATATGTAATTTAAGTCAATAAAAAAAAGGATGCTTGAGAGTAAGTCCTCAGATGTTAAAGAATGAAATAAATGAATGAACTTATCTAATTATAATAAACTTAAATAGAAAAGTAAATAGTAAAGAGTTAAGAAACTACAGAAAATAAAGAGAGAGAGAAAGAAACAATTGTTAACATTAACTATTGATATTGGAAATAATAACCTCGGTTTTTATCCATGATTTTAGGTTCTGGATCATTTTCATTATGAAATTTAGTGATTTAGGATTTAACGATTGCATGATCATTTTTGAACAATGTTGAACTATACTTTTTTCACTTACTGCAACTAATTTCTTGGCTAAGTAACAATTTAAAAAAAAATTAATTCAACATTTGATTCCGACGAATCTTTGACAATTTATTGTTTACAGAATTTTCATTTCGTTAAAAAACAGCAACAGCATTGAAATGTGCCATTTTGAAAACAAAATCGAATACAAAAATAAATGGATGACAAATTAAAAAACAAAAACAAAATACAATTCTTTTTTAAATGCATCCATGCAAGAAACGAACCTTTCTAAAAGGTCATGCAGCCATTGTTGAATGATTGGAATGACCTTACCGAGTAATTTTTCTCTACCGACACAGATAATGAACAGGTCATTATAATAAGGAAACTCCTGAAACGAAATCCTACGTGGAACCAATAAGAGGCTCAAAGAACGTAAAGTCAACATTCCTTGTTATGGTAGTCTTATTATTTCTTTTCGTTTCTTTTAAAGCAGTTAAAAGTAGAAAATGAAACGATTATATTTTTATAATAAGAATATTCTAATTATATAAACAATACGAACTTTCCGTTTTGGGAAAAAAAAACTTAATTAAATCCTCAGTATTTCGATAAATTGTTTAAATTGGATTAGTTTTTGTCTTATCAAATCATGCGCAATGAATTAGCTAAAAAGATTTAATGTTCATTGTTTAAGACAAAGAAATACAAAAGAAATCCATTGATTACGTTCCAATGTTTGCCTTTGGGAATTTATTTCCTCATCGCGATAATTTTCTCAACAAAAGACTAATATAAAAGTATAAAAGTCATCCGTTGTCTTTAAATGTGAATACTAAGATTCAAGAAGATCCATTCAGTGGTTCATAAATTATTATGTCGAAGTGGACCATATACAGAGACTGGCTGATTTGATGATCTTCATTTTCCTTTAGGAAACTGGACAAAAATAGAATCGTTACCTCATCTGTTTTCCTACGTTTTTAATGTTGATCCATTTTCTAATGTGATAAACACGACATTTTAAAAGTATTGTATAATAACAACAATGATATTTCACTTTCATTCACAGAAAACTTCTTCAGGTTGAATAACTGAGGACAAGAACTCTTTCTTCTTCCTCAGAAGAGATTTCGTGTCTCTCATTTATTCAACCTGAAGAAGTTTTCTATTAAAGATAATGAAATATCGTTGTTGTTATTAAAGATATTTTAGGAGTACTGTGTATCTCATGTTTAGGAATTAGATCCATTTACGTTAAGGCTTTGTTGAAGTGGAATTATTAGGTTTGGTATTTCCATATGTCACGCTGAAATGATTCTGGTCCTCGCCTTAGTGTCCCTCAGTTTGAAACTGCATTTCATGAATTAGTTATATTTGCACAGAAACTGTATTCGAACCCTCTTCTTACACGCATTCCTGCAGTAGGATATTATGGATTCAGTACAATGCTTTCAACTTTCTTGTTCTTTTCTGCTTTGTTGATTTTTGAGCTATTTACTTATTCTTTCACTATCCTCCGCACGATTTGTTATCGTCTAAATTCCTTTTGGAACAATTGACATTATTTTTTTGTATGAATAAACTTGTTTTATCATTTAGCAATCCGAATATCAAAGTTGGTCTTTCAACTACATACACTACGTGGCCAAAAGTATCAGGACACCCCGTGGTCGGGACGAGGAGGTTCCTGAGGCACATATTGATATGATGGGTTCCCATTTTTTCATCGATATCAGCCTGTACACGTCTGGGAAGACTTTCCACCAGGTTTCGATTGGTGGTCGCAGGAACTGACTTCCAGGCGGCCATGACAGCTGAAGTGAGTCCGGCCACGGAAGATGGGCGATGTGGATGGGCATATAATCTGAGTTTTATTTCATCCCACAGAGGTTCAGTGGGATTGAGATCGGGGATCTGAGACGGCCAGTCAAGTTGTGGAACACCCATGTCGTCAAATCACTGCCGCACAAGCTTCGATGTGTGTACGGGAAAGTTATCCTGCTGGAAGAGAAACGGGCCTTCACCAAACTGTAGCCACAGAGTTGGGAGGGCAGCATTGTCGAGAATGGCCCGATAAATCACAGAGTTCATGTTGCCCGTCCCAGGAACTAAGGTACCCAGGCCGAACCACGATACCTCCCCCCACACCATTATGCTTCCGTCACCAAACTTAACAGTTGGCACAATGCAGGCGGATAAGAAGCCATCCGGACAAACCCACATTAATCCATCGGACTGCCAGATCGTTAAGCGAGACTCATCACTCCACAGAACGTTTTTCCACTCCTCCAATGGCGGTGAGCTCTGCACCATTGCAGTCGAAGCTTCGCATTGACGGCGGAGATGTTCGGCTTGTGAGCGGACGCATGGCCATAGAAACTCAAGTAGTTTAGCTGTCGGTGAACAGAGCTGCTGCTAGCGACAACGCTCGACGCAGATTGAACTCCGTCGCCATCACTACCAATGATTTTGCCTCCCTACTCTCTTCAGGGTTCGACAGCCGCGGTCAGTCAGTTTTCTCGGTCTACCACTTCATACAACTGTCGTTTCACTGCCTCGACGTCTCCATTTTACAATTACGTTACTCAGTTAATTTCGGCACGCGCAGCATGAACGCAATTTCACGAACCGATTTCCTACATCCGATTATCACGCCGCGTTCGAAGTCACTGAGCTCGCCTGACTTATTCATTTTATCGGGCATGCAGAATTAAGACCGCCCAAGCCCCCATCAACGGTTTTTATAGCATCCGTTGACGCATCAAACCTCCTGACCCACTTCGAAAGAAGGTTGTCCGGATACTTTTGGCCATATAGTGTATATTTTGATTAACATCATTGTTGAGATATAATTCAACCAAAAAAATGATTTTCTGAAATTGGTTTGGATTCATCTCCAGGATGAGTACTGAGACTGACGAACAGAAGTAACTACATTTTAAGGTCTCATCATAAAAGACTCGACTGGAGTTTCATTTCAAAAACTTTCAATAGCGCTTCCACTTTAGTGACTGAAACGTTTACCCATTTGGCCAGTGATGAAAGTTGTTTTTCGACCAGGGAGAAATTCCTTCGTTAGAAATCTTACACAAGTTTAGTTGTAGCTTGTCTTCTTTCCATTCAACCACTATGATTCAGCACTTGTTTTCGTTTTGAGTCACTGGATAAAAGATGCCAGGAAGTATGCATCAATCACTGAGCTACGTCTGCCATTACCAAAAAAAAAGGAGACTTACAATTATTTTTGTATTTTGTTTCAGATGTGGCACAGATTCTGTTTACGGCTTCCAGTGGCTTCCAACTTTTGTTTGGGAGACTTTTCTGTTGAACACAAAAATTGCTTAGAAAGATAAAAGAAAGAAAAATTCTGCCATCTTTTTTTTTTTTTTTTTTTTTGAGGAGATATTCATTATCTTCAATTTTACTTTTAATTATTTATTCCTGATCTGTGAGTCTAATTTGAATAAAAATCAATGGCAGTTCGTGTTAGACAGGAAACTTTATTGTAAATCTATCATTAAAATTTCACTTGACATAAAACAGCTCATTACTCAATTTCTAATTTCTTGTTTGTTTGTGAAACGATCCTGGAAGGAACGAGGTACATAACGGATGGAACGATTTTCTTGAAAGTTGCTAGAATTCTATTATTGAACCAACTTAAAATTACTAAGATTATTTTGATTTTAACCCCTCTCTCTCCTCCACTGACGCTTAAAGAAAGGAAGAAAGAAAGAAAACAGAAGAGCAAGTTAAGTCTTAATTCAAATAGAGAAGGAACTAACAAGCTCTATGAAAATGTAATAAAGATACAAGGTGGTTATAATTAAAGTTGGTCTATTTAGAGCCTCCTGCAGCTGCAACCAATAGTCGGATACACCAAAAGTTGTACACAAACTATTCATAGGATGCGCTCAACGATTCTTCTAAAAAAAAAAAAAAATTAGTTATAAAATTGTCCGTTAGAGGGCGCTTTACAGCTAAATGAACGGAAAACGAAGACAGAATGCTCAAAAACACATTTATTTCACACAAACAGTATCAGACGTTTGAACGAGTCATGTGATATTGCTCAGTATGTTCCCCCGACAAATGTGTCATTTGCAGACCATGAATTGTATGCTCAACCGCTGACCGTAGGTGATTCCCGGTGATAGTTCGCACATGTAGCGTGATACTGTCTTTTAGTTCTGCTAATGTTGCTATTCCTCCACGATACACCACATCCTTTAGGTATCTCAACAACCAAAATTCGCATGGAGTTAGGTCAGGAGAACATTAGAAGCAGTAAGTACATGCGACTAATTACTCGAACATTGGTAAAGTGTTGATACAAATGTCAAAGTTTGCACGAAACCTTCCAATATGAGGAGGTGCATCATCTTGCATAAAAGAGGTTAAATCAAGACACTTGTCTTTCTTGCAGCTGGGGTATCACAAAGCTCTGGAGCATGTCACGATATCTAAACACACTCACGGAACATGTCTGAGGACCATGAGCAGTAATTTCTTCAAAAAAATAAGGACTTAGGGTAAAGTTGTATGTGAACCCACACCAGACTGTAAGCTTGGGCGAATGCAGAGACATTTTCTGGAAAACGTGTGGATATTCTTGGCCCACAAGGCAATTTCGTCGCTCAATAGATGTCCCGTGACCACGATGTATGAACTTCCATCCTCTCCATAAAGATCAATGCAAAAGTTACTCGTTTCTTCTTGTCGCCTGGAAGCTGTTCTTGTCTATGACTGATCTTGTCGGAAAAAAATGAATTGAGATTCAGAAGATATTTCTAACTGTGCTCCAGGGTATATCTGATTGTCGTGATGCACGTCGGACACAACCTAAATCTCCAGCATTCTCCAACGACTGCTGAATGATTGATGTAGCAATGTCTTCAATCAACTGATCACCGATGCACTCTAGTCCTCTGTCCTGTTGCGCACTTAAAAATACGATTTCTTCGAATTTTTTCATCATTTTTCTCACATTTTGTGGCGGTATTGGTCCATAGAGTACATTTTTAGCCCGACGAAATTCACGAATCGCAGCTACAGCATTACCGTGATGTTCATAAAAAAAATTGACCATCAACACACGTTCTTGTAAAGTCATCGTCATTGCGGCTGTTGCTAATAACAGGTTCTCAATTCACACCGATCATTTATAGCCCGATTACGGTTGCGTTCCTGGTGTCTCTGCAAATTAGAATGTTTTCTCTTGCATCACGATTAACCCTATGTAATTGGGATGACATTTGGATCACTTTTACAATAAAAAAAAAGAAACAATTACAATTAAAACCGTACTTTGTTGTTATAGCATTGCATGTTGAATTTTTGCTACAATTATTTTCTTTGATTGTAGCAAAAAGCGCCCTCTAGCGGACGATTTTGTCAACTAATGTTGTTTTGTTTTTGTTTTTCCTGCATAATCGTTGAGCGCATCCTTTGAATGGTATGTTCAACTATTACAACTATTGGTGTCTTTCCGACTATTGGTTGCAGCTGCAGCATGCTCTAAATAGGCCAACTTTAATTATAACCACCTTGTATCTTCTATGGTACTTTCACACAAATCTTAATTTATTCAGAAAAGGCCATTAACAAGCAATAAAAGAACATGTCTTTATAAATATTCACGATTACAAAGCAGGCAGGGCATACAGAATAAAAGTACAGATGCTTTATGTAAATGGTAAAGGTAAATATTCTTCTTTGAACTTAACATTACTTAAATGTGTATGTTGAAATTCAGCATCTTCCTTCATCTAATGATTGGAATATTTGTTGCTAGGGATTTCTAACTTGTGATGGCCTCAGAATACTGAGTACGACATCTTTTTTCTGAATCATTCTGATCATAAATCCTGACTTTTAATATACATTTCTTTTTAACTTGCAGATATGCAGTTTGTTTTCTTTCTTAACCAGTTTAATTAATTCAATGAAGGAAAGTGCATTGTTACCAACTGCATTGCTTATGTTATTAGGACAGTGAATTCATTTTTTTTTTGTTTTTACTTTTATTAGTTTGAGCAAATATCGACAAGCGTGCCTAGGAATTTGGAAAAAAAAGGGGAATGATTTCAGATTCTCGTCGTTCAACCCCAAAATCGTCATCTCTCCAAATAAAGCCAAAAAAAAAAAAGGATGCTTTCTTTTACGGATGTAAGGGTGGGGTGGAGATGGGGGATTACAAACAAACGATTGCTCTCTAACCGAAATGAAAGTGCAAAATGCTGAATTTCTTTCTCTTTCGAATGCGACGGGAAAGGAATACAATCTCATCCCTTGAGATCCAGTGCAAGTGGACCATACAACTGATTTTATAAGTCTATATCATACAGACACGATCGTTTAAATACGACAGTAATAACTGAATCTAACAAGTAAGATATATTGTATTACTCTTTTGATAATTAAGAGATAATCAGATGATTTAGCTGAATATTAAACTATTGAAGGGAATTTAAGATATGTTCATAATTTTCAAATTTATCATTTTCTATGTGATTACTTGTTTTATATTTTATTATGACGTCAAAGGTACGGTTACCGTTTAGACGGCTCTGTAAAAGCTATAAAAGAAGTTGTAAAAATGTTTCATTTTATTCGACAAAGAAAGAAAAAGAATTGTGAATTATTAAAATTTATAAATTTCAAATACTTTACTGCAACTATTTAAAGGCTTTCAGTTGTCAGGCAAACAAAACAAGAAGGATAAAATAAAGATCTTCAAAATAAAGATAACTGAACAACAAATGAAACGGAAATTTATAATAAATAACGAAACAAATATATAAATACAGACTCTAAACATTGACCTTCCCCAAGGTATTTTCTGCATGTTTTTGTCGTTTACCTCAATTTTTATGCTTTTACTGCGAGCCCTTTTTGGCCGGCAAATAGCAGTGACTCGCCTATACTTTAAAGTGCGTACACCGAATGTATAATTCACTCCGTTAGACGTCACTGGTTGGCCTCTGACGTCATCGTGCTGTGAGCGACAACACGGGATCGTTGAATTTCATAGACACCATTCCGGTCTTGTATTAAAGTACACAATGGACTTTCCGCTTTTGCGTGTACTTAACCGGAATTGAAGAGCAAAGCTTAAGAAGATGATGGAAGGCAGCATTTGGTCAGGCTTAATACTTTTAACAATTAAGATAATGGGTTGCCTACGAAATAAATTAAATATTATTTCAATATTCCTGATGTATTTTGCAGTCTTTCTTTAAAGACTACCTTCTTTTCTTAACTGAAAAATTATTAATGAAAAGGAATTGTTTGACTGAACAGTTATTGTGGACATATCATTTCGTTTCTCTGGTTCGTATATATAGAGGAATATTTATTAATGAAATAATGAAGAACAAGAAGTTCCTGAACGAAATTAAAGTCTACTTCCTTATTTTCTTTTTCTTTTGTTTATAAACTTATTCTCTTATTTGTAAATTGTGGTATCTGCCAAATACAAATATTATCAGGTAACAAAATACTCTTGTTTCATTCTTTTTCTGAATACGTTAATTAACGCAACTTTTGTCTAAATCTAATTCATTTTAATCCCATTCAACCAAGCGCAAATGACAGTGAATTCTCAAAAGGATTAATACAGTAACTGTTAGACGTTGATAGAAATTCATCGTTTCGTCTATAATTCTATTCTGAAGATCAAACGCAAACAACAAAAAAATTTGATTTTTTTCACGCGAACAATAAAAGCGCAAAGAAAACTGTTTAAATACAAAAAAATTAGGAACCAGCTCAAGCTAATAAAACACGCTTAAAACCCAAGAGAAATTTATAAAAATGAGACGAAGCAAAATAATAAATAAGACAAAAATCTATATTTTCATGAAACATATTAGTAACTTATAAATGTCATACGTAACCTAAAATCGTATATGTAGATCATTAACACCACCATGGCGTTAAAGCGCTACTGAGCACATGTATCACATGATACACTTGTTTGTCTACAATTTCCGAATTTTAAAAATAACAGTTAACTTATCTACATAGAAGAATTTTCAAGAATCAAGAAAATATACAGTTTAATAAAGTGAATCTTTGCTGATCATTAAAAAATCTATATTTTATCTTCCGTTGATATAGTAACAGCCTTTCAGAACCAGTCCTCGACACGAAAAGGTGGAAATATAATTTCACTCGAAAATGTTGGCGGTCTGCTAATAACTCACTTCAACACTAGATGGCATGTCAATACAAACTACTTTAGTGCAGTATCGCCATCTCTTACGTTTATGAAGAATTAGATAGATGGCGTTAAAGGTATACATGGCGTTATATAGCTGAGGTACCTTACAATAAATAATTTAAAGTAAATGAATACTTTTACTTTATATAAAAAAGAATGTGAATATAAAAACCTCAGTCATATGACCGATGATTCAAGAATGAAATTCACAACTTCTTTAAACAAAAAGAAAATAAAAGAGATAATCCTATTCCTCTTCAATTCTAAAAATCAAACATTGAAAAAAATTCATATTCCAATAAAGATACAATTACGTCAGTGCCCTAAGATTCTTTAAAAAGTAATATTTCCCACTCTACTATTGATTCTTTTAACTCTGAAAATCTAACAATCAAACTTTATTTTATACTATTATAGTTAAAAATTGAAAAAAAAATTCATTTCTTTTTTTTTATTTTAATGAATTAAAAAATTTATTATCGCAATGAAATTCACTCCAACGGGAAGGCGAATGAAGGCGGAAGGCTACATGCCGTCATTTCGTACTTCTACAAAAATAGGATGAAATTTTGTGCAGTTTATACGAATCCCATTTCTACATTGCAGTGATGTTCATTATATGTGGGAAAATGAGAAATTTCGTAAAAAAATTTAGGACTGTCAAAGAATTTGTCATTTTTAAGCGATCGATTGTTGCAGATGAACGCTTGGCTTTTGGTAATTGGCGCAGAATTAAATACGACTATAATGGCTCGTACTTGGAATCAGGCGAAGTTAATTCTATTCATAAACCCTGGGGATACAGGGTTTGACAGCGGACATCAAGCTGAGAACCTTCATCCTTGAGATCATCACTGAATTACCACTCTTTAGGTTTTGCTGCACTGACGTCAGCATTCGTTACGTGATGCGTCATTCAGTAAAGTTGAACGCCATTAAAATTTAAGAGGAGCTTCTGCTTCTGCCAATTGGCGTGTTGGAAACACCGTCGGAAAACACAGAAATTACCTGTATTTGCAACAATGAAAAACTCCTCAGGCACAACACACAGTGAAAAAGATGAACTGTTAGCAACAAAGGCAATAACTGGAACTTTCTGAAGACTACTTTCTTTACAATGTTAGGCTTTTTATTTTTCTTGATTATTTAAAGTAGTGAAAAAAAACAACAATAAAGAAAATTCAATATAAAAAGTTTAAAAATATTAATGATATTCGTAAATTAAGAGCTTGTCAAAAACGAAACATTGTTTTCAATTTTTTTCTTTGCTGAAAATTAAATTAAAAAATGCTGACACGTTAAGTCGTCGAAATCCAATCGAAAGAAATCGAAGCACCCGCAAAGATACAATGGTTTACGAAGTGGATGACCTTCTGGACTTAAAAAAAGAATTCAATGTTTGCCATCAATAGCAGTTATTTGTTTCTCTTCTAATCATTTGTCATCTTCACCCTAATGTTTCACAAGAGATCAACAAGGAGAAATATTTATACAAAAGGTAGATTGTCCATACTAAGTTTGCATTGGATTATAGTTATAAGAAAAGGGATAAACTGTTTTTGTTTAGTTTAAGTTTTCTTAGAAAGGCTGACAGGTGTCCTGACTATAAAAGAAATTATCCTTTATAAATTACATCTCGTTTATCTCTTTTACTTTCGAATTCATTACATTGCAAATTTAATAAGGAAATAAATCCAAATAGTTTAATCACTATTAAATGAATAACTCTTGATATAAAGGAAGAAACAAATGCATGATTTTTAAAATAATTTACATGTAAATAATACAGATGTAAGTACTAGGAGAGTACGTGTTCTGCGTACTGGTTACAAAAAAAGTTGTAGATGGGATGAGGAATAAATTGAAATTGAGAGATCACTACGAAACTTTCCCAGTTGATATAAAAAATCACGTGATAGACACAAAGTAATGTTATATTTGAATTTTGGAACTTTGAGATCCCTAACTTCCCACTCCTTTCTCCCCACCCCTATCACTTCAAACCTTTCCCAGTTCGTAAAAAAAAAAATCTTGTAATCATTACAAATCTACAGCTATCCCGAATACTCCGTAGAAGTATCCTTCAACAAAGTTTGCCCATCCTCCCACCGTCCTCCCATTTACACCTCATAGTTCTAGTTTTTGCCTCCTGATTAATATATTGCGTAAATGCACAACAATATTTTTGTTCCAATTGTCGCCACCAGATTAATTTGTCAGACTATTATGCACAAAAATATTTTAATGTCAATTGTTGAACAGTTTTAGTGTGGGGTGGGTTTTGACAGCCGCACATAGGCACCTGGAGGCGACAATTGGAACTACAATAATGTTATTAAATAGAAATAGAAATCGATCGCAAGAAGGCACCAATTTCTATTTGAATTATTCAGGGCACGTTAAACCTCTTTTAATAATGTTATTGTTCAACATTATTATAGTTCCAATTGTCGCCTCCAGGTGCCTATGTGGCGCTTTCAAAACTCACCACACACTTAATGGTCATCTACCCACCCACCCCCAAACTAAAAAAGGTTATTTTTACACTTTTTACATTGTGTACAGTATGGAACTATCCACATGCAAAATTTCAAGTTTGTATATATATATATATATATATATACAGTGCAACTTGGATAATTCGAACGTCTTTAATTCGAAATCGGGGTTAATTCGAAGATTTCTCTTAGTCCCTTGAACTTCTTATTAAATCAATGTTAAAAAATCGTGGATAATTCGAAGCTTTTTATAAAAAAATTCGAACCATAACGACTTTTCAGCGTTTCATCGTTAAGAAATTCGACACGTGACCACTGAAATCTCCTTCCCGCAACCGTTCGACATGTGACGCCATTCGACAAGTGACGCTTCAGACGCCATTCGAGCTTCCTGCTGTCAGTGTCACCATGTCTTTCAGTAAACCATGCGTATACAAGAATTTAACGTTCGCTGAAAAGGTCGCCGTCATTCGCGAGGTGGAAAAGGTGTGAAGAAGAAATGCCAATCCCTTCATCGTCGGAGGCGCTTTTTCATTTGGGCGAATTTCGTCGGTACATTGAAGAACAAACCAACGTAAGTGAAGCTGTTTTCCGTTCACTAAAAATGCTTGACGATTTTGCTAACCTTAAGCGACTGAATTCTACAAAACAATCAGACAATGAACAATTTTTTGAAACACTATAATTTTCTGTCTTGAATGTAATATGTACTATAGCTTATGTAATATAAATCTCATTTTGTTTACATACATATAGTGTTCAAGTCTTTCATACCATTATCTTTCTGAATAAATATTTACTTATTGACAGAATAATCTTTTCAAGCATTCAGTGGACCTGAAATTAAAGTTAAAAGATGTAACTTGTTTAATTCGAAAACTTGGATAATTGTAAGTTTTGTAGTGGTCCCTTCCGCTTCGAATTATCCAAGTTGCACTGTATATAAAATGAATCTCAAATTAAAGTATATAAGAATTACTAGGAAGTGCCCAAAAGATCCTGATCTGTGTAAACTTTCTTCTTAGTTTCATAGCCTAACTTTAACAGTTTAGCTGATTGGAGTAAAAAAAAAAAAAAAAAAAAAAAGAATCATCATGATGAGAGGCTGCGGATGAATAGAAATTAACTGAAAAATGTTGGTTTGGGGTTCGATCGTTTGTGATTACAAATAAATAAATGTGCTTCAGTTTATTTGATAGACCTCTAATGATTACCTGTGAGCGTAATCGTCGATAAAAGATGTTAAAAGTTCAAAAAATAACTATAAAATTGAATTCAGTAATTCCAAAGAACTGCGATTTCTTGAGACGAACTAAGATACAACAAGGGATGACAGCAATGGTTCACTTGGCAATCAGTTGCAAACTTTACCCACACTTTACCCAGGTTAAAAGTGAGGATTTTGTTACATATTCTTGTGCAGTCTAGTTAAGAAACTTCTCAAATTGGACAGTGTTCTGCAACCTTAGAATCGATCTTGGAAAAGGCAAAACCGATTCACTATTTATTTCGAAGTCTGTTTACTTAAGATCAAGAATTATAATAAAAACGTAAGTTCATTTTTGATTTATAAGAATTACAGTAAAAATAGTAATTCTTGCATCAAATTGCACAATTTTGCTTGTTGTATTATTTGAATAGTGAATTGTACTTGCATTTCTGCACTTTATTGATAAAATAACGGACTTCGCGTGCATTACTAAATTCTCTGTAAGGTACGAAATGCAAAATTTGCCTTTTTTTACATCCTCAGTTTTCATGAGCAGGAGGAATCTAAGACAGCTGTTTCATCCTCATCAACAGCCACATTTACCCAGTTAATAAAGGAGAGGGCGAGGGTATGGATTTCGACCGTACTTTCGACGTTGATCCCCCACATTCAAATAAGAAACGTCTAAGCCTAATTTAAGACAGGTTTAAGCGGACAGGTGACCAATGGCGGGAGTTAGACTGCCATCAACAATCTTTGTTCCTTTTGAAATGGTCAGAGACTGGATTGCTAATAAAGAAATTTTTTAAAGAATTCTCCCACATTCTCTATTGATAATAATTGCAGATGTAGTAGCGACGCTTATTTTTTTTCACCTTAGTCTTTTGAGGTATGTTTTCGTAAATTACGGACCTTTTTTTTAATTCAGAACACACGGAAAGAAATTGCATTGTGTAGTTGACACTACGGTGGCTAACTCGGACCAGACGTCAATTTGGAATATTCTTTGGAATGTTCTCCGCATTCCTGGTTTTTAAACACAGTATCTTCCAAAATAGTTAAGTAAATTGGTCTAACATTATATACTTTGTAAATCCATTTAAAACTGAATTTTTCTTTCCTTATATGAGAATTTTTTGTGTATAATCATTCTAAACGTGGTGATTGGAAATGAAAATTCAAGGAACTTTTAAATAAAATCTTATTGTATCTTTCAGGAAACCAAATAAGGAATTCTAAAATTATACAACAGCTTAGATTTATGCAACAGTTAGGGTCTAAGATACTTAAACATTCCTTTTCATAGCTTTAGTTTTGCTTAAATTCTGACAGAAACTATTTTATGGAAATGAATAAATAATCTTTTGTTTTTGGTATAAAAAGAGTAATTATTTGTAATTATATCACTTTAACTTATATTTACTTTGAAAAAGAAATGATAAAAAATTAACATAATGCCAAACACAAATGATAAAAAACTGAAATCTGAACGAAAAATAAAATCTTTAATTTATTTTTTCTATGTTATTTTATTTATTTTAATTTAAGCTATTACGTTTATCTCAGAAATTTAAACAAAAATCTTAATAACCTGATGAAGCGTGTAATAAGAGTATGTGAAATCGGTCGCTTTAAATATGGATAATTTAGATGTGGTGATTTAATCTTAAAAACTTTCTAAACATGCTAAATTGTCCGTGGAAAAAAATCTTACGTTCAGATTTCACTTAAACAATCTTTTAAACTCAGTATCGGAAGTATATTAACATAAAAGAAAGTTAAAAGTTCATGAATAACATTACGGATATTACTGCTACAACTGTAATTGTTTTTAAAATACAAAATAATATTTGTTCGGTTGAAATGGCTCAAAAAAGGATATGATTTACCTGAAAGATCGATTGACACAGACATTAATACACTGAAAGCGAAGGAAAAAATACAGTAGCGAAAAATGTACCGGAAGTTATTTTGCAAGTGAAATTACTCATAGTAAATGGTTTCGTTAAGTGACTCAGCGAGCTAAGATTCCTAACATGTTTATATAACAAAGTTTAACACTGAATTTCTTCATTCCATTCGTGTAGTTCTTTACGTTAGGAAGTTCTCACATACATGTATACAAAAAAATTCATTTAATTGTAAAAGAAAATAATAAACTCTGAAAACTTCATAGAAGTAATGAATTATATATTCTTGTGAATTATTGTAAAATTAGGAGACAAATGGAAAACTGGCTAATTCACAAATTTTAAAAGAGGATTTGAAATAATGTGATCAGAGCTACCTCAAATAGATCAGAGCTACCTCAAGTTGTGCACTGCACAAAGGCGCCAAACACCGAGGGCGTCAAATTAAGTTTTAAAAATTTCAATTACTGTACATAATAAAAAGTAGTCACGTTTATTCAAAACTCCCATCTAGTCTTATTCACTGTTCTTTTTCTCAATAAAAAAATAAGCAATTAAAATGATTGAGGACAGCAACAAAAACTTTTGCACAAAGTTTTCACGTTGTACATCTTTACTATATAATTGTGATTTTTTTTTCTTTAATTAATGGAACTCTGTGCCACTGAATGCTTGATTGGACATTGTAAAAACTAACAATATATTGATATAAAACCTCTTTGGATGGAAAATTTAGGTGTACATTTTGACATATCTATTCAAAGTAATTATCTCTGATCTTAATTCAAAGTGGTCTTTCATTTCTCTTTAGCAAAGCGAGGAAATATTTAAAAAAGAAGGTCCTGGCAATTCAGGCGACTGCAAACCTTTTATTTCTTTTATATATTTGGCTTACCATTTCACCTAAAATTCTAAAAAAATAAGTATGAACTTGTAAAGCATAAGGGATTTCTATTTTCATGTTTTTAATTTTCAAAATATTCTGTAATTAATTAAATTAAAATTCAAAAAAAGTCAAAAGTATTTAGTATTTTTTTGAGGCAATATTCGGTATTTTTAACTTAAAAAAATTTAATGAAAACCTGAAATATTAAAAAATTCGTAAACTAATGATTTTTATTAGAAATATTTATTATTAGTGCAATAGTTAATTTTAAAAAAATAAAAATTGTGATTTTTAAAATTGTTTGAGTTTTAATTATTTTTTTTACATGTAAAAACTTTCATATCATTTCACGACAAGTTTTCAAGTTACAAATACCGAATAATATCTCAAAAAAAAATTGACTGTTTTTGAATTTTAATTCAATTAATTACCGAATATTTTGAAGATTAAACACAAAACAATATAAATTCCAAATCCTTCACAAAAGTTTATATTTAAATTTTCAGAATTTTAGGTGCTTTGACGTAAATGCTTGAGTTAGGACCTTAAGGAGGAAAATTTGAAAGTAAAATTGGAAAAGGAATAGAAGGGAAATCCATGACATCAGCCAAATGTTAAATGTAGAAGAGAATAGTGCAAATAGAAGGCGGGAGAAATTATCAAAAATCTTTTGATAATTTTGGAACCTATCTCATTTCATTACATTATAATTTGGTCTTGTTTCAGAATTTTTAATTTTTTTCTTTTGCTGGAACCATTACGTAAAACGGAACTGATGTATACAGATTATTTTGGCAAGTCCTAATCAGCCAAATAGCTTTTGAACGAAAATAGCTAGAGCTAAAGAAGTTAAGTATTGATATAAGAAAGCGACCATGCACTATCACGCAAGACTGACTGCAGCGCCCCAACGGCAAGATCTGGAAGTAAGTAACCCTATCTCGGAAAGTATGAGAGAAAAAAAAATAAATGAGAAAGTTGTAGAGCATCACCGAATTAGTAGGAAATGACGTTTTGTAGAAAAGAATTGTGCAAATGAAAGCGGCAGACACTAAGTGTTCGGAATGTCATTTATTACAAAAGCGGTATGTATGTACCTCGTAACCTTCAGTCTAACGTAGAGCATGTTCAATATGTCCACCGTCATTTGCAATACACATTTGTATGCGGGAAAGAACTTCCTGTTGCATGTTCGACATGATTATGGGTATCCAAGGTTTTATAGCCAGCCTAACAATTCCGAAAACTTAGCGTACAAACTTTAAAGGTAGGTCAGGACTACAAAAATAAATCATATTCATAGAATGGAATGTATGTCCGCAAACACAACCCCAATGGCCACCACGATCACCCGAATTGTCCTGCCTTAATTTCTTTCTCTGGGGTTACCCAAAGGCACCGTCGACGAGACCTCCATTGCCTCTGACGCTGATTTCGTCGCAAGAGTCGACGTAGCAACTGGATGTGTCCGCGAAAGGCCTCGCATTTTTGGAACATGTTCGGCAATCCATGCATCGACATTATAAGGCGTGTATTACTGTTGGTGGAAGGAGCTTTGAGTAACTACTGTGATCCTGTAAGTGTACACCTTACAGTCATATTATAAACATAGCGCTAATATTTACCTTACATGTCTTTTATTTCTGAACCTTAGTGTACCTTCTAACACATTCGTGTGGCTTTTGCGTACATACGTTGCACTATGAATACGGTTTATTTTCGTATTCGGGACCTATCTAAGTTTGTAAGATAGGTATTTTTGTATGTCTTGTCTTGTCTTGAACATCTTAGGTATAGACAATGATTGTCTGTTCCTAGCTCTGAAGATGATTTTGGTCTTTCCATCTTATTTTTGGTCGTCCTCTGTCTCTTTTTCCTTTGGGTTTATATTTCAAAATTAAATTTGGAATCTTATCGTTGGACATCCTTTCCACATGGTTAAGCCAATTTTTTTGGTAATTTTGAATTTCTTGAATTAAACTTGGAGTTTTAAGTTGGGCTCGAATACCATTATTTTTCTTTTTGTCGAGACGTGTAAATCCTAATAAAGGTCTCAAAAATTTCATTTGTGCAGTTTCCAATCTTTGTTTGCTTCTTTGTTCAATATCCAGATTTCACTCCCATATATTTAATGGCTGCTTTGGCTGTAATGTTATGTAATCTTAGTAGTGTTTCTTTCGTCATTTGTCTTCCAAATCTTCTTCTAATTATCCCATTCATTCTGTGGTATGTCTGTATGTTTGATATCAGGTTTGCCTCATCGTTATAACATGAAATTATGTTTCCTAAATATTTAAACTCTGATACTTGTTCTATTATTTTTCCATTAATTACAATTTTCACTCTTTGTATTTGTTTTCCACACATTGCCATGGATTTTGTTTTTAATTCCGAAATTTTCATTTTATAATTTTTTGAGATAATATTTAAATGATTTGCTCCAATTTGAAGTTCATCTTTTGAATTTGCTATCAAAACTTGATCGTCGGCATACAGTAATGTCTGTAATGTCTTCAATTTTTGTATGTATATATATGTAATGTATATGTAATGTATGTATATAAACATATCACTTTGTATGTGTATATAGGTAATGAAGAGTTTAGGGATTATCAAGACTTAAGTTCTATATTTCACCAAAATCACTTCTGGATCTTCTGATGAGAATAATTACCAATTTTGTTTGGCCTTTTATTTGATAGAATATAAGGCTTCCGGACACTTAATATGCCGGAGCCATATAATATGCGTTGTAAGTCTTTGAAGTAATTCATTCAGAAAAACAGAAAAGCGTTTATAAACAAAGTATTCAAAAAATACCCTCAATTCATCCGGAATCCGCAATTTGGGAACTACTATTGTAGATTCGATTAAAAAAAATACTGCTTCATTTTTTTTTCGTTTTAGGGAAGCGTTTTTTTTTACGCAAATCGATTAAAAAGAAATGCATTTTTTCAAAAACTCATTCGTCTTAATTTCTGTAAGATCTTTTTAAAGATGTGATTTGACCTCTTAAAAAAAATAAAAATATGACCTCGAAGCAATCACAATGCAATATTAGTAAACTTTATTCTTTTCAATGAATTTTATTATTTTAACTAAAATTCATGATTAGCTTGAATTTCATCAGTAAGAAAATCCTTATTCGAAGCTTTTTTGTTTACCTCAAAGACCACCTGGTGGCAATTTTAAGTTATAGGTATGTTAGCTGTGTTAATGGTCGAAAGTAAGAGCGGAAATACTCCATTGTACCAGAATGTTATTTCTCGACCTACATCTGTACGCCATGAGGATCGTGTTTTTGGACTAACTTGTGTAAACAAACACTCGGCGCACCAGTTAAGGTGGGAGGTTGTGGATTATTCAATTTTACAGTTTCGCTTTCAATTTAGTTTGTGATATAGTGTGTTTATTCACGCTACTTCCTGTTCAAAAATATTCAAGAATTCTTTAGAGACGTTTAAATTCTCAGTCAAAAATTTAATTTAAGTGAGTTCTTAATTACAGGGTGAAAATAAAATACAGGGAGTTACAAAGGAAAATAGTTAATTAAATAGGGCTAAAATTGAACATATAAGGAATGGTTTTCTAATTACTTTCAGGAGAGATTTGCTTCAAAACTTAAAACAAAAAGTTTCTAAGACTTGAAGCCTTTCTTATCCTTAAAATGTTATGATAATAATGTTTTATTATCTTACTTGCCGAAGAAAGTTGAAATTCATTAAATCAGTCACTCTACATATGGTTGTCGTGCTCCTCATCCCAAAAAAACTTTTGAACCACTTGATTCAATCTTCGACATGGACAAAAAAAAAATGACTAATTTTTTTATAAAAACATTTTTCCAAATGGGTTCCTATCGAGAAATTAATGATGGAGGGTTAAAAATTTTCCAAAGAAAAGCATTAGAATGGAAACAATGGATTTCTAGGATGTCTCAAACAAAGGCTGATTTCTCCTACTTGAATAAAATAAAACTGGTTTCATACAAATTAAGTGGAATTGTTTATTTATTTTTTTTCAGAAAAATTATAAAAAACTTCTAGTTCTTGTATTTAGCAGATTGTAAACAATAATCTTAAGACAACTTTCAGTAAAAAAAGAAAAAAACTGATTTCGTTCACGAAACCATAGCAACAACGTCCATATTCCATTTTTTGGCCACGGGAAGTGACCGTAGACTGGAATCCTTACATTCCATCAACTCTAAAGTTATAAGGTTTTCAATAACGTCCTCGAAAATTCCTCCACAAGAAACCATACCGCAACTTTTAAGATATAAATGAATCTTCTCTTGTCTGTATGTATTTATGTCAAATTTCAAATATGCGAAACATGCCAACATTCACATAGACAGACATACTAGTTTTATAAGCCTCACTCTCCTTAAAATAAATAAAATAAATTTCCTTATTTAATATTTTTTCCTTTTTAAAATAAATGGAAAGTATTCGAAATTTCTGAAACCTGAAAGATAAAAATTATCTAAGAAAAACATTAGAAGAGAATATTTACCTCCGACAAAATAAGTAGTGAACTTCAGTCTACATCAATCAATAAATCCATTTTGTGAATTGCTATGTACTTCGATTTCATTCAATCAAATGAACTTATATATAAGACTACACTGGATATGAAAAAAACCATCAATTTTCAAGAAATAAGAATTTATAGTAAAATATTTTTATACAGTAAGTTAAGTAGTTATTGTAATTTACAACTACTTTACATATACAAAATTTGAAATTTTTCTTTAATATTATTTAACGTCTTAAAAAAACAGAAAAGAAACTTCCCAACATTTTAAGGAATGTAGGTTTTTCAGGATCTTCTCCTAATTCGTTGAAAAGATTTTTTCAAATTAATTTATTCTATGGACGTTAATGTACTATTGTGAACGCCTTCCAATTGTAGGTACTTGTATTTCTTATTCTTCAAAGTCAATATTAATGGCATTTCCGTTCAAACTTAATTTGAGTTGGCACGTGTTATTTCCGCGCACTGTTTGTGTTTTTTTGCTTGCTGATGGAAAGGCAAACACGGTTCTCTGTCCAAACGGGCGATGAAGGCTGTCCGCGGCGCTGACAGCAAGCCTTGGCACTGTGATTTATTTCCACGATAGCTGCAACCCTGGCTAATTCTTGCGAGGGAACGAATCAGACTGACGGGCAAATGGAATCGCCGTCTTTTTAAACTTCTACCAATCCTTACGCATCCCCTGTGGTCGGAATCGAAGCGGAAATTCATTCCATTACTCCCTCGAACCTCTGCTCTTCATTTTTTCCCTTCTTTTTCTTTCTCTCCTTCTCTTTCCCTTCTCATTATTCGCCGTTGAAACCTTTTAACCCGAAAAGCAATTCGTTCTCCCAAGCAAAAACAAATCAGGGGACGGTTTAAAAAACAGGACGAATAGGCAATGAGACGTTGGACAAATTCCTTGACTAATTACTCGAGATGTGCCGTGGAAAGCTTTTGCGTTTACAAAATTTACACTTATCTTCTAAATGTATCCTGCCACGGATTGTAGTTCTATTGATCGAGAATCGTTGGGAGCCTAAACCTCCCGTGTACTGAAGGACCTGCATGGCCTGTAGTAGAATCCTTTTTAAAAAGTAATTATAATTTTTTTTTTTTTTTTGTTTTATTTATTACTATCCTACAATTCTTTTTCGTCCTGTTGGATTGAACTACGTAATGCAATCCCATCAACAGGTTCGATACCTTAGGTTAAAACAGAAAAGAATAAACAAACAAAAATCAGATTATAAAACAAGTACATGACACATCACTGATTTGACACATACAAAGAGTTATAGCTCAAATAAATAATACATAAATTATCCTATTGGACCATAGGATTAACATTGGTTATTAACCAAATCTTAAGAAATCTTTTTAACGAAGAAATTTTCTCAAATTTATTTATGTTTTTTATACCTATTTTGTGCAAAATTTTATTCAAGTTGCATTCTCCGTATCTATTATGTATTTGCGGATAATCAAGTCTAAAATTTAAGTCATTCCTAAAATTATACGATTTACTATCTCCATTATACCGATAAATATATTGATAATAATTTGTCAAAATAAGATTATATAGAAATTTTTGTTCTGGTGTGAAAATTTTGTATTTAATTAAATCTTCGATAGTAATTATCTTATTATTAAAATTAAAATAATTAAAATAATTACATTTTGAAACACAGTCAAAAATTCGCTGACTGGAGCCTTCAGTTGATACAAGTTTCAGCCAGAAACCTAAGTATCAACCAGGTATAATAATAATATAAATCTGAGATATAAGCATATGTAATAATGCTTATATCTCACACACACTTTTATATATTCTCACGCTTTATATATCATCATTTTCAACGATTTTTCAATTCACTGCAGGATAAAGGTCTGTCCACGTTTTTTCCAGTTCTTTCTGTTGAAAGATTTTCTCTTTCAAGTCGAAACCAAAAAAATTAATTTCATCCACCCACCTACCTTGTGAACGCTTTCTTAACCTTCTTTCATTCCTCGAAATTCAGTTTACAATTTACATTATTAGGTAATAATGGAAAAATCGAATAAGTTTTTCAGTAATTCAAATGTAAATAATGCATCATTACAAATGTAAGCATGCTTATTTATTGTCATAAATGTAGACAAGCTTATTGTTATTGATATAAGTCAAAAAGCAGGCTTGAAGAAGCAAGATGATTCTAATCTTGCGAAATATTGCTAATAAAGAAGGAGTATTTTTGAAATGGAGTCTAATCTACCTTATATTAAATATTATGAAGAAATGAAGAAGAAGATTGAATTTCTGTAGACCATATATTATCATTATGCCTTGCTACATGGTCAGCCCAATTCCATTTGAGCTGTTTTATACCGATAATACTATCAGACACTCTGGTTTGCTGTCCCACCCATACATTTCTTTTAGGGTCTCGTCGTGTAATTCCTAAAATATATCTTTCCATGCTTCTTTGAATTGTCTACATTCTCTGAATTGTTTTTCTGGTCAACGTCCATGTCTCCGCTCCGTATGTTAGAACTGGTAATACACAATGGCTGAAAACTTTTCTCTTTATGAACATAAGAGGCATTGCTCCTTTCATTATTACAGTATTTCAAAGTATTACAGTAACAAAGACATTCCAGGCAAGTTTGATTCTACGATTAATTTCTGTCAAAATGCTTCCATCCATCCATTTGTTGTCTATTTGCAGATATACACATCTGCTAACCTCCTCTAATTCACAATTATATATATGGGTCATCAGACCCATTTTACGACAGGATTCCAGCAAAACAGGATTGTTAAATGAAAAATAGTAAAACAAGACCAAATAACATATAAATAAATGAGATGGATAATGTTCCAAAATTATCAACATTATCCAAGTAGGTATTAAATATTGCCGTTTTCTTATAAAAAATTTAAACATTTAAACACTTTTATTTACTCTTATACATAAAAACAATAAAATAAAACTTTTAAATTTACTTTGGTGGAGCCATCGCTTGAGTAACGCATCTGCGGTTCCTTTAATGATAGTTTGTGATTTGATGGCGTAATGTCATGTTCCTG
Source organism: Thereuonema tuberculata (assembly GCA_023159025.1). Classification (NCBI taxonomy): domain Eukaryota; kingdom Metazoa; phylum Arthropoda; class Chilopoda; order Scutigeromorpha; family Scutigeridae; genus Thereuonema; species Thereuonema tuberculata. Next base: position 65,549,645 of record JAFIDM010006943.1, read on the forward strand.
GTTGAGGTACGTCCGGTTCTCAGGATCTATTTCCCTTGTTTGCCAACAACTACAGTATTAAAGTGTGGTGTGACTGCCTACGTCTTTCTTCCAGGTGTGGTTCCTTTGGATACAATGGCTACGTTCCCAATCAGGATCATTATCACAGGAGTTCATCAAATGCACTGCGAATTTGTCAAGACCAGTCTTAATATGTGTGTTATTAGTGTCCTAATTGACTCCACATGTGTCAGCCTCATGCTTTTGAAGTTGCAAGCCAGTTTCTAAAATTCTTCCTTCTAAAGTTACTCACTGTCAACTATCGTCAACGTCGTCTGGATAAACGTTGTCTATGCCAACATCCTTAGTCATCCGACTTACAACTTCTGAAACTGGCTCAATCCCTACAAAATCTTCACTACTTCAGGCCTCAAATTACAGCAGATGCTATTCAAGGAGGTCTGTAACACTTCCTCCCAGGCAGAATCAATGTTTGTGGTGACTTTTAGGATGTTGTATGATTTCCAGTCGTCCCTCACATGTATTATCACAGCCGCTCAACAATCCCTAAGTCTTACGTAGAACAATATGTCTTACAGTCGCAATTACACTCGGGTCCAAAAGTGAACTTTTGCTGCAAAAATGAAGTAATGAAGGAAGGCAAATACATAACCTGAACTTGCAAGTGGTCATTTGGGATTTTTTTCTGAGGTTGGCTGGATTTTCTGGAGGATGACATACTTGTAATTCCTGTTCTTGCGTGTTCTTTAGATTATCAACATTGTTCAACATTAGGCATCTTCTGCTGTATCAATGATTATAAACAATGTTGATAATCACTGATACAGCAGATGATGCCTAAACTCAAATCCTTACACACATCCGATCGGCACTCACCAAACTCCATGCGACGAATCACATTCATTATCTCCTCAATTGGTAGTGTTTTACGCTCTTTTCTTGCCCTTCTTAGCACATCACTGCATTACGTTTACAGTTCATGGAAATATAAAAATTATTATTAATATTAATGAGAAACAACACTATATGTAACACTGTGTGAAAATTTAAAAAATTCACAACCAAACCAATGTGATGAACTAAACTCTTGGTATCACTTCATAATCCACCCACACTGCACCACGAAAAAAAAAATGCAAATTGAGTCTCGATTACTCAGCTGCGATTTTTTTATGTTTTGTTATTTTCAATTTTTTAATTTTTATGTAATTTTGAAAAAAATCGTTAATATGAAAAGAGGCAAATTGGACCATAGTAGTTAAACGGGACCTACCAGTATTCTATTTTATATTTTGTAAATTATTATATTTATTTCTTGTCTTATAATTTTATTATTAGATTGTTTTTTTTTTGTTTAGTTAGTCTCAGTACGTTCATCAACTCCCTAGGTCTTATAATACTTTATTGAGTAGTACCCCACGTGTACTTTCATCCTTGGAGAATCTATCGTACAAATCCTAGAATTTTGAGATTTATGTCATTCTCGTAGACAGCGGAAGAACAGAAACAGAAGAAGCAGACAAATATAGGAAAGAAAGAAAGCATCCATGCCGCATCCGGGATTCGAACCCAGGTTTCGACACATCTGTGTCAGGAAGGCCGCAACCTAATCCACTAGGCCATGCCGGCATTGCTAATTATAAAATTTTGATTTTTTTTTTTTTTTTTCAGTATGGAACATGCCTAAGATATACCCGCTCTACCAAATATTTCAATCACAGGCAATGGAATGGCTATGATTTGGTATTTATTTACTTAGTATTTATTTCTTGAATAAAATGCAAGAATTTTTTAATTTAAAAAAAAAATATTCTACTACGATTGTTTGCTAAGCATTTATTAAAATGTGAATAATAAAGCTAAACATTAAACGAAACCAGAAGCAGAGTTTCCTCCCGATGAAGTGAAGAAACGAAGGAATAACACATAAACACCCGATATAATAAATTAATGCTCTATACTGAGTAGATTGAGATGAAATTACCTCCAATGATGCTCTCGTGGATTGGACATGTTTGTTAATCAATGTATTCATATACGTTTTCCTCTAAAACCAGTTATTTACAAAAAAAAAAAAAAAAAAAAAATTAAATAGTAATCATTGGTATATGATTAGCTTCCGAAGCTAGATAATCTGTAGCTGGTGAAAATACAACCTATTTATTAGGACTATTGTTTAAACTTCTCCGTAATTGATTGAATTTGTAATTATTTAAAGAGAAAACTGTTCAATACGCTTTAAGAAGGATAATAAATATGCACTTGTAATCCTTCTTTACTTGATAGGAATAGTCAAATACTTTCGAGACGCTTAGTTTGGAAGGTTTTTTTTTTTTTTTTTTGGCAAATAATTAAATGCTTTAACCCTGCGAGAACCAAGTGAGTAAAAATCACGCCTGAATGTGACGTTAATTATATCCTGATAATTATATCATTTGAATAAAAATGCTCTTCAAAATGGTGTTTCAATCGTTTTTGTATTAAGGACAGATCCAAATAAAACAAAGATTTATCTTTCAAAAATAAACGATTTATTGTAAATATTTTTTATTATATTATTTATTATAAATAAACAAAAATTTATCAACTTAGGGGCCAGATTTTCAATGTCATCTTTTTTTTTTTTTTATTCAGATGTTTATTTCTATTTTTAAGTTAATATAAATTCGTTTCCAATTATTCTCATTAAAATAATAGCCTCAATAAATACATTAATGCATATTTTAGCTTCTTTTTTTCTTTTAAGAGTTGTTGATATTTGACAAAGTAAGAGCATATTTTCGTCACTTTTAGCGATTTTTCATGTCGAGTATTCGTCAATTCATCGGGGAAACGGGACCATAATATCTTTTGTATTTGATGGATGGCGACTTTTAGGTAATATACAAACTCTATATTAATTTTTTTAAAATCCTAAGTCCTTCGGGTATCTAAAACATTCACATTTTAAAAACCGTGACCATCATCATTTAACAGAGGAATGTTCGGCGAAAATTAATCTTGTCGATAAAACGTTTTCTTATATATGATTTACTTATCTTTTCATTATCTAGATAATCTTCTTTCATTTTTGTTTTTATTTCCACTGGTCAGAATGAAAATAAAAACAAAGCTTTCACACACAAAAAAACAAAAACCTGAGCTCTTTTTTCAATCTCTTTTTACTTGGGCAATTCATATTTATTTCTCAATTTGTTTAACGCAACTTTTCTTCTATCTGTCGAGGAGGAGCTGCTTCTTCTCCTGGATCTGTATCTTCTAATCCTAACAATTGTCGAAGGCTTTTTTTTTTTTTAGAGGATGATTTTTCTGCAGGAAATAAGTTTTCGAAAATTCGCATTAAGACTCTGTTCCATCCAATCTTATTTAGTTACGGATCGATGATTTGCCTACGACTCTGTTTCCACAGGATATTCGCTCTGAAAATGCAGCTGATTCTTCTTTTCTTTTTTTTTGAGGAGAAAGTGGTTTCTGTCATTGGAGCTCCCAGTTCCAATCCTTCTGGAAACTTCAAGAGCTTTGCTGTCGACTCTCAATCCTATCCAGAACCGCTGAGAAGAAATGTTTTCGTCTTTCCATTGGATTTCTTGAACAAAATAAAAAAGAGTGATCTCTCTTGACTGGACGGCAACGGATTTCACTCTCTTTCTTTCTCTTTTCTTTTTTTTTTTTATCGTCGACCAGGAGTTCCCGGCAGGTTTCTCTTAAAGAAGGCTTCCTCTGACACTGACCGTAAGACAGTTAAGTCCTTGTTCACCAAAAAAAAACACCCCATACTATTCAGCCATTTTTTACGTTAATTTCCTAGAAAGTAAAAGACAAACATCGGTCAAGTCTGTATATTCATCCCTTCGAATAACTCATAATAACTAAGGAAAAAAAAGAAAAACTGTTGCTACCATTTGTTGTTTTCGGCAAATTTCATAATTTTATACCATACCAAGATTTTTTTTCCATTGTTTTCAGGAAGAAAAAAAATACAACATATAAAAAAAAGATCTTCTGGTTATTTAATGATGCCATTTCATTGCAAAATAAAAGTAACGGATGAAGTTAATCCATTCCTATTGATAAATTCAAGAAATTTTAGAATGCTTGCTTGTGTTATTCTATGCTATTTGTTAAACTCTGTTGGACCTATGTAATAAAATTAATGTTTGTTATCAAGTTTATCCTTAATTACGATGTTTGAGATAAGATCATAAAATTATTGTTTTAGACATTAAGGTATCCAAAAAAGTCAATCGCTGTCTGAAATCCATTAGTACATCTCATCGGATAATGGAGAAAATATGTTCTCGAAACTAAAAAGCAAGAACTTCTATTGATAATTTAAAATGAATGTAAAATGAATATATGCGAATAATCGTATAATTTTGAGGTTAAATTTTTGGAGGTTAAATGCACTTTCTGAAACTACAATATTTGTCCAACCGCTTTTTGGTATAAAACAAATTATATACAATAATGTAATTCCAGAGTTTCATAATAGTTTTATATAAAAAAAAGACTGTCAATTATATAATCCCAGTCTCATCAAATAAATCTCTACTGGCAAAAAAAAAAAAAAAAAGTTATAGTTTAAAAACTTTTCTATTACATCTGGAGAGAAGACTGCTAATTAGAAAGTACTTTTTTTTTCCTTTTACAAAACGTTCTGAATATAGAAAGAAAAGAAATCTAAAATACACTCGGTTTTAGCTTCAGACAAACTAAAGAAAGAGGGAGCTATCATCGAACAATACCATATATCAAAGGTATATCGAAGGTTTAAAAGTTTCGTGGAAAAAGAAAAATGAAAGAAGATTGGGCATAGAAAAACGAATCTTTAAACAGAACAGCCGTGCTGGCGTGGCCGTGCGGTCTAGACGGCAGGTCTGCCGTTGCGGCCAGTTTGCCAGTTCCCGGGTTCGAATCCCGGTCGTGGCATGGATGTTTCTTTCTTCTTCTGTTTCTCCTTCTGTCCGTTCCCGTTTCTTTACCTTGGCAGTTAGGGTTAAAATGCATCTCCCAACCCGCAGTTGAAAGTCAGCGTGGGAGATTAGACTTTCATCCCCCGAGACAGTGAGCTGTCTGAGGGAGGCCTTTGTCCAGCAGTGGGCTGTTAAAGGCTGATAGATAGATAGATAGATAGATAAACAGAACAAGAAAAAAAGATTCGGTCAGTTCCTTATCTTGTACGGAGTATGAACTACTTCTGAACCGCAAAGTGACATCGATATTAGTGATTATGTCGATAAATACTGTATGGCAGGCACTAAATGCTTATATTCCTAATTGTTCGGCTATAATATAAAAGTTTATTATTCGAATTTTGCTAATCCTGGGATTCTATAGCTTGGAATTCACTGCCTAAGAGATAATAGGTTCTATTACCTCTCCCTTCTTTTTCTGAATACAATTACATAACAATAACGACGATGTTACAAATATGTAAGAAAATGTTCAGGAGCACTGGTTACCTTTTTCCTATTTTTGTCCTGGATAAAATATAAAAATATATTCTTTCATTTTTAATTGATATTCGTTGATACATATACTGAAAATTTTATAATCTAAATCACTTTGAAGTTGATGATTGTCAACGAGAAAAGCCTTTATACGACATCTTTCTCATATTCACAGCTTCAATTGAAAATTGTGATGCCACAAACCAATCAACCAGATTATCAGATTTAAAATTTTTTGGAACTGCGTTTAAATAGCTTGGAATGAAAAGAATAAAATAAATGAAAACTAAGGCAAAGAAATAAGATAAAGACGCATTAATATACAGCCTTATATTAACAAGGGACGGTTCGTTTTCTGTCCTACCATTTTATTCCTAACTAATTTCTCATCCAATGAACAACTGTCAAATTTTCAATTACAATTCATTGATCTTTACATTTTGGAGATAACTATTTATTTATAAAACAGCTACTATTCAAGTGGATGTGATTTATTTTTATAAACGCGTTATTTTCATATTTCTTTATTATGTAGACCAAACAAAATTTCACTACTTGTAACTAACCCATCGAATTAATATTTGGGGTTTTTTTTTTTCCTTACTTTTTTTTTATTAAGTAGTGTTATTTATTAACTACATGTTTTTCTTTTTTTTCAAAAATATTTATTTTAAAATTAAAGAATATACTGGAATTTAGGAGGTAAACTGAATTTGTAAATAATAGGAAGTGTTTGGTAGGAATAGTCTATCCCGAAGATTCATTAGGTTAGTCTACCATTTTCACGAGACAAACAGTTTAAAATATCTGAATATCTAAACAATGTAATTTCAAAGAATACGGATTTAAGAAAGAAACGAAAGTGAAAAATTACAAATTTACAGAAGACAAATATTAACTCATGGTTGCAAAATAGAACTAAAACAAAACAATAATCATAAATAACAAAATGACAAAATAACCTTAACTTCTAAGGGAAAACGAAACAGATATGAAATTACTAGAGAAGAATTCAAAAATCAACATCTAGGATTAAAAATAGAAGATTAAAATGAAATAAACATATTGAAAGGATGAAAAGAACTAGATTGATGAAATTGGTCATAGGCTGGATTCTTAGAGGAAAAAGAAGTGCAGGAGAAAATGGAAACACTTTTAAATATCAAATTAATGAATTGCAATTTGCAAAAGCTTAAGCAATATTGGAAAGGAGGGATTGAATCCAGGAAATCATAGATTACGGACGACAGAGGAACGAAAAATATAAAAGATAAATAAACAAAATGGCGAGGTAAATATACACCGCAATAAAAATTGAATAAAAAAAATTGAATAATTTTTCGAGATTTTTGAAGCGTTATCTAATTATAAAGTTAGAAATTATTATAAAAAAAAATATTGCGGAAAAACAAACAGTCCTGTTCAAGAAAACATAGCCTACACGAATTAAAAAAAAAAGCCGAAGGAAAGTGAAAATAAGATCAACAGGAAAATAGATTTATTTATTTTCAGGAATTGCTTGTTGAAGAACCAATGAAAAAAAATTGAGAAGGGTAGTGGATGCTTTTTTTATTTTTTTTTTGCAAAGGTACTGAATGAGAAAATATTGGATTCAGCTGTAACCAAAGAAGTTTTTCGTTAGATATTTTTTTTTTCACTGTTATATAAATAAACAAGAAGAAATCACAGACCCTCATCCCATTCGTTCATTTCTTGATTGCTTCTCTCTTTCCATCTTTCTCTCTTTTTTGTTTTTCCTCCTGTCTTTTCAGTCTTCTTTTCCAGGTGTTACTGACAATCTGGATAATCTCTACTGTTTTCTTTTCTCTCTTCGTTTTTTTTATTATTATTATTTCCTCAAGAGAATCTCCATCATTATTTCGCGCCCTTTCTTATTACTGGATCAGTGACCTCGGCCCATTTTTTCTTTCAATGTAGAAAAGTTTATTACAATGATCAATTTGAATCATTGAAATTACAAAAAAAAAATATAAAAATAAAATATAATCCTAAGGATAAAAAGAACAAAAATTCAGATTTTTTCTACTCAGGAAAGCAGCTACTGAAAAAATAATCAAACAAGATATAGTTGGTGTACAAACTTTGAATATCCGCATGTAAGTCCCAAGGATTGTATCATAGTGAAAGTATATGTTAAAGCATTTCTACATAATTTGTTTGGACCAACAAAAAAAAGAAAAGGTTGTTAGTATAAAGCATAAAGAAATTACACAGAAATAAAATCTGAGCTTTCATCGGTGAGAGTTTGGGACGGACGATGTCGTCGTTTATAGGGACTCATCAACCAAACCCACTCACCAGATGAAATGCTCAGATAGTGCAAAAGTGATCAGGGAAACCACTCCCTCACCCGACTGTGGTTCCCCTCCCAAAAGGTTTGGCTCATGAATCCCTATAAAGGACGAAACTCTCATCGATAAAAGCTCAGATATTTTTTATTTTTGTGTCATTTCTTTATGCTTTATATTAATTTCTGACACGTTAATTCTTTGTTTAAAAGGTTATTACAACAGTAATATCATCCATCTGGAAGTCGGCTGCTTTAAATTAATTGAAATCCAAACCCTCTTTAACTGAAAAATCTAAATTCACATTAGCACAGATATACAGGGTAGCTCAAAAGTAGATTTACAAAATCTTGAAAAGTGTGAAACCTGCCTTTGAAGTCTATTGAATCACTTTTATCACCTAATATAGATCGACTTAAAAATCATCTTGTGGATCTAAAACGAAAGTTCTCCAAAGAAACTAAAGCCTACGTTCCTTAATATTGCCTTTTTTATTTTCTTCGAAGCCAGGAATCAACATACATAGAAAATTCTCGTTTATAAATTGAAACTTAAATCTCTATCTTGATTAAAGTTAAATCCACAAATAAATTAATTTAGCTAAATCCAATAAGTTTTAATCAAATTAAAGCTCCGCAAAGGACAGTGGATTAAAAGGAATAGGTTAAACATCAACAGTCCCCGAGTACTCTTTCACGCGCGAATTTCTCGACAGGGATTTACGCGAAATAATTTTCAAATACAAAAGTTAGATCGTATCTAGTCCGTAAAGAACAAGACGCTTCAGGAAATGCCTTTACCCGTTTCAAAAACTGCAGGGAATTGTAACCCACTTAACTTTAGACACACACTTAATTGTATGAACATCACTTTAGGAAAAAAAGAAACTGTTGCTCTGTGGTGTCTATAAATGAGTGCTATAAGATTCCCTTAATCTTAAAGTAAAGATCTTAAGTTTCTATTCTGTTAAACAAGAGTAATTGTTTTTTCAAGAATAAATTGTTAGAATTTTCGCTTTCTTGTCTAACATGAATACCAATATAATATCTTAAAGAGCGGGAGGAAAATTAAAGGTATATTTCTCTTTCGAAACGTGTTGAATTTATTTTAAGAATCTGGAGACGAGACTAACACCCGTTCCTTTTGTCTCTTCTTCGGCATCGGAAGGTTCATCCGTCCGCTTACCTCTGCTTGTGATGGATGGTCGTGACAACTGCCGCTTCGATCGAAGACTAAAGATGGCAGAGAGAAAAAAAAAAGGATCTCGGTGCCCGTCCGAGCAGAAGTCGTAGTCCAATGCTTCGGACATATGTTTCCCATTTTCCACGTTGACACACAGGACGTATTTTAGCATTTGTCGACTCCTACTCTGCGACTGTATTATGACGGTTCCTCTTAAACCTGCGGTCCGTCGACAGACTTTTCTTTAGGCTATGAAGAAAAAAAACCCACTCACTTTGAAGAAAAAAAATACGATTCAAGAGATGGATTTCGTGTTTCAACAATTTCTGAGAAACAACAACTCAATGAAGAATGCAGTCATTCAAGCAGAAAAACTGACTCCATTAAAGGAAAGGAAAAAATACCAGCAAAATTACAGTTACTGTGCCAACTTTGGGATATTTAACTTGTGCCTGTTGTGGTTATTTCTTAACAACAAAAACAATTGCCAGATCTACGGGAAGTAATATAAAAAAAAATAGGCCTACTTATCAATCAATTTTAAACAGTCTAGGAAAAAATAAGTGCTAAAAGATATAATCATAGACATCGGATATTTTTAGAAGAAGAATTTCTGCTCTAGGATCCTAATGTTAGAAATAATATGATGAAATGACAAAATTCCTAGGAGGGGAGTGAATGGGTAAATGTGGCTGAGAACGAACGAGATAAGAACGAAAGGATCAAAGATCTCGATCTGAAAAGGGAAAGATTGTTGATGATGAAACTGCGGTGCCTAAGAAAAAAAAAAACACCACTGAAAGCTAATTTGTACTTGAATGAGCACTTTTATATCTTGCGTAATTTTCTAGTTTTGTCCACCTTAAGATACGGGAGTGATAATGATATCTGATAAACAAAAGTTAACACCATGAATATATAAGATACGAATGCAATACAGATGCTATATTCATTACAATACAAATGAAGATGAATAAAGTGAAATAAAAATTGATACTGTTATTAATTTCCACAACTGTCTTCAAGATTTCTATTTCTTTATGTAAAAACTTTTTCAGAAATCTATTATTATAAAACTACGAAATACAATTTCCGTGTCCCTGTTATTTAAATTTCCTGAAAATTTCAAATCTTGAGAACTTCAAATTCCAAGAGAATTAAACTTAAAAAAAAAATTTCTTAAAGAGCGGGAAACCATTTTTCTTGAAATGCTTTTTTTTTTTTTCATTTTGCTTTGTTAAAGTCATGAAGCATTCAAAAGAAAAGCGTCCCTTTTTTGTTTAATTATAATATTTCCCTAATATAAACAATAAGCGTACATTTTCCATTTTCTGAAAGAACTAAATCTCCATTACTTATGATTAAAGAATTTTAATCATAACAAAAGTTCGTGAACATTGGATTATTAAAGTAATTTTTTTAAGCTATCCTTCATTGTGGGATCTAATGCTTTCTCTAAAGAGCGTTTTTGTCACCTTAATGCGGTAACTTCTTGGAAATGATCCACAGTGAAGTACTTCCAAATACAAAACTTACTTTCTCACTTTTCTTAAATTTCCACCTGCCCAGTTTCAAGAAAACCAATTGAAGAAAAGCTATTTATTGCCGTGATTTAAAATACATCAATGACTTAGTTAATTTACATAAAACTAAGTAGGTTCGATTTTCTAAATACTTTCATAGCCGATATGAATAGGTATGGTATATCCCATTGGGATCTATGAAGGCCCATGGGGACATGACTGGAGGTAAAAATTCACAATGTTTCAATGGCAGCTGTTCCGGTGAAGCCTTGTGGTCTAGAGGCAGCCTTCCATGAAGCAGATGTGTCGAAACCTGGGTTCGAAACCCGGCGTCGGTATGGATGTTTCTTTCTCCTTATGTGTTTTCACCTATTTCTACAGATACAATGGGACCTGCCTCCTATGATGAACTCTGAGCAACGAATGTTCGGCCAAATTAAGTCACAACTATCGCCTCTTGTCGTGTCTTTTCGAAGGCAAGTGCCAGGAGCCCAGGCGTTGGAGAAACAAAAAAATGTTTCAATGACCCGGGACTGAGTTGAGGTCGAATGCTGCACCCTCGAGAAAGAAACCCGGTACACATTTTACAGAAGGCTGGGTGGACTTAATAGGGGATGGGAATATCTACAATGCCATTAAATTATATCTACGTGTACATGAACTCGATCGCTAATAATGGATAACAGTCGCTGATGAATGCTTACAAGGAAGTCCACATGAAAAGTGTGTGTAATAAATGCCAAATGTTAATTTCCTTTTAATTACTCAAGTCCATTAAATTCTTAGAAAGTGTAGGTAAGCTAATATAGTTTCATGAAGGACTTTGACAAGTAATGTTGGCGAAGGTTTTGTTTTATAAGAAATTGCCTCTAAGTGAATAATTTCTAAGATTCCACTTCACGTTCTGTTAATTTTTGTTGACATCATCAAAAATAGCGGTTATAAGAATGATATCGCTTTTCTCTCGGTTAATTTTGGTCGGATTTAAATTTAACAGCAGCTTAATTTGATGGCAACTTTAGATCTACAGAAACTATTGCTACTTTCATAATTAAATTTAAGATTTCTAAGAAAAAACAGCCGTAAATGTAAAATTTGATTATATTTGTTTCCTTGTAGACATGTTAAAAAATTTCCATGAGAGTTTCAGTGACATGATGACACTCCAGTAAGCAAAATATACAACTTTGTGACGTCACCAAGATGGCGCCAGTTTGATAACATCGATAAAAACCGATTGTTTAAAGTTTCGATTTTTTTTCTGAACTTCACGGGCTAATTTCTCGGAAAGTAGCCAAAGGAAAATTTGCAATACAACAGTTACACTGTCTCTTGTCCATAAACTTGCATGCTCAGCTTCAAGAAGCTCCATCGAATACTTCAAATGTTAAAGAAAGGAGGGATACACAAACACACATTGCTTTTCTGTGACTCAATTTCCTAAGAGAGTACACTAATAAGCTAAGGAGCTCATTTGAAATTAAAATGTGAAAAGTAAGGAAAGAAAACAGTAAACTGTAGATTAACGTGCAAAGAAATTCAGGATTGGAAGCTTGGGATATTCAAATACGAAGACAACAGACAAGGGAGATATTGAATGAAAAAGTTAATATTGAAAACAAGTGATAGGGTTCTAACAGTAAATAAGAAAAATAACATTATTATCTAAGAATAATAATATGTAACAATAAAAATGTGTATAGAGACAGAACAAGAATTTTATTTTCATCTGTATATTATAAAGATCTCTTTACTAAAATCTCTTTACAAAAAATTTATTTTGTGTTAAATAATATCCAGACAAGTTTAACTAATTACTTTTGAATTTTGATCGAGTACGGGTTACATCGTAAACTCAAAAGCAAACTTTTTTTTTTATAATCCATAGATAAAAATTTGGGTAAAAGTCTAGATAACGGCACCCGCTCTTGGCAGGTTATTTTTTTCGCGTCATCAAACATGGCGTTTTCGGAACTATTTTCCGAAACCGAAAGCGGAAGTTGACGTAAGATGTTTCAAATTTCGAGTAAGGAACTGATAGCGTTTACAGAAAACGATCCCCTAGCTATCAGTGGGAAGGAGTTCTTGCTCGCAGGGGCTATCAGTGTGAACCATCGGATCTCAAAAGTCGAAACGGAAAAAATTATAAAATACATGTAAATAGGTCTACGTCATGTCACCTGTCCGTTTTTTCAATCACATGTTGTTTCCACACTTTCGACACTTATCTTCTTTGGCAATTAATCGAAGACCCATAAAACAGCAAGTACATCCTTCTTACATCCATCTCGCATTCACACAGAAAAACTGAAATCACAGAAACAAGCCAGTAATGTTCCATGACCAATGAATTCAGGCGAAGTGCAAGCAACCGCAATCACTTCCTTTTGTGAATGGAAGTCATGTGCAGTAAACCCTTACATCACCATGAGAACTATGACGTCATGTATCCCTGCGCACCGGAGCACGCCAAAAACTGTAAAAAAACTCATAACTTATGTATCAATCTGATGGTGGGCCGGATACTAGATTTTAGCCAAAATTTATATCTGATTTCAAGAAGTTAGTTTTATAAAAGTTTCACGATTATAGCACAAAAAAAGTCAAAGGTTTTTAGATTTTTAAATTAGGCTTGATTTAAATTTAAGCCTAAGGCTTAAGAAATGTTGATCGGCAGAAGCCTCCTTCGAAGTTAAATAGATATTCCAAATTATACAAAAAATATACAAAGAGAAAAATCAAATATGATTAACAATAGAATCAGAAGATTGTTCAACTTTGAGCCGAATTACTTTTATTGAGAGGCAAGAATAGAGTAAATGAAATCTCTCATTGAGTATTTGTCATAGCAGAGTGTCAATACGTTCGACGGAATAAAATTATATAAATATTATGTGATCATAGCACTAACTAAGTTTAATTATTACTAAGATTAATTATTAGTATAGATTGAAGTCATATTAATGGATTGCCTTTTCTTTCTTTTTGTTTTTGCTAAATTTCAATTGTTTGTAAAAAAAAAAAAAGATATAAGATTGTATGATATACTAAAACTAGTATATTGTTAAATACAGATGTGACTGTGTAGCTTGTCACGAATTCTAGAGAGACAGAGGAAAGGTTTTTTCCTGTCCTCAGAACCTGATGAAGACCTCTGTTTAAGGAAAAGAAAAATTGTATTTTAGGAGACATTAAATGCAGTGTGTCGGCTGGATGTCTGCGTAACAAATTAAAAGAATAAAAAACAGGACGTTTCAGCCTAAACAGTACGCGATTTTCAACTTTTACAGAGAATTAAACTTTTTTTTTTTTGGGGGGGGGGGATTTCTTACCGTTGGAGTTGAAATTCCAACCATTACTTTTAATCCAAAAGATTGCTCACTTAGTAGTCCCATATAAGCCATATTCAATAGATATCTTCCTTATAAAAAAATTCTCCACTGAAGTAGAATTTTGTAAGAAAAGTGCCTTGTGAATTAAGTTGATCCTGTACAAACGGATGAACAGACATGGTATTTACACTTCAAATTGCATTTCTAAACCTTGTTTCTTTGAGCTTTTTTTTTTCTCTTTGATATTTATTAATGGATTACGAACTTTAAATCAAACCCACAGCTAAGTGAAATGACTATAATAATGGAAATTACTCGAAAGTTCGGCTTCCACATTGACACTCCAGTCCAGCAGAAAAGCAACATCAGACCTTTCCGCGCTGCTTTTGGACTACGACGGCTTTGTTCTTAAATCTTTCGTTTTCTGATGACGAAGAAATTAGATTCATAATAAAAGAAACAGAAAAACAATCTGTTTTGAAATCACTAAATGGGCTTTTCCTCGTGTTCTGTGAATGAAGTTTCTTGAGACGAAAGCCTCACGTGAGTGAAAGTCAATTAGTTGCTTTGATTCCGTGTGTCTTGAAGGGGTCTTCCATACAAAGAACGGAATTAATGAACAGAACAGCCTAAATAGATGCCACCCCTCGATTGTTTTGTCCTCGATTTATTAATTGGTCTCTTTCACCTTTTTTGGCATTACTCAGGATTCCCGAAGATTTGGAGGGAAGGGATAAAAACCCTTCAAAGTTAACTTAATTAATCATTGATTTTTTTTTTACTTTTCTTAGCTTAGAATCAAAACTTACCAATCCGCTTAGAAAACAGGTATTTCTTTTATTATTATTCTGCGCAACATATATTAAAATTAAGTACTTTAAATATTAGCGGATAATATTTAAAAAAAATAATTGAGTAATTCTCTGTTCTAACAAAATCGTCCAAATTTAATATTGAGTAAATATTAAAATAAAACTTACCGTTCCAGCGTGTTCTTGTGCACAAGGAGACAGCCTCGCTTGAGGCAGATACGTCGGAACCTGAGTTAAAATTCCGGCGTCGGCATGGCTGTTGGTGAAAAATTTCTTTCCTGTGTTTGTCTGTTTCTTTCTTTTTCAGGTCTGAATTCATTTCTTAATGATTTCCTGAGGAAGTCAACGGGAAATCACCCCAGTATCTTTCCCTTGAAATTCTATGCGATTCTTCTAGGAGTTTGTCATCTTGGGAATACTAGAGATCTTTGGAACATGGACCTTCGGCTACGAAGATCGCACGCAACAACGAAAATTAAAACTTCAAAAGAATCGAAAATAGGGAGGTAAAGTCTTCTTCGTATAAATTTTAAATAAATTTATTAGAACTAGATGAATTTTTATTGGCTTAATCCGAAGGCTTTCAAATGAAGGCTTCAGGGTTAGGCAGAGAAACTGAGAATATATTAAGGTTTTATTCCAGGTTTGCTCTAAAATTCTCCTCAAGTCTAAATGATTATTTAGACTCGATGCACTTCGGGATCATCTTATATCTATATTCTACTTTTATAACTGTGGTCTACTTCTTGACACGTGATTTACCGCAATTAATAAATAAATTCCTTTCGAAGTCGATCTCTACAGGATTATAATAATGTTTATTAGGGTTCGTTCATCCTTATTCTGAATTGTATATTCAGATTACTGGCAAATTCCAAATAGGGATGATTCACTGTATTTTTATCCGTCCGAAATACGAAACTGCGACAACAACTGTATTCATGTCCATATCAATTTTATCAATTTTAAAATAAATTTCAAAATTTCAATTTTATAGCAGTTTGGATACCATCTTAGCCTTAAAAGATGGCCCATCATCGAAAGATATTCTCAAAGGGTAATTAACCTGAGCTGGAGATCACTCGAGATCATAAAATTCAACATTGAACATGATCAAGAAAGTGCAATAACATTTTTGGATACAAAAGGGACGGTCATGAATACGAAGTCTTCCAAACAGAAGTCTTCCGAAAAAAGCCGTATTAGAGCATTACTCTAGATTATAATTCCTTTTGTGCTAGACATTTCAAGATCAACATTATCAGTATAACTATAAGAAGAGTATTTGTTCTTTCCAGCTCCTAAGATCTATTGAACAAAGAAGTTCAGAAGGTTCGTTCAATTCTATTGGATAACGACTATCCGAATGAGTTTATCAATAAACATATTACGGCTACCATTTCCAAGATATACAATAGTGAATAGCTTCATAAATCTACCAACAAACAACGTATTGCAACAGATTACCATCTTGATCTGTTTTCCTTATTAAGGTGCTCAAAGAACATAATATCGTAGTCACGTCAGCGAGTCGGAATACCACTAGCATCTTAATAACACAAATTTGGACTTAATGAAAACAGAAGAACTAAAGGGGTTGCTTATTCGATACAGTGCTCTGGATGTAACCAGTTTTATATTGGTGAGACCCGCAGATCTTTAGGCGAACGCATGCACGAGCCCTTCTAAATAAGAACTTATCTTACAACACAGTGTAACTTGCGAAAAAAATCATACTTTTAACGTTCATGATCCAAAAGTTTTGATACAAGAAAAATTCCACTTTAATCGAAAATGTAAGGAATCCGTATTGATTGCATCATCACAGTATTAATTATTGTGTGTATTGGTTAATAATATTTATCAATATGGTTTCCGAAAAAAGTTAAGGGATTTTCAATTGGCAACATCCACATAAGATAGATTCTCCTCACAGCCTTCAATGTTTACAAACTTCGCTTAATACTTACAAAGCTTCCAGATGCTCGTTATTTGTCAACAAAATCGTGTGCTTTTGGTTAATGTTCTGATCGCTGCCAGGATCGCAGTCTTCTCCGGGTATTAAAATTTCTTAATTTGTATCACGTCGACAATTGGTTCCTATGCTTTCCATTGGTCAACTTTCCCTTAAAAGAGGCTGAGGTTATTAGGAAGATTCACTCACTGAAGATGACCCGTTAACGGGAGGAAACTAGTTTGAACTTTTTAATTGTAAACAGTTTTTCAATTTTAAACTCAGTGTGTGAGTTCAGTAATAATAGTAAAAATACATCTAATCTGAAAACGCGTTTTAAAGTTGGTCTTGGACAGAATATCTACATAAGTAACTCAAAAGTTGAAGGTCTTCAATATGAAAGCACCCAATCTGAGCTTTGCGAGAATCATCTGAAATGGGATTTATGAGAAATGGAATTATGATTCAGCTTCCATTGTTAATGGTAAAGTTTATCTGATTCATTTAGGCTTATTTACAATCATTGCAATTGTAAATCTTTCAAACTATAACTAGCCATCCACATTAATTAAAATCGTATGTTTTTAATTCGTTTTTAATTCAGTTGAGTAGAGAAGAAAAAAAGGTCTCCGCGGCAGATTTTTTCATGAATTGCCGAAATGAAAAGAGTTTTCTTGTTTGTTTCAATAGGTATCTTAATTTCTACAGCTAACCTAGCTTTTTTTAGCTATTCTTTGTTTAGCTACTTTTTTGAATCTAGCTATTGATCGAATTGTAGCTTAACAATAAGAAACAAAGAATTCCTTGAGTCCTTTTACACTTAAGAACATTTAATTGATTTAATAATAGGTTCCTATTAATTCACTAAAGTACGAAGATCCTTTGAGATTGTCTATGAAGATATTATGTGTTCTATACAGTTCTATACGATCTAATCCATTTTCACTGTTTATTAATATTATCTAAAGATGGAAGGATCAATTACAATGTTGAAGAATAAGAAGGTTGCCTGTACTTGTTAGCACAGGTCTATTGTACTAGTGTATTTTTAGCTGAATCCAAAGCTTTACATTCTTTCTCTCCACTCAGAGCTAGAGATACGAAATAGGATGTGCAGATAGGCCTCGTCGAGAAAATCTTTAAACCACTGACATTACATTCCTAAGTTCTTTTTTAACAATCACCCGAGCTTTCCTTCTGCTGTAGTACCGTAAAAGTAACTAATTGTTAATACTATAAAAATTGTCGAAAGATATTAAGTTATCTACTGAAAAATTTTGCTACTTTACAGAGATAGATTTATTGGAGCACGAATAATCAATACTGTGCGTGGAAGTGCAAATTATCAATAATTCTCATGATGAGTTTAAGGCTCTCATTTCCTACAAACAACAAATCCTGATACATTGGTATCAAACACTCTGTAAAGACATTGTGGAGCCTTTAAGATCAAACCAGTTACTTGGTTTTTTTCGACTGAGAATCAATTACGAGACAACCTGTAAGGTTTTTTTGTTTGTTTGTTTGTTTGGTAAATTTACATAGGATGAATTCCATTAAACTTCCAAGCACTGAAATACATTTGAAAGATAAACGAAGTGAGAACTTTTCATTGCTTCCTTCTAAATCTTTCTGCAGTCGAGGGACATCAGACAGGGAGGGATAGATCCATTGGGTTGTTCTATTCCAGTCAAGTGCTCTTTGTCTTTCCTTGTGAACGTGCAGCTGTTCAAAATCTCAGCATCAACGACTGACTTTGTGTGTCGCCATCTTTGTTTGCTGTTTCATTCTGAAAATCGATCGAAGGTTTCAGACAAGAATTTTTCGAACCGTTCTTGAATGACAGATTTAATAAAAGAATTTTACTTTTATTATTTAAAATTATTTATTCGATAAGCATAAGCAGAAATCAAAATTCTGTCTTTATAAACCAACTATCTAACCATTCATTACCTCACGGTAACGTCTTATAAATTTAAACATTATTTATGTTATTTTCAAATAAATGACTTTTTTTTTAAATTGTATTCAATTTTTTTTCAAATAAATATAACTACTTAAATCTTTTCAAAAATAGCAAAAATTATGGACTTTTGTTTAATTTGGAGAGGGAAAAAATCAAAATCATAAGGATAAAAAGCGTAATCAATTCATCCCGCTAGCAGACGCTTAGGTTATAAAGAATTAATTATTAGAAAAAATTTATACAATCACAAATTTAACGTGCATAACTAAAAATAAGATCACAATACAAAACAGAGCCGCACATTAAAGATTCACTGAGCTGTAGACACTGGGCGAATCCAACTGATGATATTTAGGAAACCAGAAACAGTCTGTCTTGGATTCTCGATATCACAGATACTAAAAAATGCTCAGTGAATCTTTATTTATGTGCAGTTCTATTTTATATTGCGATGGCATTGTTGATTACACTCGTTAAATTTGTGGTTCTTCGTAACATTGCAGTAGTGGATTGGTTTCAAACCCAAACTACCTTAAGCATGTAAGGACTAAAATATGACGACGCTAAGTAGCAATCTTCACAACGCCAAAACCATTGCACAGATAACCATTCAAGCGAAAAGCTCGAAATGACAGCTCAGTCTCTACAATGAGAGTTCTAAAATAACCACATCAATAAAATATATTCAATAAAATACATTCAATATATTTAATATCTGGTGGATCATCAGATTGGAGAATATCAGGAGGCTTCAGAAAGGGAAGATCCTGTGTGGAACAAATTTTCTGTCTCAAAAGCATCCTGAGAATAAGAGCGTTGAGGGGTAAGAACACAGTGATTTCGTTTGTCGACTTCAAAAAAGCATATGACTCGATAGACCGTCAGACGCTGATCAATGTCTTGGAAGAATTCGGCGTGGATAAAAAAACAAGATCTATCATCAGACAAACATTAATAGATACTGTCTCTAAAGTTAAATTTCAGGAGGAAATTTCAGAGCCCTTTCAGATTAAGACAGGAGTTAGGCAGGGGGATGGACTTTCACCAATTCTGTTTAATATCGTTCTGGAAAAAATTATGAGAACATGGAAGAATGCCATGGCGGAAAGCGGAATTGAAGGAATCTGTTTAGGTGCGAAGAAGAAGGGTTTAAAAGTTGACTGTCCAGCATTCGCTGATGATTTGGCGTTGTTAACAGATAAGAGGGAAAATGCCAAGATAATGCTTGAAAAACTGCACGAGATCGCAGAAAAAACAGGACTCAAGATCTCATATGAGAAAACTGAATACATGGAATACAAACATAACAGAGAAACGCACCTGAATACAAGATACGGAAAGGTTAAAAGAACTGACAAATTTAAGTATCTAGGAGAATGGATCCAGCCAAATGGTCTTGATAAAGAGGCAATCAAAGGACGCATCAGTAAGTTGGAACTAGCATACAGGTTAGTGCAAAATATATATAACAAAAAAGCTCTCTCCTACAACGCAAAATTCAGACACTATACCACGGTTGTCAAGCCGGAAGGGATCTACAGTTCAGAATGCCTAATTTTAAACAAAAAAGGGGAAATAGAGGAACTTGAAAAGAGAGAAAGAAAAATTTTAAGGAAGATACTCGGACCGGAAAAAAGAGAGCATGGTACATGGAGGAAGAGGAAAAATATGGATTTATACAAACGGATGGAAAAGATTACAGACACGATACGTAAGAGAAGACTGATATTTTATGGTCACCTCGTAAGAATGAGCGAATCTAGATTAACTAAGAAGATCTTCGACTATATCACCAACTTAAAGTCGACGACTAAATGGGTTGAGGAAACTAGAAGAGACATGCAACAAGTTGGGATTAATTCAGAAGAGATCTGGAATAGGAAAATGTTTAGAATGAGAGTTAATGGATTCCAGGGGTTCCAGGGTAAAGAAACTACGAGGACCAAGGTAATCTGGTCAGATGATAGAAGGCGGAAGCAGAGTGAGAGAATGAAGAAATACTGGGAGGAGAGGAAAAGACTATTCATCTAGTCAATTGTTTCCCGCGGTCCATAATAGGCCAAACTCGTAAGAAGAAGAAGAAGATATTTAATAACAGCAAATTTTCGAAAAGAAAAATCGTCTTTCCTTTTTAAAGCTTATTCAAAAACTAAACAATTTCGGGCGGTACCAAATCATTAGATATGAACATGAATATACAGGTAATATTGTTAAAATTTAACAATCTTAAATGTCAAATCATTATTGAAACAGAAACAACCAATAATAGCAAAAACTTAAAAGTTCAATTCTTTAAATCTTAGAGTTTTTTGGGAATCAAACCATAAATTCATTAAATCTCCTAGTTTCACAAAACTGGTATTAACATCCACTCCTTCATTTCTATTCAAAATTTGACCCTTAGTTATACCCTTTATTATACTTTCCATAATTTTCTTAAGTCTTTTTCCACAAAGTGTTTTCACATTACTATTCATACAATGCCCCCATTTAAAACAATGTTCTGCTATTCCTAATTTATCTATTTTCATTTATATTCATGTCTAATGATTTCTTACCACCCGAAATTGTTTACTTTTTGAATAATCTTGAAAAAGGAAAGAAGATATTTGCTGTTATTTAACATACTGAATAAATAGGTTATTGAATATTTTTTATTGCTGTGGTTATTTTAATAATAATATGACGACTAGAAAAGAGGAGTGTAGAACGAAATATCGACTTCATACGTAAAAATGAGAGTTTTACTTTCATCTGACGTACCAAGTAGAAAGTAACACAATAAGTTGCAAAGCTCCGCTTCAAAATTCTATATTTGTGCTTTTCTTAATTCTTTACAACACAGTATTTATAATATAATCTGATTCAACAAGTTCTAATCTGACTGAATCACAGTTTGTCAGTTTCAATTATGGTCTCTTTAGTTCTTATATAGTAAATTCATCCTGGTATCTTTAAATCAAAAGAAGTTCTTTTCAATAAATTCAGCTACTTGACTGAATTATTTTTAAAGATGCAAAGTTCCTTCATATCTATGAAAAGAAGTAAATTCAAGTTCACTTAAGAATTTCTTGCAATACTCAATAACATGCTTTTAAACAAGGGTAACAAATAAAACCACAGTTTCGGTTTTGAAATATTTTTGAAAGGCAAAAGAACCGAATTGTACTGAAAAGGGGAAATCGAGACTCCAAAAGATGTCTTCCTTATTCAAAACTAATGAACTTTGATTTTAAAAGTAACCCATACATATTCTCTTTATTGTTTTTTATACGTATTGAGAAGTAACGGTGTCTGATGGATGTAAGTGGTTATAATTGCAATAATGTCGGTGCTTTAAGAAAACCCATTAACTCGACGAATGGGAAAATCAAATAATGAAGATACTACACTATTAAAAAGAATAACACACATTTATATGTGAAAAAAGGTTGTATTGTTTTTTCCTTTTGAATTACTTTTGTTTTAACTGAACAAATTTATTGTTTTGTTGTTGTTTTTTTAATTGACTTTATTTTTTTTAAGGACATTGGTGAAAATTTCGGCTTTTTAATAAAGAACAGATGCACAAAAACTTTAACCAGGAGACAGTTGGTAGTTACCCGAGATAGTTAAAGTTAACAAAAATAATGATATTTTTAATGACTACTGGAACTATATGAACTTAATTTTGTACATTATTTTACTTAGCACTATTCGGTACACAAAATATACACAAAAATAAACAACAGTAAGGAAACGTTGCTAAGCAACCACAAGTTCTTAGCTAGTGGCAAGTTCTACAACTATGTAGAGACGCTATATGCATTTATTCTGCAATGTAATAAAACACAATTTCAACACTCCCCCTCAAAGCTATGCGTATCTTTTGTTTCATTACTTTCCACTAATTCCAAATCTTTGCAGCACTTTTGATACTTGGCACCAAACAACGGTTTTTTTAAGATATACGCAGGCCATCCCTTCCAGTAGATTTGTATTTCCCATCAATATGTCCAGATTTGTAAACACTCGAAATTGCGCTTGATATCGATGTGCTTACTTCGATTGTGGAACACATGATTCTTAATTGTTGTGCCCTGGGAAGATGACAGTTTTTTCATTGTTCATCCAATGGCATCCTTGAGAAATGATCTGAGGTGCAAGGCTTCTTTGGTAGCTTCCGTCAGACATGTGTGTTCTCCTTCTGTGCTATTTAACGCTACGGTTCGCTGTTTTCGCGATTCCTAACTAATAGCTTAACCAGCTAATTTGAACAATATCCAGAATAGGATCGACGGTCGTTTGACACGCTCCCCAATCTGAATCTTCAAAGCCCACCTAGGCTTCTCCAGTCCTTCTATAGATTAACCCATAGTCTCTTGTTCCACTTATATAACGGAGAACACTTTTTGCAGCATTCCATTTCTCTTTATCAACTGCTGTACTAAACTGACTTAATGGGCCAACAGTTTGCAAGATATCTGACCTTTTATACACTGCCAGGTGCATTAATGATCCTATTAAGCTTTTGTAGGGGTACTTCGATGAATCTCTCTCTTCTGAACTATTTTGGGACTTTATTGGTTTTTGATTAGCGTCCAATGAAGTTGCAACTGTCTTAGCTTCTTCCATTTTATACTTGTTTAAAAGATCATCTGTGTATTTTCTTTGTTTCATAGTTACTGAGCCATCTGGAAGTTGATTGAATTCAATGCCTAAGCAATATTGTAGTTTGTCTTGATCTTTCATTTAAAACTACGTTTGTAATTTGCTCTTTAACTGTTGCAGTTATTTATCATTGCTTGCAGAAATAATCATGTGATCCACATAAATGATGGCATACATGATGTCTCCCCATTGTTGTTGTGAGGGTCGACATTCAGTGGATTAAGCCCTGCTGCTCTAAGCTCTTTGTCCAGTTTCTTGTACCACTGTCGTCCAGCTTGTTTGAGTCTTTTAATTTTGCAGATGACGTTTTCTTTCTGGAGTCCTTTCAACCACTCTTTCATTACTTTTCATAGCTTCTCCATTCTTATCGTTTTTATTATTGGATTCTTTTATCAATTATCTGAGGGTATCTTCAAGTAGCTCTGGTGGTTCCATGAAGATTTTTTCTTCTAGATCACCATTTAAGTATGCTGTAGCAATATCCAGTTGTTATAATTTAAGATTATACTCAGCTGCTAAAGCCATTTTGATTCTGACTGAACTTGCTCTGGAACGGGTGCAAAAGTTTCCATGTAATCAATCCCTGCTTCTTGGGTGTATCCTTTTGCGATTAGTCTTGCCTTCTTTCGTTCAACTTTGCCATCTGCTTTGTACTTTGTCTTTAAAACGAATTTGCAGCCGACGACATTGCGATCCTTTGGTCGTATGTATGGTATCCCATGTCCTACATTTCACTTGAGCTGAAATTTCACTTCGGATTGATTCCTTCCAATCGTTAGCGTCTGCCCGTGCCATTGCTTCATTGACATTTGCGGGATCTTGCATCTCTGATGAACCATCTTGTTGTTCACTCACGATTGCACCTTGTCTGCTTACCATTTTGTAATGTTTTATTGGTTACCCATGTTGTCCTGTTCTTAATATGGTAGGTCTTCCAGGACCTCGCTTTAGTTTAGCTCTTCTTCATTTTAGTCTCACTATCTGTGGATTCGGTATGTTAATTGTCATCACTGGATGTCTTGTTCAATGGAACTACTGCTATCACTGGATCAATTTTTGTTTCATTTTCTTGTCGTTTGGCTCATCAATGAAACTATCATATCCTTCATTAGCGCTTAAATCTTCCATGAACTTCACATCTCTACTGACCTACCTTTCTTCCGTTTTTGTCACACAGTCTATCCGCTTTTGCTTCGTCAGAATAACCAATGAAGATGTATTCTTTTTGCTCGGGCCTCGAATTTTCCTTTTCCTGGGTTCTTGTTCAACGAAAAGACTTTCATACCAAATGTACATAGATGTGAAAGTATTGGCTTTCTCTTTGTCCTTATTTTGTGTGGTGTTTCACCACTAAGACTTCGTGATGGGCATCTATTTCTGAAGTAGTTTGCTGTAGCAATTGCTTCTGCCCAAAATAAAGGTCCCATGTTTAACTGAATCATCAGATATCTTACCACTTCAACAATAGTTCGAATCTTTCGTTCAGCAAGTCCATTTTATTGTGATGTGCGTGGCACTGTGAGTCGTCTTGTGATGCCATTTTCTTGTAGAAACTTGTCAAACTCTGAATTACAATACTCCGTTCCACTGTCAGATTGCATTGTTTTGATTTTCTTTCCAGTTCTTGTTTCAACACGTATTTTATATTTCTTGAATACATCGAGTACTTCAATTTTACTCTTTATGAAGAATATATCACACCATCTTGATTTATCATCGATAAATACAATAAAGTATCTTGAACCTCCGAGAGAACTTGTCCGCATTGGGCCACAGACGTCACTGTCAACAATTTTCAGTAGATTACTACTTCTCTGCGTTGATCCTTCACATAAAGGTGTTTGCACCATCTTTCCTTTGATGCAGACGTCACAAGTTGGCAGTATTCCTGTGATATCCTTACTTATTCCAATGAGTCTTTTGCGAATCTTGTTAAACTTTGGGGATTTGTGTGACCTAGACGCTCATGCCAAATTTGTAGCTTTGACTTCTGTTCTCCTAAACTTACTGACTGTTTTTCAATCCTCATAAAGTAAAGGTAGCCTACTCGATCAGCTATTGCGGAGGTATTACTGTTTGCTTGGATGGCATATGCTGTTTTTCTTTTAAATAAAACGTCGTGCTCATTATCTGTAATGTTTGCCACTGATAAGAGGTTGCGGTGTGAGCTTGGTATGCATAGTGTCTTTTTCAATGAGGTTGGTATTCCACTATCACCATCACTGAACATTTGTTTCACTTTACCAATTTCCTTAATGCTTGTTTTATTCTTGTTAGTCATTTGTGCATATTAATTCACTTTTTGTAGATATTTGAAATGTTCTCATCTTGAACTCATATGCGATGTTGCTCCGCTGTCCAGACACCATTCTGATGTGTTTTGCTGTTGAACGTGCATAACTTCTTTATACTGTTACTCAACTTCTTCCACTGCGTAGTTCTTTTCAGTTCGTGTTGTCTTCTTTTCTACATTTTGTGGAAGTTTGGTGTGGCATTCACTTGATTTATGTCCACGTTTACGACATCGGAAGCATTTATATTTAAACTTCTGTTTTGTGTTCGGTTTGGCGTCGTCACCTTTTGACTGCTTGTCGTTTTTCTTCGATGGTTTGTTGTATCTTTTATCCACATATAATGCATCGGTTGATTGCTTGACGTCTTTGGTCTCCCTAGCTTCTGCTTACTCCAATATTTTTATTTTAATTGCTTCTGGATCTGGTAATTGATCTCTTGCCTCAATCGCACAATGGAAATTTTCTGAATTTTCTGAATATTCCATAGACGTACTATCTAAATTAGTAATGATTGTATTGTATCTAAGATTGTATTGCTTTAAAGTCGTTAAAATAACGACTTATTACTTTCCAACAAAGAAATAATTTCTAAAAAAATATTAATCTGATAATTGGCATTATAAAGCAGGATAAAATCTAAAAATAAATTACTTATTTTGGTAAACTATAGCTTAGTTGAAAAGGAAAAAGCGTAAAATAGATAGCATATTTATTGAATAAAAGCATATAATTTATTTATTGATGATATTTAAGAAATAAAGGTAGAAGTGCACTGATAAGTTGGTGTTTTTAACATAGGTTTCTATGGGTCGAATTTGCCGATGACTCCAGAGACGAGAGGATTCCTCTATAAACATTGGAAATTGCATTTAGACCCTACCAACTATTCAAAAAAACAGTCATATTTATCGTAGCCCACAGGAGCTTTTAAGAAATTTTGTGGACGTAAATTTCTTTGAAATGGGTTATAAGCTATGTCGCTATTAACTATCTCTTCTTGTTGACTTGTTGTTTCTTGTTTATTATCATCTATAATCTCCTGAAATCGTCTCAGTTAAACCTTCATCGTCATCAGCAGTAAATTTCAGTATTGGAGTTGAAGTCGTTCTGTGATATTAGTTCTCCTTCATCTATGTCTTATGTCGTAGATAGAAATATATCATAAATATAAATATAATGTTTGTTGATCTCACTATATCGTGTTTTGTAGTCAATTAGATTCTGTATTCATCATAGCCACAATAACCTACCAATACCATTAAATGGATTTAGAATCCATTTCACGCCTTCGATGATCAGGGATATACACATAATTCGTTGAGCCGAAAACACGTAAATATTTGATAGAAGGAATTTGATTATACCAACTGCAAGTGGCGATTTGTCCGTTGTTCTACTTTTTCCAGTGAAGTTTAAGTTATAAGCTGTCGTCGATACAGTTTCAGTCTAAAACGATTTTTGTAAATTAGTCGAGTTTGACATTCTGAGAACCACTTCAAAAAGAATCCGATTTTCAAGCTCAAGACCAATGTTTTGTTCATGCGAATATGGCATCGTAATAATGCGCAAACGAATTTCTTTTCTATTCAACATTTGTCTTACAATCGCTGTCAGTCAACAATTCTTTATAATAATCCTTTTTCTTTCTGCCTCCTGTATAAAAGTTCTAATCGCTTCGACGGTGCCGGATTTCTTTATTTGTCGACATGTATTCTATCTAAAGAATACATGTCGACATCTTAAGAAATCGTCTTTTAAAACAAGAAAGTAAATATTACCTCCAACAGAAGTTACTTCAAGTTCACATAAAACAACATGAGTCTCTCCAACACTAGTAGCGGCTGTTGATCTTGATTTAAAGGTCCGTCGTTTTTGCTTTCCAGACAAGCGTGCCTCACAGAAAAAAATCTTCGTTTATCAATGGAGAAGCCTGTTGTTTGTTGTGATGCCAAAATCTTTCATGCCATATTTTTAAACTTTCAGGTACTTTTGACATCATGAGTTGTCTTTTCCATTTTCTGTAATGACTAAATAGATACTGAAAGAAATGGAACAATCGATAAGCACTTAAATGATTTATTAAAAGCACTTCTAATTCTTTTCGATAGGACATTTTAGGATCTTTAAGCAGAAATTTCTTGACAGGAAGCGTTATGAAAAACAAAACAAAAAGCTAGATAGTGTCCGTGTCCTAAATGTATTTACCAGTTTTCAAAAATCTTTGTGTTCACGGGTTCTGCTATTAGAGGTAAACACATAGATGTACATACAGTAATCTTACTTATTTTTCCCAATCACTTCCTTAGAAAAGTAAATTAAAATACCTTTTTATATTGTGCATTACAAGTAATTTGATCAAACTCTTCAAATGCATTTTTGTAAAATTTCTCCCTTATAAAGGATCTAATCCTGAAGAAGTAGGAAATGAATTTTGGTGAAAGAAAAATTTGTTTTGCTGTTATCTTCTCTCATGGAGAGAAAATATTTTTCTCTCCATGATATAATACGGGAAAAGCATCTATTCAACGTCACCACAAACTGTCTAAGAGTTGCTTCTTTCTTTCCATTCATTAGGCAAATAGTAGCTTCCGCTGGTGCCGCCAATGGTCGAAACTCTCTTGGACCAATGTGAAAGAAGGCTGTTGGCACTCATTCAATTAGTGCCAATCCAAACCATCCTCTTCTATTTCCATTACGCGTAACCAGAGACTTTCCACTCGGCAGCCGACACCAAACAGCCTCTTCGTAATTGAATTTGCCAACATTGGCTCGTTTTCTATTCAATTCCATTATTCATCTATAGATAATAATGCACTACACTTCCAATGGACTCGGTCTGGTATGCAGCAAAAAAAAAATAAAAAGTCGAAGTTTTCTTGTTGATTAATTTCGCTATTTGAGTCGAAAAAGTGTTGAGAAAAGAAGAGACGGATATTAATAAAATTAAGCAAAACAAGACATCAAACTAATTATTCCATGAGAAGAATGGCGCATTCCATATGAGTGAACTTTGACTATCAATTCCAAATGAAAACACTTCTAAAACTACTGTAGAATAAAGACAGAAATAGCTGACAATATTTTCACTTGATTGATTTCAATGAATATATTCATTTATTCGTCGGTAAAGAAATTGTCAAATCCCTGGTGTGATATTCAATGAAAGAAACACTGCAGTTCGGTATCACTTCTCAAAATCTTTAGATTTATGTGAACCCACAATGAAAATCAGAAAAACATTC
The DNA here is from genome assembly GCA_023159025.1 of Thereuonema tuberculata. Classification (NCBI taxonomy): domain Eukaryota; kingdom Metazoa; phylum Arthropoda; class Chilopoda; order Scutigeromorpha; family Scutigeridae; genus Thereuonema; species Thereuonema tuberculata. The sequence continues at coordinate 65,578,359 of JAFIDM010006943.1, forward strand.
ATGTATAAGAACGACTCATAAATTATACAAAAAAAGAGAACTGAACCGCACAAAACTAAACAAAATTAAAAATTCACTGAGCTATTTTTGGTATTGGAAACTAGGAATCGGAGACAGTACTGTTTGAGTTTCATAATTCTCCTAAAGACTGAGTCCGATTCTCAGTTTCCAAAAATACCAAAAATAGCTCAGTGAGTTTTTATTTTTGTTTAGTTATTTCTGTTCTCTTTTTTTTATATAATGTTAAGGCACGTTAAATTTCATTTCTGATAATAACCACTCATAATATTGATCATTGATAATCCAAACTTTTATTATACTTAAGCAATTACAATTTCCATTTGCCTTATCTTAATTTTATTTCAACAGATTGGCGTTGGTATTTAGAAATGGCAATCTCTTGAAAACATTGTCTTTTCCCTCCTAGTGATTTCTGAATTCCTACAGGTGTTTTTCAGTAAATTCTAAATAAAAATTCCGTAATGGCGTCTCCGTAACATTGCATTAAATAGATTACTATAATTTATTTGTGCTAATAGACATTAAATATAAATATGCTTGGAATGAGTTACAAGTCAAACATGTTTGGGAACCGCTCACTTCTTTGACGATTATAGAAAGCCCTTAATGTCCCAATAAATTCAAAGAGTTGCATGACTTCCTTTTATCGATACCAAACGATCGCTGTCACTGGTAATACTGTTCTAAATATCTGCCTCCGTCGTTTGTGTATCTCAAGCACATTCTCCATAAGTGATCAGCCAAAATCAATGTAGGAATCTTTATCAATGAATATTACAATGGTTTGTTTTGGGAGTTAATTGCTTTCAACTCATAAGTCATTTACTTAATTCGGTTTATGACATAATGGCAACATTGGTCAAGTTGAGAATATTATCATCAGTCGAGTATCAAGATGCGAACCTATTTCTCATTTCATATCAGGTTTGTGGAATCGGAAAGAAATTCCTGTTGGTCCAATTCCACTAATGTTGTTTTCAACCATCCAAATATAAACAAAACAGAATCGTCTTTTTCCTTTTTTTTTTACGACCGTAACATCAAGTGTAAAATTAAAGCGTAATACAGATTTTTTTTCTTTCAAAAATTTGAAAGAGACGAAATATATATGTAAAACATCTATGTCCTGGTTTTATCAAAAACTCACATTGTTTTGTGAGTTTTTAGGAAAGAAATTTAGGCTACGTGTGTATGTAAGGGAGAGATAGTAGAGAGAGAAAGAATATCTTATGAGCACAGTAATACAAAAAATAAGCTTCATTACTTGAGTGTTTTCATGTAAAACTATGATTACATTGTGGTATTTGCAAACTTTTACGGGCCACTTTATCACGGATTAAAACAGTGAAATATCAATAATTTGAACAATAATTTATTAATAACATACTGTTTTAATAAATAAATATATTGTTCCTTATGAAATGTTTTTTATTCTTCATTATCATACATAAACAATTAATCAAGAAATACAGACTCAATATTCTAAGCGAATATTCGGCTTATTATGCTTATTTTTTTTCCATGAAAATTATGACTCATAAGTTTCATGAAATAGGAAAATTGCTTGAAATGTTGACTCTGTATTTTTTGATGTGCTGTTTTACGGTTGGATGACAAAATTGGATCAAAATTTTCTTGAAGAGTGTAATATTGTTATTCAACCAAATTAGATTTTGGTATGTATCTGAACAACTTCATAATATGAGTGAAAATGCTTTGTGTCCATAAGAGCAATTCATTGATCATACCTCAAATAAATCAAGAATATCGTATTTGTATTTAAACGTTACATATTATTACCTAATCCTAATAAAAGGTTTGGTGAGTCCATATCTATTTTTAAGGGCAAACGTCAAAAATATGACGTTTTGGACCAAAAGTCCAATAATCTACAATACATTTACTTAAAATACATTATTAGCAATATGCTTATAGTGTTGTGATTCATTAGAATTTCGGAGAAACTACTGTTGAAAACTACTTTGTTTAGATCAAAAGTTTCTGACTGGATTAAACATTTAGCTCCCAAAATTTGGAGAAAATGTTGCAATTTATTTACAAAAAAAGGACAATTTGTAACCGAATTCTCAATGGATTCTAAAAATTCTCAATGACATGTTGAACGCAATAATCAGTTTAGTATTAAAGTGTCCATGGATGTTTAATTTCTGTGAATTACTTTAATTACAGACAGATGAACATTAATGCTACTTACAATTTTCAAACTTTTTTGTTTTAATTCTTTTTTCTCCCAAATGCATTGAATTTACGTACGTTAGATTAAATCTCTAATATCTTGGGCGAGTCTAAACACCCTTTCTAATAAATATTAAAATTTTATTTAAATGTAAGTAAAAAAATTACCCATCCACATTAGCCGAAGTGGACGTACATACTGAAAAAAAAAACCTGCTACTTTCATGCTACGATACAGCATTTTACAACGTAATATATAAAATTGTTCCTTCTTTAACGTTTACTGTAAAGATTTTGTATTTTCATTAAAAAGCACTAAGATACCTGAGTCATATAACGCCATGTATACCTTTAACGCCACCTATCTAATTCTTCATAAACATAAGAGATGGCGGTACTGCACTAAAGTAGTTTGCATTGACATGCCATCTAGTGTTGAAGTGAGTTATTAGCAGACCGCCAACATTTTCGAGTGAAATTACATTTCGACTATTTCGTGTCGAGGACTGAAAGGCTGCTACTATATCAAGGTAAGATAAAATATAGATTTTTTTAATGGTCAGCAAAGATTAACTATATAAAACTATATATTTTCTTGATTCTTGAAGATTCTTCTATGTAGATAAGATAAAGCTATTTTTAGAATTCGGAAATTGTAGACCAACAAGTGTATCATGTGATCCATGTGCTCAGTAGCGCTTTAACGCCACTTTAACGCCACTAATAAACTTTTTGTTTTTTGTAAGCTTACTTCTCTAAAGCTTTTTGAGTTAACTGAAAAATATTATCTTTTGGGTTATTTTGTCTTATTGTCTCATTTCATTTAAAAGGAGGGGATATTCAAATTAATTTTTACATTTCCTCTTTTGGTTTAGCTACAGATTAGAAAGACTGTGTTTTTATTATTTTTTACAGAAAGTTTAGTTGCTTTTTACTGTAATTTTGTACAAATAATGTTCACAATAATTCTTAATTCTTAATTTTAAATAAGTTAAGTTACTAGAAAGTAGGTGGCGTTAATTGGAACAGGTGTTCCTAATAACGCCAGTTTGCAAAGTTTTCTTATTTGAATTCTCATATTTCTCCAGTAAAAATTGTCATATGTTTCATTATGGTATGCTTCAAACAGAAGATTAAACGTTCTTGGTCATAATTTTCGTGTTTCGATACACCTTATTTCCAGACTTGCAGTAATTTAAATGTTAAGGTGGCGTTATTTGGGCAGCATACTTTACTAAAAGTCGTTTTGCTATTACTGCTTTTTTATTTACGTAAGATTATGGCTTTATCTTTCTGTTTTGAGAAGGAAATGGGGAAAGATAGGAAAGTTTCTTTTTCCTTTCGGTATCTTTGATCTCTTTAAGATTCGGGATGATCTGTATGCTAATTACAACACCCTCCTCTTTGATAGCAAATTGCCAGAGCAAAATGAAGTCTCTTTTATGAAATATAGGTTTAACCCCTTGGGCTACGCGAGTCTTAGGGTCTTCTGGCATCGTCTACTGAATGATTTCCCCTTAACATTTAGAAACTAACTGCTGCAACGATAGCTTATATCTCAGCCTATCTGGAACATTACAAATCAATGTCATAAGCACTTCAGCATCGCGAGCTTCAAACCAAAAGATAGTGGATGAAAAAAAAAGAAGTTCTACCAACTGGTCAGTACATAAATCTTAATTTAATCTGAAAATGCACTAAAGAACTCCATTATTTCTGTAGTCTAAATGTTAACTGTACATTAGAGTACCGGAGTTTGGTTCTCATGTGGGTTTCGTGATGGTGGACGATCCGCGCTGGGCAGGTTTTTCTCGTGGTTCTCCCTTTTCCCCTGCACTTCTCCCACCATACTTTCTCAGTCTTTCTCTCCATCTGTCTTTACTTCTGAGGTTACTACGATAGGCCTCCGGTCGCAGTACTTGGCTTCCCTGCCACCCACATTCACCACATAAACATAACTGTACATTATCTTAGATTATACTTTAGCATTTTCCTTAATTCTGTTATTGTATACTTTGTATGTTTTTGGATGGAGAAAAAATACGTTTGTGGAAATTAAATGCGACATTGACTTCCCTTGGTTTTCATCGCACATTAAAAATTTGAAAACAAAATGTTCATTACTTTAGCCTAATCTTTCAGAGTTGGAAGGTTTTTGAAGCATAAAAGTCAATAAACAAACAGAAGCAAAGAAATAGAACAAACAGTTATTCTCATAAAGATGTAGGACTGACATCTAACAGCGAAACTGTAAATGAGTAAAAGACCAAGAATACTGTACCTTGTTCTAATAAATCTGTCCCTCTTTAATATTAATTACTCAAACTAGTGTTTCCCTGGAAGATGAAATTCGTGTTAGCTTTAGATTATAAAGCGTATTCTCTTAATTACGTTTTAAAAAAGTTCACAGATAGATCAATTATAATTACATACAGAAACTGAAAGTTTATGGATTCAACAGCTTTATTTGTAGATCTTGCCAAACGGATATTCGAAGATTGGCAAGGCAACTGCACCTTGTTAATTGTAAGATCTCAGGAACCCTCAACAACATTGAAGAAGACTATTTCTATCATCATTCTCTGCCGAATTGGCCCAGCTTAGTTCGAATATTTAAAAGCCTGAGACATAGGTTTACAACTGAATGTTTGGAAATTAAAATTCCGACTTTTTGTAAATTCAAAGATAACCTCCCAATTGTTCAAAACGGAAAAATAAAAAGAGATGATACTACATTTAAACATTAGAATTAAGATAGGTATAAACACAATTTTCAAAGATTCTATGATAGGCAAATTCTATAAATGCATTACATAATAGTTTGGTCTTTACAGAGGCTTCTGTAAATTTCTTATAAACACTAAAAAAAAGACAGTTTTGTAAAACTTTCCACGAACAGGTAAATTTGTTGAAAATAATTGATCTCTGAGCTACAATGTTACCGCGCAACGAAGCCACAAAGAAATGGAAGTAAAACAAACTCCACATTTTTGAAAAACACAAGATTGAAAAAGATGTTCTAAGCTTATTTTTTTAGAAGCCATGACTTCTTTAACAGCCCACATATAATTTGAATATCGGCTTATTTGTCAAAATAATATTATAATATTGTTAAAATAAAAAAAATAAAAAAAAATTGATTTACCACTTTCGTAGCAGCCAGCGCTGCGGTTTCTCATTATGAAACATAATGGCAACTTGCTGCCCTAAAAGAATAGGCTCGTCGAAATTGAGGCAATATTAACGGAAGTGAAACAAATGCTACATTTTGAAATGCCCTGAAATTTTTGAAAAACACAAGATTGAAAAAGATGTTCTAAGCTCATTTTTTAAAATGACTTCCACAACAGCCCACATATAATTTGAATGACTAAGACAAATTTTGTTAAAATAAAAGAAAATAAAAAAATTGATTTACCAGTTTCAACAATAACAATAACGAATGTCCAACAGCCATTAGCAATAATCCTGTCTGGACAACATGAGGGCACGTGCATCGTCATTGTCCCCTACTTTGTTGAGTAGTGAGAGAGCGGCTACACAGCCGAAGTTATGTAAAAACCGAGGTTTTACAAACTCTGATAAATTTTGACGCATGAACTTCATGCATTTCAGTGTAAACTTCATTTATGTGGGAAAGAAAATCTCAATGCGCTGATAATAATTGTATATTCGCGATCCATCGCGGTGAAGTGGGAAGAATATTCGAGACGCCGTGTTTAAACATGGGCATGACGTCATGCCTGACGTGTTCCAACGCTGCACTGTGATTGGTTATTTCAAATTACAAATTTACAAAGATCCGTACTTTTGCCTATTAATAGGATGATTGATGAAGAAGCTTATAAAGTGTGTGACAGAAATAAGCCAACCAGTTGGAAACGAGTGATAGAACATTCAGTGATGGAGCGCAATACTGGAGGTAAATTTTATGTTTTACGGAGGATCTGTTCCTCAATTTAAAGAAGAAAAAAGAAATAAAATAATAACTAAACAGAAGAAATAAACAACTCTTACTTCATCAATGATACTCGATATTTCGTCCTTTACTTTCAAGGGCTTCTTCCGGATACATCTTAAAGTAAATTAATGAAACCAAAAAGAAATAAGAACAGAAAGAGAAAAACTTTCTCTATCTTAACAATAATTTGAAACACGTTTCAAACACTTTTTTTCCCATATTTGTTCAAACGTGTTTCAATTATTGTTAGGATAGAGAAAGTTTTTCTCTTCCTGTTCTTATTTGTTTTTAGTTTCATTAATTTACTTTAAAGGCCGTTTTACATTTACTAATTCACTCGCCATAACCTCGACATTTCACTCGCCATCACCTAGACATCAGACATGTCCCGGAGATGTCCAGCGATAGCCCATGCTCTATTTTGAAGAAATGTCTGGACATCAGATGGCTGGACATCGCCACCAGCGCTCCTGGTGACGAATTGTAGAACTTGGAAGTCCAATCGATTTGTATCTATTTATTCGAAATTACCGATTACAAAAATGATTTTCACGATCGGAGGGCATCTTTTCCTTATGTTTTCGTGGATGCTTTCATAAAATGTTACATTATTAATCAAAATCATTTCAGAATTTCGGCTAGAAAATTCGAATCGACAGCGGCCGACATCTCGAAAAGATATCGCCATTGATCGAGATTTAACGAGACTGAACTATTTATCGAAACTGATTTATCGAAACTGAAAACAAAGAAACACAAAACGATGAAAAAAAAACATGAATATTTCCTATTTTAATTAATTAAAGACATTCTTTCACCTATCCGATGCATTGACTAAATGGTTTTTATATAAATCACTGCTATTTTTTTCGTAAATAAAACGTAGGCATGATGACAATTGAGAAGTGTAAATGTTCCGTGTGATGGAAGGCATTATGGTAAGTGTAAAACGATACACAAATCACTCGCAATCTACCCTGACATGGCCTACATTATGGCTTGCATTTATGGCGAGTGAAATAGTAAATGTAAAACGGCCTTAAGATGAATCCGGAAGAAGCCCTTGAAAGTAAAGGACGGAATATCGAGTATCATTGATGAAGTAGGAGTTGTTTATTTCTTCTATTAACTTCATTACATGTTACGAGGTTTAGAATACAGACGTCTTCTCAACATGAGCTTCATTAATTATTATTGATTATTGATATTATAGTTTATCTTTTTGTTTATTAACATTGAGATGGTGTCAGTTGTATTATACAAGTTTATTACCTAAACATTGTAATGGAAAATTTCTTGTAATCCTATTAATTGTTTTGTTAATGTTTGTTATTTAGAATTTGTCATTTAGGAAGAGCCTATTTTGGTTTCTGTAGTTTTATCGTCTGAAGATGAGGCCTGCATTTAAGCCTCGCAACATGTAATGGGAAGTTATTTAAATATATATTAATTGTTGTGTGTATGGTCCTATCATTTAATCTGATTCAACACACTAATATTATGAAAAATAAGATATCAATTTTACTTTTTTTCATACCAAGTTGTTTAAAATTTTTAATATTAAGTCGTATTTTAATATTAAATCAGTCAGATCAATTTAGGCCTTTCTTTCAAATGTTCATTACGACTAGCATATAATAAACATTTGATTTTAAGAAATATAATGAAAATAAATAAAAAAATTTTTTAATTAATTAGCTATTCATTGTAAATTCCATTTATACATTTTCAATAAACAAGTGATTTGACTGTCTTAGGAAAAAAAAACAACAAACTTTTAGACGATGTTTGTGTTAGTCCTCATTTTCAACCATTTTCAATCCACTTCAGGATAAATGATCTCTCATTCAAAAGCCTTTCGTTTCCCATCGAATCCAACAAAACTTTTCATTTCATCCTGCATTTATCTTGCGTACGTTCTCTTGACCTCGTTCTATTTCTTGGAATCTAGTTTAGAATTTGTTTTGTCCATCTGTGATCGTTTCGTCTTGATTCCTGTCCTCCCTTTGCCATTTTATTTTAATTCAGTGACACGTGTTGTCATTTCAACATAAAACTTCTTAGGAAGTACAGACTTTTAACAGAGTCGCAATCCAACAATATGTTGCAATGGACATTTCGGAAAGGCCAAGTATTTCAGCAAGCGCTGGTTTGTAGCGGTTTATGTTTGAAAAAAAGACAAGAAAAAATGAAAAAAAGGTTTAAAAGTTCAAAACGGCCCATCTTTGTTGGTTTTTTTTTCCTTATTTTTGAGGATGTTTAGGGAAAAACAAACATCAATACGAAGTCAGCTATATTTTTGCAGATTTGTACTACCATACCACATAGCCCGCGATCACTATAACTGCTGATTGGTATGAGGTTAAATACGTAAAATGAGGTTAAAATACGAAAACCACGATATGCTGTAGAATTCGGCTATTCTAAAACATTCGGCTATTCTATAATCATAACAGTCGGTTATTTGAATTGCGGAGTTGTATCATCTGATTTGTGAATATACACTTAAAAGGTATATAGTTATAATATACAGGATGGCCCAAATGTAGGTTCACAGTTAAAGTATCATGTCTACGTAAGCAATTGATTTGAAAATATAAGCATGTTTTAAGCATTAAACATCAACTATTTAATCTCTCCGGTGTTCAAAATGTAAGGTTTTAATTTCAATTTATGCATTAAGCGTTGCAATGATGTTCTTGGTATGGATAGTTCTGCAGACGCAGGACGAGTGGATTTCTTTGGGCTGTTCACAAATGTCATAGCCACTAACATCTCATTTTCCTCAGTAACAGGACTCTTGAGACGTACAGATTTCGGTGCATTACTCACTGAACCAGTTTCATCCAATTTCTTCCTTATAAATTGTTTGGCGTGACGGTAGAGATGTGTGAATACGAAAAATTTACTAAAACGTAACTATAAACCTACTTTTGGGCCACTCTGTACATTAGCATCAGTTTTCTTAGAAAAGCATTACAATCATCATGTTGTTATGTGTAACTTTTATATAAATAAAACGGTAAAGATTATTCAGTAGTAAACATTTAATCTCTGTTTACATGACCTAATCCAATAGACTGGAAATTCTCCTCTTTTATCTCTATTTAGTAAAGCCATAGACATAGATTATGTCTATCGCATTTTTATCACTGGACTAGACGCAAACCATGGGATAAGACTTTCTTCTGCCACCATCTGAACAAAGTCAATTTTGTTTAAAGCTTTCTACTATTACAATTAGGAACAGCGTTTTATCGGTGCTGAAAATATAGTCTTGTAATGAAATGTAATGTGGTGAGCGTGGGTGGCTTGACGGCCAAGCACCGTGACCTGAAAGCACCGCTATCAAGGACACGGAAACAAGGACAGACGGAGAGAAAGACTGAGAAAGGATAGTGTGAGAAATGCAGGGGAAACGGGAGAACTCCGGGAAAACCTGCCCAGTGCGGATCGCCACCATCAACGAAACCTACATGAGAAACGAACTTCGGTACTCAGAGGTGAGAGGCCAGTGTCTTAGCGACATCGCCAACAGCGCGGCCAAAATGTAGTCTGTCTTAAGAGAAACTGCAAAAATTTCTATAAGCTCTGTAATCGTGAAAAAACATAATACTTCGATTTCAGATCAACGTACTTCTAAGATCTCTTGACATATTTAGAGTAATTTGGAAACGATTCGTATTTTGTCTATAATAGATTTTTATGTATACGAATTTCAAAATATGATACCAAAACTTTAGCTTCGATCTTGAGATAACTGAAACTTAGTTGGTGAACTTATGGATCAATAACAACAATGACCATGCTGCGCCAGGAAAGTTAAAGCAATGAAAGGTTAAAGAAATAAAACCAAACAATAAGGAAACAAATTACACAATGACAACTGGATAAAATTAAAAGAAAATTAAAAAACAACAAATTAATTACAATGAAGTCAGAAAATAAAGAAAAACAAACCAAAACAGAATAGTTAACAATAAAATAAAAAATGGTTCCCATGTGGGTTTCGTGATGGAGGACGATCCGCGCTGGGCAGGTTTTATAGGGGTTTTCCGTTTTCCTTGCACTTCTCCCACCATACTTTCTCAGTCTTTCTCTCGGCCACTCCTCATTTCAGTGGGATAGCACAATAGACCTAGAGGCCGCGGTGCTTGGTTTCCCTGCCACCCACATTCACCACAGTCAATCAAAAAAAAATAAAAACAGCGAAAAGCAAATGGTTCAGTAATGAACTAAATATGCTGGTTATTTTTACAAGAAATGCTATAATAAAAAAAGCATAAATAACTACTCTAATATTTTATTTTTCTATTAATTAATTCTATAAATGATAATCTCCTAACTCTTCATAACAATACAAATTATAAACAACTATAGAAAGTTAGATAATAAAATTACCAGAAAAAGGTTTAAAAATCATAAAAAATTTGACAAACTATAAAACATGTTGTGATGACAAAATTCTGATTAAGAATGTTAACCGTAATGGTTGCTTTATTTAAGGTTTATTACTGTACTAAATCTTGCTCACTTTACTCAAACAATAAGATTTTGCAATTAAATATAGAGAAAGTCTCAAAAAGTTTCCGCTTCTGCATATTAAAAAAGTACTTTGAAGTAGATAGCATCTGTATTTTCTTTTTATTTTTTAAACAAATGCGTAGACGAATTGACAAATCTAATGATTTAATTCTAAAATCAGTTCCATTTTTAGAAGTGTGTTGGAAGATTATCTCTTGGGCGGCTGCCATTAAGTCCTAATTCTGATTTAAGCCCTTAAACAAATGAAGCAATTCTCTTTTACGAGACAGACAACCTATCTTTCTCTCATCCTACTAATCGCGATGGGATCACGCTGCATCGGGATTAAATCGCGCTCTCCTTCTTCTTGTGGTTTCCATGGCAGCCACTGCCTCCGCTCTGGAATTTTCTGCAAATGTACGAAATTAACGGCAATCGTACTGACGTAAGCAAAAGCACGCCTCCTACACCACTTAAGCTCACAAAGCCTCAATAATTTAATTAGTTTATGAAAATAATCCTGAAAGCACATCAACGCTCACGGTCCCCTCCAAATAAATCAACCAATGGATATCCACGAATTGAATAATTCCACATTAATCTTTTGGGAATCAAACGAAGGCTTTCGAATAGGAATCACCAAAAGCTCTTCAGGCTGCAAATATTGATATGTCAGCAATTTCATAATTAAGGCTTGGAATGGGGGGAAAAAAAGTAACGTTAATTTCAGAATGATTCGCATATTTATTCGAATATGAAAAGTATTTAATGAAGTAAGGTCATGTGACCTTCGGTTGCTTGGCTCGATAATTGCACAAATCGAAGAGATTTCACTGTTGAGTGCTATAATTGTACATTCAACTTTATCAAGATGTAATTAAACATGAACTTTCTTCCTTGCAAGCATTGGGCAGTTATATCTGTTTTCTGTTCACCTCTGCTATTAAAAATTCAAAATCCCTTTTCCTAGGGCGCCGAAATTTTAATATTAAGATTTAATATTTAATATTAATTTTTGTTTTAGATTTAGAACTGAAAAGTTTGTATTGTATAATTGTTTAACATTAAGTTTATATTTTTCAAATAGTGTGTTAAACTACAGGTTCAAGTTTTCTACATTTGAGACCACTCATTAATCATTTCATTTGTTTGTTTGAAACCACAACAATCTATTACGGCTTTTTTGTAGTTAAATTGAGTGATTCTCTGAACTTTATTTTTCATATTTCTGATTATAAATAATTCCTTTCTTGATTGGATGTAAATTAAAAGTAAAATCTTTTTCTGATTATCATAAATTATTCCCTTCTCAATGGATCAGTTGTACTTTGTAAATGTTCATACTATTCTTTCAATCATAATTATAATTAATTTGTTCTAATTCAATTTGTTATGTTTAGTTGTTAAGTGCTTGTGAAATCTTGCAGTTTAAGTTGACAATATGACTGACCAATGGCTAATCCTGCTACTGGTAGACTCCATTCTTCGTCATGTCTGCAATCTTGGAAACTCAATAATCTATTTAACCTATAATTGATGGTTTGGGGACCCTTCTCCTCCATTAGGTGTAATTTTGGATGGTGCGAGGGTTTGGGGTTGAAGTGAATCAGTGGCAATGAAAAGAACTAAATTTTTGATATCCCCAGAGCAGTTCCTGAGATCATCTATTACGATACATTCTTGGATCTTCCTGTTATTGTAGCAAATAACTACATTGCAGAATTACAGAGTTCTCCTTTTCATTCATATGAACAACGACGTTGATAAGATCTATGCAGTCTTAGCATTATATAAGTATATTACTTCAATTTCTCTTTTTTATTACTTATTTATCTAATCTAATAATAATAATAATTTATTGCCTATAAAAATATTTACAACAATATGTATTGATTACAATTTTGACAACCCAGTTGTCTTTTTCTCGTAATTTTGTCACATAGAAGTTATAATCGTGTATTCTGATTCCGCTGTGCCCAAAAAGAATCAGAAGAAAAATGCAAACAAGATAATGAGACAAGAAAAAACATAGTCAATAGATGAATAAATGATAAAACAAGTTAAAACTTGACTCAATGTACAATAAACAAATTTAATAAAAAAGATTCACCTACAAGGATAATAAAGAGTATGTTAAACAAGGAAAGAAATATGATGTACTGGGAAAATCACAAACAATAAGATAAATAGAAAATAACTAGCTCAAGAGAAATGCACTGTCAGTTGATCTGCTTAGTCTTTAATAACAATAAAAACACGAAAAAATACAAAAACCATAGGAAATGCAGTTACGGAATGTGATCGAGAATCTAGACAAAGCTTTTATTCTCTAGTTGCAGCCGATCTGATCGCAGGAAAATGAAGAAAACCTTACTTACAGTATTGTCTTAGTCTTTCAGTCACTGGATATCTGTAGGTTGAACCGTAGTTTTCCTCATTTGGCCAGATTAGATGATTTCCTGAAGCAAAACACGGCACAAAGAAAATTCACAAATTCCTGAGTTCACTGAACTCATTCACTTGGCGATGAAAGCAAGTACGAATAAATGAGCTCGTTCGCTCATTGTCCGTCAAACTGTCCACTACTAACTGCACAAAACTAGCAGTCCTCCAACCTAGACGATACTCATATCGTATTATTAGGTAGGATATAACATTTTTCGTGTTTATATGAGAGAAGTCGAGACGATCTCTGAGGAGCATTTCAAATTAATTCAAAAACGGAAGGGGAGAGGGGATTTTTACAGAAAATAAAAGTTAAATTAATTGCTTAAGGATAATAGAAGACAGTAGGAATTTGCCAAACACAGGATAGGTCAAATAGTAACGAGCGCAAAAAGAAAGGAAAATACAGTTGCACAATAAAGAAAAAGCAAGGTTATCATGGTAACTGGCCAAAAACAAGTAGAAACGAGATAAAAAATAGGCTGAAAATAATTAAACAAGAAAAAAACTTTTCCAAGTTTAAATTATAAATAAGAAAGAGAATAAAATAAAAGAGTTAAAATTATGAGATAAATAAACAATAAAAAAAGCACGACAAAATGTCCGGGACAATTTCTCCTCTATTGCAAAGATACAAGTAGGGGAAGGAGGGGTAAGATGACGAACTTAAGCTTCAAATTTTTTCCCTCGGTTCAGTAAGTGGTTTAAAACCTGAAATTTGAAAGGACACTTCTTTTAACCTTTATGTTAAAAAAAATTATGAAACGCTGTTATCTCCTTTCGAATTATGAAAAATATTTCACCATAACAAAAAGAGTAATTTTCGTCATCTTATCCCACCTGAGGTGTAAGATGACGAAGGGGGTGGGTAAGATGACGAACAGATAAAAGTAATACATTAAGATAGAAACATTTCATTTTAAAAATGCAGAGAAACAACTTCGCTTACTAATGTGTGGCATGAAGTAAAAAAGTCAAAGATGAAACACTTAAAATAGAATAGCAGATTGCTTGTAATGAAACAAAACTTTGAAGAATTAGATACAACAAACATTTAGAAGAACATTGATGTTGGTTCTGACACATTATGTTTCTTTGATGCAGCTTTTACACTTGAAGTTTTATCTTTTACTTTGGCAATAGCTGCATTCATTGTCTTCTTATCCCACTTTCCCCTGTCACTTTTCCTTGTATAATTTCGTGGCATGTTGTTTATAATACCTAAAACATTCATAGATAGACAGTCATACATGAGGATTTAAAATAAAAGAAAAAATAACTGCAACTAAAATTCAGTTTCAAAACCAACCTTTAAAAAAGGATAAAAGCTATTCATAGAAGGTACTCAAAAACATGGTGAGTAAGATGACAAACTAAGCAAACTTCTCGTCATCTTATCCGCCCTGCCATTCGTCATTTTACTCCATGCCGCCAATTTGGTTTAGAACTTATTTATCATAACCATAGCTTATCGTAAACAACCTACACCAGACATGGTTCTTTACATTATGAGTTGTATTTTGAGAATATTTTATGAAGAGCAAAAACAACTTAACGTAGTCGAGTAATTCATATGCTGTGAAGTCCAAAAATTACAAACGCACGGGAAACAAACACAGCTTAGTCGCTACTGCTCGCAAAACAATCTGGCCCGACATCCCTTGTAGTGAACTTCGTTACTAATCACCTGAGTCTCAGAAAGTGCATGGACAGGTGCTCCTATCTATGAATGCGTCGGAGAAATACCGAGTTCGTCATCTTACACGCTTCGTCATCTTACCCGACTTTCCCCTACTAATATTTCGACATCCAATATTCAATTATATTGATTTTTTTTTTCGTTTCAATTTATGAAACCGATTTTTGCCAAGTAAATTTATAATTGATATTAGACAGCCCAAATCTAAACTAAAATGTAAAATTTTGAGTTATTGAAATTATGAATTATTGAGTGAATATCCTCAATAGGTAATAAGAAGAATGGCTCCTCTGCAATAGTGACTATACTGCGCCACGAAAAGTAAAATAGTAAAAACTAAAAGAAAATACAATGAATGCAAAGAATTTATTTAAATGCAATGGAAATATGGATATGCTTATAACGAAGATTAAAAACATTTACCATGATATTCAATAAAAATTTATTTACTTATTATAAGATAACAAACAGTATAAACTCATGTTCTTGAAGGTGGTCGTGTGCTTGAAGGGAGAGGCATTGACTTTTTAGCTACATAATCATATTAAACAAAATTACACATGTACAACCTTTAGTGTTTGAGAGGGTATATATAAAAAAGCGATTAAGCCTTAGGTTATTTCCGGATCATTCCAACTCACATTTCATTTAATCTTCAGAGCCATTTCAGGCTCGTGTTACGATCTTTCCCATTCAGTCTCGTCGTTAATAGGTTTCTATTGGTGTTGTCTATCGAAGCTTTCAGTTCTCTCAATAATAACTGAATTATTCCATTCCGTTCTCTTTGAGTAGGTCTAAAAATAGCGCCACTTATGAAAATTTAATTGTACGAACTGTCTGTTGTGAATTACCTGTGAGATTTAACCGAAAACACCCTGGCATCAATATTGAATGGCAAACTCCATTTTATCTTACAACAGCGAATAAAGAAAGTTCATAAGAGTTGGAAGAAGATATTTTTAGAAGAGCCACAGCTAAGAAAAAACAGATAAATGTTAATTTGAACAAAATACAAAAAAAATACATCTAAATATTCTTCATTTTTTTTTTCCAAATGTTCTCGAAGTTAACAGTGAAAATACTTCTTGTAATCTGCCATGTCGTAGAACCTGTTGTTATCAAAAGTAAGTAAAGAGTTAATTAATCCAAAATACTGATTTTGAGAAAATCGGCATTAAAGTTAGCTTTTGTTTAATCCGCTAAAGTTGACAGAGCGTACAAGTCATGTCACTTAAACCCCTTCAAGAAAACATTATCGTAACCAACTGTTTTTCGAAAATTATTTGTAATTAACGTAGGAATTAGAAGCAGAGGGATATAAACGTTTTTCTTTTTATATCC
>JAFIDM010006943.1:65604545-65639127 GCA_023159025.1 Thereuonema tuberculata
TTTTTTTTTTGGTTGGCTCTAGACATAGAAATTTTTTAACAAAAATTGTTCTTAGAAAAAGGATCCCTGCCATTAATATATTTTTAGGTTCTTCACTTTTTTCTGGATTAGACGGTGGAAAAGGTAGCAGTACTGTTTTGTCTCTTTCCTCCCAACCTCCTGAAAAAATTTCCAAATGCCACCAACTATGTATTTTTTTTTATTCTACTGCCATGGTATTATAAAAACACACTCTGTATTAGGTGTCGTTAAATATCAACAATAAGAATAAAACTTACAAATATCTCAATTCATTCATCAATAAAGATGTAGGCCCTATGTAAATATTTTTACAGAGGCCCTAGAAAATAACAAAGCCCTCTACTAACAATCAAATAAAAATCATTCGCAAAAGTCCTCAAAAGTTATTCTTTTCTTTATATATCTACAAAAGCATAAATTTTTGTAATATTTTTTTTGAAATCTTTCAATTTTGAATTCGCTTCTAAATTTTCAATACAATTAATATTCTTAACCATAAACCGGAATATTGATCCTCCCAATATTTTGTATAAAATTCTTTATTATATTTAATTGCATTAGGCGAAAATCAGATATCTTGAAAAAAAAAAAGAAAAGAATCATTCGACATATGCAAGCACTTAACGCTCGAAATCGTGCCTAATTAGTTATTAAATTACATTTCCTCGAATGTGTCACAATCCCCTTTTGAGAACTCCATTCTGGTATCTTCTCACATAAAAGAATTAATGAAAAGACATTAACGATTATCAAACTTAATCTTATACAAAAAAAAAAAATAAGAAAAAAAATCCTTTGCTGATGGTAGTCGAAAGGCAACTGTGATTAATATATAAAAAAATTATTATTATTACTTCCTTTAAAACTAGAACTAATGTAACTACATGTGTTGCTCCACATTAATAAGATTGTGGGTTTGTATTCTTGAGCCATTTAAAATAATTTTTAAGTTCAATAAAATTCTCACTTTATATTTAATAACGAAGACTCAATTACTTCTCCTAAAAACTGAAATTTCAGGTGGGATTTAGGATATTATATCTGAGCTCCCATTTTGGTTTTAGCATAAACTGTACCCTTCTATAAAATCTTTTAAGAAAGCTCATTAATAATTCCAACGCCGTTTTTACCGTTAAATCTAAAATATAATTTATAATAAATAAATAAATAAAGGAAAATTTTGTAATATTTTAGCGATCCTCTATTTTTAGCGATCTAAAATCTTAGTAGGAAACCACCCCAGCATCTTTCAACAGGCATTTCTGGGAATTCCTTGCGAATTCCATAGTTTAGGACCTGTCTCCGGACAGAAGACTATGGATGGATGAATGGATGGAAAGGTTACTGTCTTTTATTTGTTGATTTTTATCAAAAATGGCATTCAGAAGGCGGAGAAGGCAAACTAACTTATGATTGGATGCTTCCAACTAGTTCAGGTGTTTGTTTCCAGCGTGACTTGTGTATTGTGATGTTCACCGCGAAACAACCTTAGAAGAAATTGTCCACAACAACTGCCTCTCGTTGAGTCTGAAGGCATAATTCCCAAAAAATATGGGCACTGAATATAAATCAAAATACAAAACATTAAAATATGCTGTCGTCTGTATCTGCTTACAGAATTTCTCCTTTTTAGCAGTTCCCTTCAAGAACTAGATGAATAGAATCAATATCAGTATTCACTTCCAGTTCTTCTGATAAATGCCGATCAGATTACTCAAAATTTCCATTTCAAGATTTAGTGAAATCGGAAGAAGCCGCTTTGCTTTCCACCCATCTTGATTTATTTTTGATCAACATTTGTATCCCTTGATTTGACGGCCCTTCTACAGGGTTATATTCCAATGCTTTCTATGAATCTGGTGACTGTCCATTCAGAAAAGCATAAAATTACTTCCCTTAATAAAACCTTAGGGAATTCATTTTACTATCAAATCTAACGGAATTGAGTCACAAATTCTTTTGTTCTTCCCTTTCCGTTACTCGATCGATACTAATATAGGAGCCATTCATCCCTAATCTGATATCTCAGCTTCCAAATCAAAAATAAGATCCTGAATGAAGTTAATGGCTTTGTTTGTTTGTTTTTTCTTTACTTTTATAATTGTTTAAATGGGAAAACGTTTATTTTTAAATTATAATATCTATTTAACACAAACAGTAGAAATTTTCTAAATTTAAGCGAAAATAATTAATCTTAAGTATTTAAGTTATCCAGAGTCAATTAATTTTAATATCAAAGCATATGCAATCAAAGGATCAATAGGTATTATTAGATGTCGACAGAAATTCGATGTTTCGCTTTTAAGACTGAGATTTTTAGGTGCTAATTGCGTGACAAGAACCGTCACATACAAACTACTCAGATACAAAAGTAAATCATCTCTTATTGGTAAATAAACAAGCAAACAAGAAGGTTTGTTAAAAGATTAGTAGAGAAAATACACGCACATACTTCATCTATGTATACAATACATACATAGATATAGTGAACACACAAACACAGATATAAACGGATTGATTTTGAGATCCTCAATTTCTTTACGAAATAAGCCAAAGCACACCATTAAAAGTGGAAAAGTTTTTCATGGGTATTCCAAAGAATTTTACTTTTCCAGCTTATTTATAATAATGATTAACATTCTGTATCTTTAAATATGACGGATTTTTTTTTAACAAATCCTTTATTTCAGAGTAAAGCCTAAGCGGTGAAATGGGAGTTAGTGTCTGCTTAAGGTAATTAGTGTCTGAGAAATTAAAGCCAAAGCATCAGCATTTAAGCCTAATCAGAGATTCCTATCGCGTTCAGAACCAAAAAAAACCATTAAAGAGAGGAAGAAAGAAAAAAAAACTGAAGGCAAATCGATTGATAGAACCTTTCGTTTAAGCTTTTATCTGATTGGTCTTTAGGAATGACTGTACATCAGATTGTAAGGAATTCAGACTCAACTGATAGAGAACAAATCCAGAATAACTTCCTCTCTCTAGTTTAATTGCCCTGAAAATTACATTTGTTCAAGGATGCCGAGGCTTATCGCAGGATTTCTTCATCTGTCTCGGGATATTTAATTAAGATTTAAAGCGACTTTTTTTTGACTGTTGACTATCAGGAATATACGAGACGAGCTAGCTTTGAAAATGACTTAATAATAATCCCTTTAAATTTCAATAAAATTATATTGAAGAAGAATTAAAAGCGACTCATTGATGCATTGTAATCCAGTTTAAATTTCCGCAAGTTTTGTTTCCTTAGCATTAATTGGATTTAGGAAAACAATGTTTAACGGATTTAAATAAATGTCACTAAACAGAAAATTATACGGTGTAATATAGCATATTATATTGATTGACTCTACAGGCTATTTATAAATATTTTGAGATTTTTTTTTAATTTTATATGCAGTTACAGCATTAAGAAAGTAAAAAACATTTTCAGAAAAGATTGTTGATCTCCATTCTCCCCTCAAAACTCAATGCAATGGCTAGACTGATATTTTTTTCTTAAATATGATGCTTACTCAAATTAACATATGAACATGATTATTTTGGTCTCCATCACAGCTGTCCATTCCTCAAAAGACCTCACTTTTACTCTTCACTTAGATCCCTAAGCGTATTCTTAATTCCATAAGTAAATAAAGACAGTAGATTTCTGGAATTCAACAGTAAATGAACATAGATTCTCAACGTACTTTCTAATATGTTGAGAATTACTTTTTTTTAAAAAACCGAAAAGACGAATAAATAATCTAGTTTCAGGCATCTTTTAGGCTCACATATAATAATGTCATATAAAAGTTTTTGCTTTTTTTATGGGCATGTACATAGAATTGATATCGAAAACACCAATTTTTGGAATTCGCGTATATGTATTTGACAAAGGAATAATCATAGGAAAAAAAATCTCCAAAGTCATCTTCAGTGACATATGATTTATGATCTAACAAAGTAAACAAGATCTCACCCTTTTAATGATCTAACAAAAGCTAACGAAATCCTTATTCAAGACGTACTACATGAAAGCGAAAAAAATGTTTTCGATAATCCCTAGTAGTTTACTTACTCAATAACTCCTGTTTTTCAATTAATCAAATTGCTGATCTCTATCAAATGTCGAATATTGCAAATCTCAGCGACTAATGGAAGTATAACACCTGAGATAATCTATATTTTTTTTTCCAGGAATATACACTATTCAAAAAATTTAAGCAAGTAAATTGCTATGGATAGGCCTTATTACGTTTCGACGTCTATCCATATCAGATATCTATTTTTTTTATTATGTAATAAAACTTTAAAGCAAATACACAAATGCTTTACTTCACATTTGAAACAGGCATCTTTTTTATCAATAGATCCTACACGTTCTATTTTTATATTTTACTTAAGTCTTTTTTTCAGATAGCTGTATGCCTCAAAAAGTTTTAAGATTCTTACACACTTTTAAAGATTTGAATAAAAGATAAAATTTGAGATGACCAATCTTTCATGAAATAATGAGTCTATGGTCTAGATATTTACAATCATCCTAAATTATTGTTAAGTTAGCAAGAAATACAAAAAAGGACAAGAAATACAAAAAAAGATTTTGACAAAAAAATAATTTCAGAAAAAAATAAAGGAATGCAGAAATAAGGAACTTTGATAAATGGCAGATTCCAGTCTGAGGGTGATGTTACATTTGGAATATTCCACTGATGTGGCTCCCAAATGGTTCCCATTGGTTGCTGAATCTCCAATTAAGACGAAGCTCTTCGCTAAATTTTATTCAATCATGTGGTGTTTTAATTTTGTATTTTTATTGGTTGTTAATTATAGTAATTATATATATTTAACTGGATTTAATTTGTGTTGAAAAGGGGTGTTGCCCGCAAAGGGACCCGAAAGGCTCCATATTTTTTTAAGTATTTTTTAAATATTTAAGCATGATCGTTTGTGTGTTTTTATCTTTTTATGAAATTAATTTTAACACACGTTAAAAAACTCTTTTAAAGATTTTGACAATATTGAATTTTATTTTTCTTAATGTAAAATATTTTTAGTAATATTGAAGTTTATATTGCTTAATTTACGTTTTTTATACGAATTTTTATCAAAAATAAGTTAGGATTCAAAAAAATATTCTACGATCCTGTAACCAAATGAAACTTTTTTTGACCTTTACTTTGGATAAGATTTATTTTTTTATTTCATCTATAATTCTTTTTTTTCATCTTGAATTTCTTCTTTTCCAATTTTCCAAATCATAAAATTCGTTTCTGACGACAGAGAAAGAGAGGTATATAAACAAACAGAAGAAATACGGGTTCTTAACTGGGTCGATCATTGCTCTATCTGATATTGGTCTGTAAATTATAGAGACAGCAGAGGTCTAGCTGGTGAAATGATACTATTTGACTAATGGACGCCCGTGATTGTGGAACCACTGCCCATCCATCTTCGGACACAAGACACTCCCTACAACCATCTTTCCGCACCTCCTCTGACACTCGTTCTTCTTATCGAAACAACTCCTTCTGGTGGCGAAGAAAGTAATCAGTAGGGACACTGATAAATGAAAGATACAAATGTTTCAGTGGTATTGTTTTCATGGAAAATTTAGCTTCTTAGCAGAAGTTCTTGTTTTGATAGAGATGTTTTCTAGAGTTCTCAAGGAAAACTTAACAAACAATTTATGTTGAATTACCTTCAGTAAAACATTAAAGCACAAAATAATCCTTTGTTGGATCAAGAATGTTACAATTCCTTCTACAAAATGTAAATGTTGAAAACAAATATATCGCTATATTTGCATTTAAAACTTAAATACATATATATTAGAAACTGTCTTGTGCAAACAACTCTTCAAAGGAAAAGAAAAAAACAAAATTAATACAACAAATAAAGTCGTACGATTGTAATTAAGCTGCGATCTAAGCTTTCTTTCATTTTTGATTTGATTTTATTATCACTTCTTAATATCCAATGTTTTTGTTTGTCTATTTTTTTGTTTATGTGTCTATGTATTGTATCAAAGCCCATCTCCAAAACTTCAAATTTATAAAATAGTAAATAAAACTTACATCTTTTATAAAATCCTCAAATGCAGACATCTAAATGTACATGTATTACTTACTCATAACAGTAGCACAATAAAATTTTAATTTCCCTGTCAATTTTCGGCTGATTCTAGAATTTTTTCGGCAGAATATAAGATTGGCAAAATAAACAGTACTGAAGCATTCCACTTTCCCACGCGATAACAGGATGTGTCCGAACGTTACGATCTATTTGAATATAAATGGTTATATTAACCAACAGAGAAGAATATTATAACCATTCATACGGACTAGGATGAAAAGACGGGCCCAGCGTTGCATATGTGAAAAAGCTTAGGTTTCGAAGCTTAAGCTTAGGAGCACAAGTGACTGGCATTCTTGGTCTCATCCAAAAATTTCGACGGACTAGTAGTGTAAAGAGTGTACGCGAATGCCACGAAAGGTAACAATAAATGAAAATCACGACCGTGCAAGCAGTTTCTTCATGCAAACTTTATTCCTTGAGTTTCTGAATAGTGTTCGAAGATTAGACTGCAACACGAACAGCTTCAACATAACTTAAAGATACGCTTCAGGTGGCGTAACATCAGGCAATGGGAAGGATATGTAAATTCTGTGAACCTTGAGATGACGCGGCCATGAATGTTTTCGTGAAGAAACTGCTTGTATGCCCCAGCTCTAAGACAGGTAAGCACTTATCGTTGTAGTCCTCATGAACGCTTGTAATATTCGACCTTTTCTCTACTGAGAATCATTATTGCCTCAACTTATTCAAAATCTAATACCAGTTATTATACAGGTTATATTCAAGTAGACCGTGACGTTCGGACACGCCCTTTTATCGCTTGGGGATGTGGAATGTTTTATTTCGCCCAATGATGTAACAGAAAAAGTATATCAGTAAAGACAACAACTTTTTTTTCGACATAAATGAAGTAACACCTCTAAGAAAAGTAAGCTCATGAAACAAAATGATATAAACTAAATCACTAGTTCCTTAAGTTTTCTAAAAATGATAACATATATGCAAAGTGTATCGAAAACCTTTTCACCTTTGAGTTTTCAAAGCGACAGACAGTGGCGGCTGTGGAAATTGCATCATCTATAAAATTCTATCGAAAGGTGTTTAGCATTGTGTTCCAGATTTGCAAGAAACCGTAAGGATTGCATCATCTATGACATCAGAAACATGCGAACGCTCTTCATTGGCTGCCAAACTCGACTACAACAGTGTTTCCAGTGATTGTATCATCCATTATTATAAAATCTCATTCGAAGGTAGTTCGCTGGTATATGGAAAATGGAAAGTTTTCGAAATTTAACACCGCTTAAGAATTTCGTAATTGTTGCTTTGAATGCTGACTCGCATGAAATAGAACAAAGAGTTCATTGTTCATGAATTAATAATTGTGGATTGTAAACGCTAACATTGGAACATGGAAAGGAAAACCGGATCAGGAGTTAAGCATGTGATTACATTGTATCAGAATAGTATACGGAAGCGTCTCAGCCTGCGAGAACGTAAAACTAACTCGTCCGAACAGAAGATACAGTGGAGAGACTGACATAAAAGCAAGTTCACGAAATATAAGATGTCGCCTGTGCAACAAGGGTCTCAAAACCTACCGTACTCGTAAGAGGCCATTACTGACAAATAAAATGCGCAGACAGAGGCTTATTTAGATATGTGGGATTTTCTGTTATGCTTTCGGATGAATCGAAATTTAACGTGCACGGATCTAACAGGAAACCCTACATTAGGCGTAAAAAAAGTGAGGCCTTAAATAGTGATTGCTTGACAAGACGGAGACACAGAAAAGTTTCCGGCGAGTCAAATTGTGTGGCCATGCATATCCAGTAAAAGATGTCTGCAGACTATATTTTACAAAAGGAATTGCTAGAAAAGCATCTTATCTGCCCAACAACCCAGGAATAATTTCGTGACACTGAATCTTGTACCGTCCAAGGCGACTCTGCGCCACAGCAGGAAGATGAGTAAATTTTCATTTGTTAATACTCAAAAACCGTAGACATATTGTCACTTAACCGATAGCCTGTTTGTATTTAGATAAAAAATTTCCTACAAGCGGGCAAGGTCAGATGCCTAAGTTGGCCAGGTAAAATTCCTGACCTAAACCCAGATTGAGAACAGCTTATACATAAGGGCCATGAAAGTTGTAGAGAGGAGGCCTAACAGTTAACAACAAATTCAGGATTGTATTACAAGAGTTTGTTATCGATGAGCTTGTGCAGAATATTTAAAGAACTCATCCATTTCATGCTGGAGCACTGCAAAGCTGGTTTTACGGCTCGAAATCACTTAACAAAGTATTAGGAAATAACTGTTCATGCTTATGTTTTGTAGAACTACTAATGCTTTTTGCTTTCAGAACTGTGAAAAGTAAGTTCTTGCGACAAAGCTCCTTAACAGTGTTGGTAAGCCTTTGTGTGGACTTACACTTATTTCAGTTCAATGTAGCACTATATGCAATAAATTCCATTTTCATTGATTTATTCTTCTTGGTTTATTCTCTATGCTACACATATCATTACGAATCGAGATCTACTTTAAGCATATTACTTTGCATATCGGTTGACCGTCTTTTATTTTATCCCATAGGTAAATAGATAAGTTTTTCATGTAACAATCTCGGTTGGATTAAAATGTTATAAAATTAGATTAATAAACTAGTAAACCTTTCAAGAGCAACTTCATGCATGTAGATACATAACAAAATGGAGAAAGCACAGCTTTTGCTTTCTTTCAGGTTTAATTTTAATTTTAAGAAATTTTGAAATCATTTCTTAATGACATATAAATGAGACAAAAAACTTTTTATTTTGATTACAATTGTTACAAGATTCGAATTCTGCTTTGAAGATTAAAAAATGTGTCAAAAGGATACAGTTAATACAGACGAAAAAGTAAGTTACGAAAATCAATGAATTACGATATGTTATGAAGTTAAAGAAGTTACTTAAGAAAATTAATGGCAAAGAAGAAAAACCTCCATATATATAACATATTATTGCATAATTAATAAAGCTTTATATATATCATCTTAGTCTGTATATGTATCATCTGAAGCAGGATTAAATAGATTTAAATTATTTTGTAGATCCGAAACATAATGAAACAGCACTAAGAAACATAATGGATAGAAAATGGCGATGAAGGTAAACATATCTTCAGAGACTAAGTACAGGGTAAAAAAAATAAGAACATCAATCAGACTCGTAAAATATAATGCCCGTGGATATAAACAACGCTATGATACAAGAAGGAACATTTCCACTAACTACCGTATATTCGTCATGAATCAATTAATAGGCGAAACATTGCGTTTGATAATAACACTGTACAAGGCATCTGGCTATTTAATTGCAACTAGACATGTGTCATTATACGGGCTTATGGTCAATTCATTCAGCAATACAAAGAAAAGTTTGGCAAAGATTTCATAGTGAAAGCTGGATACTACTCATGTATATGCCTGTGTATCATGAGTCAACAGCAAAACCACGATCAATCCAAAGAACTTCCATGTGAAAATAAAGGCAGCACTCCAACAACAATCCAACAATTTTACAGCGGTGATCCAAAAAGGTTCAGATTCCTATTGATAAGATCGAGCTACATCTCACGATCACCGCAACAATTCTAGAATAAGAAGAGATAAGAGACGTAAATTTGAATTATCTCTTCAAACGATATTTCTTTCAAGTTGCTCGATGCATTTCTCAAAGTCTTCTGTGGCTTTAATCTTTATAAATGTTTTGAATTAATGTTATGCAGGCGGTCCCCGGATTAGGTAAGAGATACGTTTCTGAAAACGTCTTAAGGTCGGATTTGTATGTAACTCGGATCTCATGAATAGCGCATGTACGATAATAAATAATAATTATTTAATAATACCGAATAAAAAAAGTGAAGAAAGTGATGCTGTGCTTAAGCGACCGTATAAACAATGAGACTAGCCGCTAGCGAAAAGATGCTGCTCCAACCAACCGCATACGCCATGAGGAAGAAACTAGTTCCGAATTATTAATACACTCATGGACAAAAAAATTAGCGCACCAAGAAGGAGTCGTCAAAATGAAACGAAAATTTACATACGTAACGACTACTTTGATATAAGTAAATGATTAGAAAATCGAAGAAAAAGGATAATTTATTTCAGAGAAAAAGGCAAAAGAACGGAGGAGTTAATATTCCGTTGGACCCCCTCTAGCGCGAATGCATGATGCGATACGATCGGGCATTGAGTCATACAAGTTCTGTATGATGTCTTGAGACATTTCGTTCCATATTTGCTGTAACCTTGCCTCTAGTTCGTTCAAACTCGTGGGATGCCCAACTCGTCGTCCCAAATGATCTTAGATTGGAGACAAATCTGGGGATCGGGCAGGCCAAGGAAGGGTAGTAATAGTGCGGAGACAGTCTTGTGACACCCTTGCCGTATGAGGCCGAGCATTGTCTTGTTGAAAAATGGCTCCTGGGAGCTGAGTGGCAACACATGTGGTTGCAGGATTTCATGAACATACCGCTGGGCTGTCATGGTGCCACGGAACAATACTAGGGGTGACCGTGTATTGTAGGCAATGGCACCCCGTACCATCACACCAGCTGTGGGAGCGGTGTGTCGCTGTACAGCAAAGGCAGGATTGAAGCGTTCACCACGGGCTCTCCACACACGAACACGATTGTCATCACTGCCGAGATTGAATCTGGATTCGTCGCTAAAGCCGACCTGGTTCCATTCCGCTGCAGTCCAGTTTCCTGGTGCGCGGCAAAACTCCAAACGGAGGCGTCGATGGGTGGGCGTCAAGGGCAGCACACGTAATGGGCGCCGCGATACCAACTGTCCTTCAGCCAGGCGCCTTCGTATGGTTCGAGAAGACACAGCGGCCCCTAGTGAAGGTGCTACCTGTGTCTGGATGGCGGCCGATGAAGCAGTTGGCTGTACGCGTGCATTTCTGACTATGTGGCGGTCTTCTCGACGACTGGTCTGTCGAGGGCGTCCTGAGCCTGGTCTTCGTGTACATGACATTTCTCGGGTCCACTGGTCCCAAAACCTCCTCACAACACAATCAGAGCGGCCTAATTGACGAGCTACTCGCCTAGCTGACCACCCAGCTTCCATCATCCCGACGATTCTCCCTCTCTCAAACTGCGACAACTGCGTATACTGTCTTCGAACACGGCGTAATGCCATGTCTACCTCAGCTCTTCCTTTGTAAATGATTCAGCACACTCAAACAAGCTTTGGTTACCTGTTTTATACTCCACAGAGTACGATGTTCAACGCACTCTACCGGCTATACGTAATGCGCAATCACGCTGCATTTCTAATCATTTGCATATCTCCCCGACATGTACCCTCATTGCAAGTTTCGTTACGATCCCGCAATTATTTCTTGGTGCGCTAATTTTTTTGTCCATGAGTATATAATTATTTAATTATAAATTATCCTTATGGGGAGCTTTGGCAGAACGTTCGTAACTACGGAACGCGTAAGTCGGGTCTTCCGTAACCCAGGGACCGCCTGAATAAATTTCTTGAAAACACTTATAACGACAAAAGCCACGAAATTAATAATAAAGAATTATTAAGACAAAATAAGATCTGATATTATCTCTACTGAAATTATATGATCTCGCGAGGATACCTTTTAATTTTGAAATCCTCTTTCTATATAAATCAATTATAGTTGATAATTTCTAAAATATTTTTAATAGAGAAATCTTAATAACGTTTATACAAAGCAAAACATCTTTTTTTTTTTCTCTTTGGATCTGAAAACTACAGAAGCAAAGCACAAGCACACACATGTACACACAGAATAAAGATCATATAAATTTTTAATGATTATAAGAAAACAATGAAATTCAAGCAGAAAACGCTGATAAGTCAAATGTAGTTACATAGTTATTTGTTGAGACAAAAACTGTCAAAAAGTTATCTCAGATATCAGATGATGGGACATATAGAGCCTAAAGGTGGTTGATTTAGTGTAATAAATAAAGCACAAATAGTAAAATTTTGCAAATCTTAGAATACGTAACAAGGTCGTTTCTATGAATCTGGAATTCAAATTTGATGGCTGCAGCTATGATACAGGTTGTATTCCCTTCCTTGGTGCTCTAAGAATGTGTTTATATTGCTTAACTGAGCCTGTTCTGATTCCGATGAGAACAGGATCGGAAACGTTATTTTTTGCTTTATTCTACAACTTGTAAACTGTTGACGAGATAACTCCAGTAAAATCAATTTGACAATTGTAGGATTGGCTGCGAAGCTTGCAATATAAATTCATTAGAATTTGTTTAGTTTGGTTTTATAAAACAAACCTTTGCCAGCACGGAGTTACAGAAGAGCAGCAGAGAATGCACTCACATTGATTCTCGGAAAGAATTAATCCTGGCATTTAAACTGATTACAAGATATTAAAGATACGACAATATTATAAATATTACTTTTATATCCATTAAGCCATACAAATATAAGATTTGTTGATGTAAGTGCTTAAATAAGGGCTAACTTGAGATAACAGAAGTTATTATAACTCTGTACATTCTATAATGCTTTCTTAATTAGCTGTCACTGAGTTTAGAAGTTCTTATCAAACCTTGTGTATTATTTTTCATTTTTAACAAGTGTCCTTGTTCAAAAGTCAAAAGTTCATTTTACAACTCTTTTCGGAGATTTTGCACTGCATTGTTTCAAATTCACATGTTTAAAATTAAGCTAATTTGAAAAGGGACAATTTAACTCATTTTGAATAAACTAATTTTTAAGAACTCTTTGACCAAAAAAAAAATAATAAAAATAGTTAAACTTACCATACAATATAACAAATTCATCATATTACAAAATACACCAACTACAACGGATATCAATATTTTGTAAATTAATCCTGATGAAGTCTTTTAATTAAGACTAAATATTGATATCCGTTGTAGTTGGTGTATTTGATAATATGATGAATTTGTTATAAACTACGACATTTTAAAGTATTAAAGAATTGCCAAACAATACTTCAATGAATAGAATATCTGAAAGCAATTTATGTACGAACTAAATGCAATGTACAAAAATTCAATAGCCATCACTTTCTGCAGTTTATTCTGCTGCTGTTACAAAATAATTCATTTAAAATTTAGAATAATTGGTTATAAGTTAGTTTATAAGAAACACATTATTCGCGAATAAAACAAAGAAATGAATCTGTCATTTATTTATTTTCTTTAATCAATTAAAAATATTTTCGAATAAAATCGTAGAATAATTTCTTTCTTTTCGTTCCAACAACACTCAGAACTAGAAATAAGTGGAGTTCGATTTAAAAAAAAAAAGGCATAAAAGTGGTTTCTTAGTCTATCCCGCACATGTCTCATTTTCTTCGAATAATGATTCAAAATATATAAAAGATATTAGTCTGTCTCTCCGACTTATAGATTGAGCTGTAGAGTGGTGAGGTATGGATGAACTATCTTAAGGACCCTCGCCCGTTTACACATTGTATACGGGATATCTAAAAAAACCAAGGATGGTTGTTTTCAAAGGAAATGTTTTCGGATTATGATAACAAATTCAGTCTTAGCAGAACTTTTGCATTTTTTTTTTAAACTCAATTAATTCTTGGATTCCTTTTTGATATATTTACTTTCGAAATAGCCCATTAACTCAGCTCAACAATTTTTCAAATAAAAAAAAAAAAAAAAAAACTATGTTGCCTAGTGGATCAAGGTACAATATGTCAGTGTACCTCGGGACAACGATCCTACACCTTGAACTACACTTAAAAAGGAAGATTTAAATGGAAAGAAAACAAAATACAGGCCTACATTAGCAAGTCGTACCTATTGATTGACATTTTTCTGTTAAAATATTTTTGTCTGCATCGTCGGAATAATTCGCCTCAAGGACATATAAGTCTGTAGGGTTCTTTTTCTTCCAAGTTTTGCTAATAAGCATTGCTGTCCTTAATATCAACCACTAAAATACAAAACATACTGTAACCTTTTCTCTCTGTAGGCTGTTATTCAACCAAATTACAAAGTTTATCAACATTATGCTCATCAAATAACTGGGATTCCAACGAATATACAGTATACAATTCCTGTGTGCGAGTTGAAAATAAACTCACATTCCATCGGGAGCGAAAATTTTAGTTTTAACTCCTAAAAACAACTTTTTGCTCCAGCACAAGTAATCGTTAGGCAAACACGACCAAAACCAGACTGGTGGTCAAGTACGTCACTCAGAAAGACATAGTTCTACGAGAGATCACTAGTCCCAGTATGTTCCAGATGATCACATTGGGCCAAGGTACACTCTCGACTTGGCACAACAATCTCTACTTTGAATTATATTAAGGAAAATGATAGTAAATATCTTTTATCTACAGCAACATGCAAAGCATTTCTACAAAAGTCACAGCACAATCTTTGAAAATCACTGATAATTCGTTTCGACTCTACTGTTTTCTAATAAATATTAGCATTATGATGCCTTGCCAAAATCATTAGGCGAAATAGTACTTTCAAGGAAATTTCAGATTCCTTAGTCAAATAGTTCAGTTATCGTAATTTGATGTAATAGACAGGTAGACATGATTATTTCAGCTTAAAATTATTTAATTATTTAAGTTGAGAGAAACTTTTGTTCAATGCCTAATATAGTCAATATATACATCAACTAAAAGATAAAAAAATAGAAAGTAAATACAAGATATGGTTATTGTGCCAAATGACACTGATAATTTAAATTAAACAACAAAATTTCAGTTTTTCTATGTAACAGAAATAAATGGTAATTTATTATAGCCGAATCATCAACTATTAGTTTCAGGCTACGTGACTCCAATTAACATTGGGTTACAATTATCTGTCTTTAAAGTTCGGTTTTTTGAAAATAAATAATTTTTGAGTCTTTGAGATTATTGAGTTTTAATAAATTTTGGATAGTTTTCTGCCTCTACCTGTTTGCTTACTGATCGAACATATAACAAATCAATTGCGATCTTTCTTGCAACAACCTAGAATTGGCTTCAAATTTGAGCATCCTGTGATATATAGTTTTTCAGTAACCTTCATCCACAGATATCATCCACAGACAGTAACCTTCATCCACAATAAGACATAAAATTAGAAAAATTAAAAAAATTAGAATTTAACCGATGAGACTTAAAGAGTATTGGGGTGGGGGTGGGGGGTTACAAATCTAGACCAAATGAATATCAGGCCTGGATGTAGCTATCATTCTGATAAAAATATTACTGTATCAAGAGCCCTTGATTTCTGGCAGTTTGTTGTTTTATCTTCCTTGAGTTTCAAATGAAGCGTTTGTAGACTTTGCGGCGACCCAGTTCGTCTCTGGTGCCCTTTCTCTTCAAGATCGCAGGTGATTAGCTTTTCTGTCCTTTCTTCTCACAGAAGTAAAAGGACTTTGCAATTAATAATTCACTCACTCTATACCTCTAGCCATCGACTGGAAGTCATCCCAACCTGATTACTGCTCTCTTGGTAAATTATACAAAGCCATCAGGTGGTGAGACCAGCCACAGCTGCCAGGTTGTCCACCCCCACCCCCATTGACTCTTTGAAGCTCCGGTTTCACTTTACTACACAGAATCACATTACATTTATCGGCGATGGCTATCAGACGACTCGTTTCTAAAAATAAATCACTACAACTTAGTTGTGTTTCGTAAATAAACTTACATTCTTCAAAGTGAATTGAAAGCAACTCTTTTATTTAAATTTATAAAATAGTATATTGTATCTAACTAACAATTTCTTTCTGGAAATCATATGTATGTTTAATATTATAAAAAAAATAACATTTTCGAAAATAAATAATTAATCCGAATTTACAGTAAGATGAATTTATTCTTGTTTCAATATTTACTTGTAATTTACCTAGAAAAATTTTCATCATTTCCCTGTAGTTCAGTCACTAATTAAAGTTAGTAGTTGAAAGAATGCAAGACGGTTAAAATCCTGCAGCAGCGATATGTTATTGAGCAACCGCATATTCAGTGGCCGATAGATGAGGGGATGTAGATGCACTTGGCTAAACCTCACGAAAATTCCGTAAAATGAAAACTTCTAAACAGTTTCGGGGAATTAAAAAAAACCTTCGCAACCCCTTCCCGCCCCCACCCCAAGCAAATCGCACACTTCTAAATTTTGTTTTGTTTAAAACAAAATATTTTAGTCTTAGTGTTGTCTCCCTCCTCTCTTTTTAGTGAACTTATGTGTAAAGTTTGAGCTTCCTAAGATTTAAGTTTTTGACTTACCACAGTTCGACAGAAGGAAGCTGAAACATATTCCGACCTAAAATAGCCTAAAACTTTTAAGTTTCATTAAAAGTTTTATTCCATTTGTATGATATAACAGCTTATATACATTATAATATACTGTATTTTATACTGTATTTGGCTAATTTTGAATCACCATGTAGGCCTATACATAAATCTTTTCTTGTCACCAGTAATCAGTGGCATAGCAAGGTGGGAGAGGCTCCACCAGCCAGCTTATTTTCGTTTTTTTTTCTTTTTTTTTGGTTGTTTTTTGCAGCCAGCCTAGGGGCCCCACCTCAGGAAAATTTCCTTTTTTTTTTTTTTTTGGTTGTTAAATAGGAAATCCCCTTTTTTTTTGGTTGTTTTTTGCAGCCAGCCTAGGGGCCCCACCAGCCAGCTTAAGGGCCCCACCTAAGGAAAATTTCCTTTTTTTTTTTTTTTGGTTGTTAAATAGGAAATTCCCCTTTTTTTTGGGTTGTTTTTTGCAGCCAGCCTAGGGGCCCCACCAGCCAGCTTAAAGGCCCCACCTAAGGAAAATTTCCCATTTTTTTTTTTTTTGGTTGTTGTTTAATAATGGAACTCCCGCCCCGGGCACCCCCCCCAAGGCATTGCTACGCCACTGCAAGTAATGCTCATGGATGATAGCTTTAATAGATTTTATATACGTGGATACTAACAGAAATTCCTGATGAACTTAAAAACTTTTTGAATCTTATTCTTTGCGGGTTTTTTTTTTTTTTTCTATTTTATAAAAGCATGAATTCAACGTCTCTCCGTCTATGAAGATTGTTCTGTCTATAATAGAAATACCAACTTGATATACTTTTTTGAAAATTAAAATAAACCTTAAGTTGTGCAAAACCACATTAATTTTAAACATATAAAAAAGGCGCAAATTATTGGGAATAAAAATCGTGGTTAACGCATTATCAGAAATCGATTGATATTATTTCGCTTTTCTTTGTGAATTTTCAGGCCTAATTTCTAGACTGGAATTCATACACAATTGCTAATTTTCACAAAATCTCGTTTAAAAAAGTTGTCTTGTAAATTAGCAATATACCTACAAAATTTCAAGAAGATTTATTCGCAGGTTCAAGTTATTCGAAGGTGTTTGGGGGAGTGTAAAATCTAACATAAAAAAGATTGATTTCATGAACCTCACTTTTCTAAGAAAATAGTCTAAAAAAACCTAATGTTTCATCAGAATGGAGGGGGGGGGGGCTTTCTTCATTATTTATCGTCTTAATGATTTTCTTCTGATCATCACGATTGCGGGAAAGAATCATGGTTTGTCTTGAAATGGAGTTCATCCCAGTTTAATTCCCTTCTTTGCCACTCATAAGAGTCTATGGGGAATAAGCCATCAGCCCAGCGTCTCCCCCGGGAGGCACAAAAGAGCGCGTGGCACTTGACTTAGCCCATTGTTGTCGTTGGTCTGGGATCCCTGTAGAACTCAAAAAAAAAAATCTTTTGCTGAGCGGGGTTTGGAGAGGAAAAGGAAAGCGGCGATGTTGACTCGAGAAGAACGTATTAATATCGTCCAATGTACAAAGAGATACAAAAGAATTGAGGTTTTTAATAAAATCTCCTCTAAAATTTGTTGTTTTTTGATTTTTTTTCATGGTTAGGGCTTTTTATATAATCCGTTAAGCGTGCATATATTATAAGTTTATATTTTAGCTTCCTAAATTAAATAATTTATTAATAATGTTTACAGTTTATTAATAACTTTTTAACATTACCGTTCGAAAAATCATCTTCCTACGTAGAATAAATCAAATTTGTTGAAGCAGTAAAAGGTGTGTTGGCATTAAACAAAAAGCTTTAACAAAATGTAAACCTAATATATCTGGCAAGGTCTTTAGTAATATTTTAAAACACAACATTTACAGATCTTTGTAGCTACAACTAAAAAAGCGGAATACCATTTGAATTAGAAAACAGATTATTTCAGGCCTGGGAAGAAGGATTGCATGAAAAAATATTTTAGTTCCAAAATCTGAAATAAGGCGCTACAAGGGGAAATGCATGACAATGTATCAACCAATGAATAACTAAGACAAAGCTTATATAAAATATTAAATTTTTATGTTTGTTATTTCAGATTTTGAGACAGGCCTGAAATAATACTTTCAAAATAAAAAAAGATACCCTACGGCAACTAAGAGAGTAGAAAATTTGCATTTTTCCAACAGCTGAGAACTATAAAGGCACAGCAGAATACCGCAACGGTATTCTGTACATTTACTATTCAAAATGCGTCTCATTCTGCCTGAACATGGCTTAGTTGTGAAGATCTTTTACTTTTAAAGGATGCAATGCAGTAGCCGTTATCAGCTGCGGCAACTCGAAGATTTATTAACAAATTTGAGAAAACTGGATCCTTGAAAGGTAAGCCTGGAAAATGTAGGAAACCTACTTCACCTCAGATAGCAGAGAACTTCTGTAGTTCACCTAACCATAGAGAATGCTGCTGGAACTAGCTGAGCTTGGAGAGTATCGCTGCAACGGAATATCTCTTATTCCACTGTGAGGAAACTTCTTCAGAAATTCATCAGCATTGCCCCGATAAGATCATCCGGCAGCAGTGGATTCAAGGAAATAATCCTGAAAACGACTGTCTTTGTTTTAACATTTTTTACCGGAATTGAAGTGAACGAGAAATATAGCACGTGCAGAGAGGAAGTTTAATGTAAACAATCCTATACATTACAAAAGACTAATAATAAGTAATTTGATGTTCATCAGTACATTATTATTTGAGTTACTTTTAAGGATATTCCCTTCTTATTCTAAAGAGGACAATAAGGAGGTTTACAAACCCCAAAACGCAGGGTATACCTGAAATGTGCTGCCAAACTTAAAGGTTGTATTCAATCAAGCAAAACAACGAATAAATGTCATACAAACATAGGTCTGGAAACGCGTTATTTCCAAAATATGAACGATAAAACGATACAGAGGTGTTGGCCTTTACGTCGTATCGTAGTAATTAAATTAAGTTAAAGGATCGCCACTACAGGCCTATGTAGGCCCAAGGGCTCGCAGGAGGTAAGGCTCATGGTCGTAATGAGCTAATCGTAACATGGCCTGCTCATTCCCCTGATTTAAACCCTGTGGTCTTTTTCGTGTGGGGTTATCTTAAAGCATTAGTGCACACCACACCGGTTCCTGACACCCACGCACTGCATGATCGCGAAGTGAATGGGTGCAACAGAATTCGACGCGCTCCTGGCATCTTCGACCTTGTGAGTGTGCACTGCGCCCGGTGGAGGACATTTCGAGCACTTTCTGTGAAACTGAGCGACTGTACGGCCAACATCTCTTTATTGTTCATATATTGGAAATAAAGCATTTCCAAACTCAAGTTTACATGACATTTATTCGTTGTTTTGCATGATTGAATACAACCTTTAAGTTTGGCAGCATATTTCAGATATACCCTGTATAATCATCGAATGTAATTTTAACTCAAGTAAAAATCGTTGCTGTTACTGTAAAAATGTATGTCAAAATGTTGTTTCTTTTAATTGGCCGAATGCGTACGTTTTTTGTCGCCCACATACGTTGCTTAGACTTCAGTTGTCCACAAAGTAAGTTCTATATTTCTAAGAAAAAATTAAAATCACAAAACCTGAATGTTGAGGGAGAGAAAAAAAAGCTTTTTGCTTCTACCAAAAAAATAAGATTGTTTTGACGTACGATCTTTGCAGTAATAGCGACGATATAACTCAAACACAGGAAGAAAATACTCCGTTATAATCCGCTGTGGATATTTAATATGATTAATGCCCTGCTTTAGATATATTCATATTTTTTGAAAATATAAAGTTTTATAATTACACGTCGCGCGCTAAAACAGTTTTAGACGCTGTAGCACAAGCCAAAGAAATATTCCCGGCTTAAATGAAGTAACTGGAAGGTTTCTTTATAAAAACACATACATATGTTCTTCTTGTAAAGTATGGTAGAACTCAAATTATTATTAAACAATGAATTATATTCTTAGCAAAGGAAAATCACAAGACAAGAGAATTCATCAACAGAAAGAAATTATTACTTCCTTGAAAACTCCAGTCAGGAATTATCTAAGAAATCGATAAATTATGTAATTAGGTGGAATATTTTTAAGGTAGGTGACATCAATTCCAAGTAGATCAGTTCAATTACACGCACAAAAATACAATCTTCTGTATAAAATATTTATTTGTATATATAAACAAAAGTCCTGACTCATTCACTCACTTACTGATTGACTCATCAACGCTTAGCCCAAACCCTTGGACCTAGAAACCTGACTATTGCACAGAGGTTCCCTTTATGATGTAGACAAGAAATAAGGCCGGATTTTTCGAAATTCCCACGGGATAGGGAATAAAGAGGATTTATATTTTCGCTTTAAAGTTGTCTTATCGATATGTTAGGTGTGTGGCGCCAACCCGCAATACATCTGAATTATCCGGAGAACGCCACAATTTTCTAAATAAATAGGGTTTTTTTGTTTTTTTTAATGCTATGTATGCAAGGGTTCCGGAGCGAAGCGACGACGGTACCTGGCTAGTTTTGGAAAAGTTTTGAAAACAATAAAAGCAATTAAGAGAACAACACTAATACTCTTAGAAATTAAACAAAAAGTATCTGAAAAAAATTGAAAAAAAATCTACTCACTTTAAAATATTTAATATTCTAATAGTTTTTTGTTTCTTCAAATTACAAAAAAAAATTAAAATAATAAAAAATATAGTTCACATTTTTAAAGTATTTTATTCACAAAACACCCCATCTTTATTTTTTTCCCCATTTGCTAAAAACTGATTAAATCAATAAAATCTTAAATCCAGATAGTTTTAATCACATGAAAGAAACCCAGCGACATCCAATTCTCTTTCTTATGTTTCTAATGTTTTACTATCGGAATTTCTATTATTTTCATAGGTAAATTTGTCCACAAGGAATCCACAAAGAGAAACTTTTCAATGCCAAACATTGAACGGTTCATCTCCCATAAATATGCAAGCTATGTGTTAAGAAGATCCATCCACTAGTGGAAATTTATTAGATTTAAAATTATTGATCTTCTTAGTCTCACTTTTAAGAAAGTAGGTTATAAAGAAAATACTGTTATATAAAACATATAGCTGATATTCACTTGTTAAGAGCATAGAATATAAGACAAAAAAAATCATTCAATTACAATCGACAGTAACGCTGTCATGTAAAGCATATTCTCATAAATATCGCAAATCAACTGGTAAATCAACCAGTTTACCTATTGTTTTTCTTTATAAGCAACAATCTATTAAAGTTACAAGTTTCCAGATCTCTTGATCACAAAAGAAAGAATGACTAGCGGACATTTTTACGACTCATGGCGAGCACACATATATCAGTGGGCCCATCATGTCTTAGGAAGGGAGGTCACAGATATAACTTCTCCAAAACACGACATAGGAAAATAGCAAAGCTTCATGTAACGCTCAAATCTCCTCAAGAAGACCCAAGGGACCGGACCGAAATATTGAGTAAACATCACCCAGAGTGGAAAAATCTTTCTTTGAAGAATATATTCAAGTATATAGTTATTAATATATAGTTATAGTTCAGTAGAGTAAATAAAACTTAGGAATGCTATAGTGAATAATAATATTTAGACTTGTTTGATGCAGTAACAATTCTTGACTGACGACGATTCATTCATTCCTTTTAACATAAACAATTTCTGAATTTATGCACCGTCTTCACAGCGCTTTATTATCTCAAGTTTTTCTTTTAGAATTGATCATTTACACTTCTTTACAGCTTTTAAAACTATCATTATTATTTACATTGCACTCGTAATTGCGTATTAGGTGTGTACAACGATTGAAAAAGATAAAATAGAGTTACCATGTCTTTGCTGCAGTTGGACTGAAGGAATACTGATTAAGCTGAAGCCAATACAACTGATTGAACAAGTTCCCCATGCGTTATTCAATGGCTCTGCAGTGATATTTATAGTAATTACTGTAATTGTATCGGGTTGTACCTAATAGTATTATATTAGAATTTACTGGAATTAAATGCAGAGTACTACTAAGGTTTTGAGATAAAAATATTAAGTGGATTTATTTATTTTATTTTTTATATATTATATATATACAACTACTATGATGCTGATACAGAAAAACCTGTAATAATGGTTCGGGTTATTTCTATAGTTCTATCAGCTTCATAAAACTTGTCTTAGATACTTTTAAATTTTAATCCTAAGACTATCATAAGTTCTTCTATAAGCACTAACTTGCTTCACTTCAATAATTCTTTCCTGTATTGCTTCAATACCGTTGGTATCAATTATATTAGGATAATGGCCTTTCACTTGTGTGAAATACTATTTTGGCCTTTCCCTTGTGTGAAATATTTTAATTGGCTTTTCACAATGTGTAATTTAATATTATCTGGCTTTTGACAATCTGTGACATAATATTATGGCTTTTCACCCGCATGAAATATTTAAGTTGCACCCTGTTGAATTTTACGACTCACGTCACAGTTCTATATTACGTCATTCAACATTAATGTATCTCCTAACATTGATATCTTGAAGTACACAAATTACTAACAGTTCTCTTTCACCATTATTTAATTCTTCTTTAAGAATTCTATAATCACAACTCGCACCAGTTCACTTCATTAAAGCGCAAATAATAATTGAATCGTTTCACGCTACTTGAGGAAGATTCTATTAAAACAAATCTCACTAATCTGTTCCCTCAACTACACTTTAGTAGTTTCGACAAATTAAATAAAGCTTCGAATAATTCTTCAAATAAATAATTGAGAAATAATACTTTGTACAATAGCTTTAAATCAAACAGTTAATTGCAGTTCTCTTCGCACTTCAAAAGTCTTGTGATTATGTCTTCCCGTGACTTTCTTCATTTTCAGAACTCTGTTTGCAGAATGTAAAATCCAATGCTCAATAGACCCTCAATGGAATATTTTGAATAAGATTTCTACTTACAGTTTATTGCGTTAATTCTCAGTAGCACATAGTCTAACTGCGTAGCACATTTTAAACATCCCGCCAGAACTTTGCTCAACCCTTCGCAACGCCATTTGTTGAAGTCGCTTCCCCATCTGTGACGTTACTGCTTTCCAATAGTGACGTAACACGCTTTAGCAAATTGTCTCCACATCATAATGATTCTCGATCGCTGCGCCTTCTGGCTGTGAATCAACATAACTTCAATTCTCACTAATAATGTTAACTACTGTTCTCTTAATGTCGTCATCTCATCTCAACCCCAAATCGAGGCAGTGTTGCCTTTCTTATTCATTTTCTTCGCTGACGTAATTATTACATTTCGTTATTCAAATTTATTTCATATTAATTTACTTAAATACATTTTAAAGCTTTCAAAAATAATAATAATTTTTATTTATTTCAAATAAATAAAATAAAATCTCCTACAATTACGTACATAGTAATATAAAAATAATATTTTTATTTTTATGGAAAATTATTATTCACATTTTTGTGAAACTCGTATTGTTTGAAGTCTCACAGCGAGTATAACTGTAAATCACAAATGAATTTATTGATAAATAAACCTCATGGAAACGTAATGATCACCAAAATAACACCAAGATCATTCGTAAATGACGTCAAAAATAGAGATGATATCGTAAACTAGAGCAAGATTTTCTTTATCCTTATCTTCACTTCTCTTCTTTATTCTAAGATCAATATACTTAGCTATTTGACAAATGTATTTTAACTAATACTAAATTGCTAATCATGAAAATAAAAGTTACTTTTTTATAACCTAACAATTTCTTGAAATATTATCAAAAAAAAATAATAAATAAAAATTAATTATATTATTAAAATATAAAAAAAAGCTGAACAAATATCAGAGTTCCTCAAACTACCATTATATCCAGAGATGAAAAAATATAGAGGAAGAGGCTGTGATTAATTTAATATTGCAAAAGAAGTAAATTAACTTAAAACGCAAATTT
Organism: Thereuonema tuberculata; assembly: GCA_023159025.1. Classification (NCBI taxonomy): domain Eukaryota; kingdom Metazoa; phylum Arthropoda; class Chilopoda; order Scutigeromorpha; family Scutigeridae; genus Thereuonema; species Thereuonema tuberculata. Next base: position 65,628,917 of record JAFIDM010006943.1, read on the forward strand.
TGAATATTCTGCTGAATTTATTTTAGATTTTCCTAATGACTTCATCTATAAACATTGAGAAATCAATTTGCATTTATTGAATTACCATAACGTTTTATTATTAAGTATTGTAGAACAATTGAAATATGGTTGAATCGTTTCAAAGTTACTTTACTCCTAATCAATGTATATTGCCAGCTTAGTATGAAATGGAAATTTTCATGAAATTCTCTAATATCATAATCCAACAAAACAGCCAAGTTTCGCTAAAGATATTGTTTTCAGAAACATCTGCATTCGAATTTTGAAATTCTAAATGTGTCTGAACATGGCAACATGTCTTGTGTCTGATTTTTGTAATTATTTTTTTTTTTACTTTTTTCTTGCGTAATTTCACAATATATAAATAGATGCACTCTATCAATTTTCTTTAAATACAACACTATTATAACAGCGTCACCGACAAAGTTATTAGATCACAATTACTTAATTATAAAAGTGTAAACACGCTTTTCATCGTAACTCTTCTTTAGTCAACACACGAACTGCTGCTGCTTCTGTAAAATTAAGTTTTAACACTAGAAAAGATAAACAGATGTTTGCTGAGTTTTATCAAGGTGTTTACTGACCATAAATTTGATGGTATATTCTGTCTATATGTATCTAGGTCTCCCATGCAGCTGTTTTATTGGCTTTTATTATCCTAAACTTCATTCCCCCACACTTAAACTTTTAACGACAGTTTGATTTCCACCATTAAGTTGATGCTTCGGGATGCAAAGGTGGGAGCGAAGTTATTGCCTCAATTAATCATATATCACGAGACGACAAGATCCTAGCACCGAACGTCTCTCTTTGTATTCGCATCTCCACTGATTCTGGCAACACGTAAACCACACCTTAACATATGTTCTTCGCGCGCAAATGTTATGATTTATTTGTTGAATTCGAAATCTGAATATCAACACGAATTGATAAAAATGTTTCCACTGCTGCATCACTGGAATGAGTTACTATGTTAGACATAGATTTATAGTTCAAAATTTACATTCACAAATGTAAAATGTAATAAAACTATTCTTCTTCGTTTTTCTTTAACCATCAGAGGGTGATAATTACTCTACAATGTAAACTCTAACAGTATCTGTTACTCCAACAGTACTTTTGAAATACTCTCCAAGACGTAGCTCTTTCTTGAGGCAACACTAGAACTCTCGATTCAATCTAAATTTCAGTTAACTCATTCTGTTGCTGAACCAAAGACTTCTAAAGAATACTTCGTCCAACTCAGCACATTATAAAATCCAAATATTGATATAAAATAAAGTCAATCTCGCATTGTTTCATATAAAGTATTATTGTTATTGAAGAATGAATGAATGAAATTAATTAATTTATGTATTATTATTATTATTAGCATTCGATAGCATTGGAAGCATTGATACGAAAATACTATTAAAAAAACTGTACAATATTGGAATCAGAGGCTCACTATATGAAATTATTAAAGACTACTTTAAGAATAGAAAAATCTTTCTGTCAATTGACAATATTTACAGTGACATGAAAACTATCCAAAATGGAGTTCCTCAAGGTTCACAACTAGGCCCTTTGTTTTTCTTACTTTTCATCAACGATATATTTCAGGTAATAAAATCATGTTACATACATATTTATGCAGATGATATAATGATTTATTCGAATGGGAACTGCACTACAGAAATAAGTGATAAATTACAAAAAGATTTAATTCGAATACAAAATTGGATGCATGACAACAGACTTCAGAAGACAAAACAAAACTAATGCTAATATGCCCCCAAAAAAGACTAATAACAGATAAGCCAAAAATCTTTTTTCACCATCATAACTGTCTTCACAATTCACCATATGAATGTAAAAGCTGTTCAGAACTACAGTACACAAAAACAATTAAATATCTGGGCTTAATAATAAATGACAAATTTTGTTGGAATAATCACATTAAAATGTTAAATAAAAAGCTAAACAAACTGTCATACATATTCTATCATATAAAAGACATACTTCCAACGCGGATTAAAATGTTATTGTATAATGCTTTATTCGATTCGAACATAAATTACGCTGCTAACATTTGGGCCAACACCAATGACAGTTGTTTAAAACCTATAATTAATCTGCAAAATAAAATTTTAAAGATAATTTTCTTCAAGCAAATTGTAAACGATAAAAGTATAATATTAAAGAAAAAACTTCAATATAGAATACTAAATCCCAAAAAAAATTCATATACAACATACTAATTAAAAACTATTATAAAATCTTTGAGCACAAGAAAGAAGAAAAACAAAAATCCTCATATAATCTAAGAAACAAGAAAAATATCCATCTTCCCTATCCACTAATATACAATGACTATGGAAAGAGGCATTTCAACTATATACTTGAAAATATATTCAACACTATAGATGAAAAAGAAATATATATAAAAAATGGAAGAATATCCTATGTTAAGAAACTATTAAAAAAGTGGCTGATAGAATGTAATTAATATGAATTTCTTTTGTTTCAATTGTTTTCTTTGTAATTGTAAATCCTGTTTGTAATGTCTCACTTAAGTATTCTGTTCAATTTACTTCCAATGTCCTTAATATTTATTGTTACTAGTTCTTACTGAACTCGACAAAAATAAGCTAAACATAGGTAACTGTAATATACATATGTAATAATTATATATAGAGTTAAATCAGAAAATTATTTTAACTTTTAAATCATGTTACTGCCTAATTTAAAATTTTTGAAAATTATCACCTAGCGGTCTACTTCTCAAAAATCACTTGTAAAAAACAATACTATGTAAGTCATTTGATATTTTTTAACAATGTATTCAAAATTAATTAAACATTTGTAGTATACCTATATTCAGAACCTGTTGATAGGAATTTGTCATTCCTAACGGGACTGTAACTTTTGTATTTAGAATCATAATAAAAAAAATAAAAAAAAAATATTATTATTACTACTACAACTACTACTACTAAAAACGAATTTATGCAAAACAATTATATTTCGTTAATTATGAAACAAAACGAAATATAAAACAACTTTATACGTCACAAATCACAATTATAGTTTATCCAATAGTGATAAAAGAATAATTTAATTTCTACAGAATATTCAGAGATCGAAAATCAAAGTAATGACTATTCATCCAAGTTATGAAGAGATAATGTGAAAAAAGTTTTGCCTGTTATGCAAATACGATATACTTGCAACAAGTACATCTACAGCCCAAATGCAATAAGACAATGATAAAAAAATAGTCTTGGAAACCTAAGAAATCTTGTAAAGATTTTCGTTTTCCAGAAAAAAAATTACTTTTTTATAAAATTTTATATTTTCATTGTGTCAATGGTTAATGTAAATTACCTTAATAAATTATTTATCTATTCGTACTTTTATGTGCTTTGAAATTGACAATATCTTATTATAATATTAAAATTATACAAAAGTTAACCAATGTTGTTGAAGGTATTTATAATTGAACACAGTACTATTAATTTAACAATTTAGAGTAACTATCAATGAGTATCAAATATCAATGTAATCGTATCGCCGATACTGAGTAAAATGGTCGAAAGTATAACAAATATTAAAATATAGTACATCTCAGAAATACCTTTGAGATGGAATCCGGAGTGCTGGAGTTGCGGGCATAAGAGGACAAGGCCTTGTCGGTTGCTTCCTTCGGTTAAGCAGAACGTCATGTCTGCCATTTCCAGAGTGGAAAAAATCGCATTCATTAGGCTGTATTGTTTAAACTGCACAGAATAAGAAAACTATACTATTCTCTGCTTCCGAAAACCCTTGTAGGATACCTAACAACCTCAAACCAGCTAACAAATTATTATGTATTGAAACGGAAAATGTTTCAGATGCATACTTTCAGAGACTAACGCACACAAAATAGAGAAACAAGGGATTGTTAAAATTTTAAAATTCTTTAATACAATATTCATTAGGGGTAATTTGTTGATCAACTACATATGATTGAAACATGGGTAAATATACTTTACAAAACCTAACTGTTTCTACCCTCAATGTACATAGTGTTATTCAACAATATATCTCATTAAACAATGATTGGCCTAACAGCACTAAATCTCAATGTAACTATTTCAGTAAATAATTTACTCTCAAATATATAATACCAATAATGGTTTTTGCATCTATGTATAAGAATTAATAATCTATAATTCTCAATACCTAATAATGGCAAATTCACTCATGTGTGTTAATACATGGTAAGTATTTCTGTAATATGTATCAATTAACATATCAGATTTTTCCCTTGTATGAATTGAACAACTACGATCTCACTAGAATAAAGATTAATTATCTAAATACACTCAATAGTCTTATTGTACTTGCATTTCTTCTAATCTTGAATTGCCACTAAATAAATAAATAAATGTACTCACAGTATGATGTCTTCAAGAGATGAAACATAGCTGGCACACTTTTCACTAAATAAAGCTTCCATGGATATGCTAAGCATATATAGCTTTAGCTAATATCACTAATAGACACTTATTTAATTACAGGCCATATTCACTAATTTCATTTTACACTTGCACTTTCGTATGCGTATCCTTTATACGAGCCAGTGCATATTATTATTCTGAATACGAAGTCTCGATTCACTTATTAATTTGCGAACACACATTCAGCTCTTATTATCACGTCCAGCTTGAGCATAATGACGTTGTCCTTTCACTTATATGAATTGCTCCTGCTTTATCTTTAATTTTGGATTCCTCCTTAACGTGACTAATTCTTCAGATATCAAATAGTTTATCCTTACTAATGATATTCATTCCATTTAATAGTTCCATAACTTTACTCTTAATGTAATCCCTATTACAATTCGGAAACAGTCTATGGATACGGGTAATAACTTTCTTCTACCTTCCGCAATATTTAATTGGGCCGCTCCAGGTAACTTGAAGTTTACTTTAATCCTTCCGCTAAAATCGCTTCTTCATTTCCAATCAGTCGAATACGCTTCTTCAAATAATTGTTAACCAAAATAAATGATATCGTGAAACGATTCAGTTCTCTGTTACAGCTTACTTATTGCTGTTACCTACTAGGAAATGGACTCTTCCGTTTTGGGATTCCTTTAACTTATCTAATCCTAAATTTCATCGAACTCTTTCCGATTGAAATTTACCGATACTATTTCCTTTATATCTTCTACGAATTGCGTCCTTTGAATATTCGTAAATAATAATATTTTTCCTTTCGAAATATTCGCAACTTTCGTCAGTTCAGCCTCGGTAACTTTCCGTATTTGCTGAGTCTTCTGACTTCTTAAATTAACGAGCAGGCTTTAGGAAATGTACTTATACATCTTACTTGAATTTTGTTGACTGCGTCTTCTCAATATTCTCTTCGACAGTTTTGGCAGCAACTTCAATGTCGAAGAGCGGGAAGTTTAAACTAATGGAGACATTCGAACGGACGCAACCTTCCTCTCTCGATTCGACAATCGATCTCACTTGACTGCATCATCACACACGCAATTCTCCGTCATTACTCTCACCGTTGTGTGACGTCATTAAAAACTCGAATTTTCATTGAAGGAAAAAAAAAATAATAAACTTAATTTTCTTTTCAAGCATAAACATTATAACTTAATTAATTAATAAAAATACAACTCATTTAAATTTACTATGGAAGTTAGTAAAATTTAAAATACATTATCATGTATGAATGACTTTGAATAAAACCTTTAAATATCCATTTGATTATTGCACTACAGAGGTAATTCCTATGATCAATAAGAATAGGACAATGAGTTGCAAGAGGAAGATAGATCAAACCGTAACACAACCAATACGAAAGCGATAAGTAAGAAGGTAGCATATTATCTTCGAAGATATTAATCGTAGGACCCATTTTCTTTCTTGTTTTGATGAATACAACCTGCTGTGAAATCTGTGACCCTTTCTTTAAAACACCCTGTGTATTCCTTTCGGATTGTTAATCGTTTTTCAATAGATGTATTTTTTTAATATATTGCAGAAAATATTTCAAGTTGTATTATTTCAATTAATATCAATCGTTCTTGTGATCTAAATCATGTGTATTATTGTGAATGCGAAGTCTAACTATTCTACAGTACTTGAACAGTACTTGAACATTGTAGAGGTGTTTGTTCATTCGCATGCGTTTTAACAGCACGATAATTTCCATCAAATTTGGTGCATAGCTTATTTGTAGGTCTCCACTCTTCCCAATAAGTAGAGAAAAGTTAAATGAATATAACGAAAATATCTAAATTTGAAATCCATGGAGGAATTAATAACATACCTACTTAAAATTAAAAATATTAATCTAAAAATACAATTCATCTAATAACTTAGAATTCTATTTGCAGTTGTACATGAAAGTTGAATGATAAAGATTCTATTTGAAAATACATTTTTTTCAATTAATTCCAAGTGCTTTTATTAATTTCTCCATTAAATTAGGTTTATTTAATTTTAATCAAGATTAACTTTTTGTAATTAAAAAAATTAAAATTTATGACATAATATTTAATCAAAAAAAGGAGTAAATTTCTTAAAGTAATACAATTTTAAAAGTGAATCAACACCTTTTAGAACAATTTGTGCTGTCAGAAAAAAAAATCAAAAAAAAAAAAAAAAAAAAAAACAGAGCGAGCATGTTTATAATCTTAATTTTAAATTTTTACTTTATTATCTTAGTTTTTTTTTCTTCTTTTAAGGGCCTTACCTTCAGGGTTAAGTGTGAGCCTTGGGACAAACTAACCTAACCTCATTAAAGAGAGATCTTACAATTTTTCCGAAATATCATTATCCATCCTTTAGCCATAACAGGAGAATATCGCTCAATGAAGGGTCTAACAAGATCGGAAAAAAAGGCCCAGCAACATTCTAATGATTCTAACGATCAATTACAATAAAACTTATAGGTTTAACGTGTGTTTATAAAATTAATAATAAGGATGAAATTAAGGCCACCACACTTGGATGATTGAAAAAAATTGTATATAATTCAAAAAACAAGTGAATATAATTTTGTGCTAAAGTATAAATTTAAAGATGACCCATAATAAAAAAAAAAAAATAATAGAAAAAGAAAGTTAATGAAAGGAAAAATAAAAAATAGTTGTTAGGAAAACGAAAAAAAAAATCCATATATTGAGAAAAAAAAATTAAAAGAAAAAAAAACAAACAGTAGATATGAGGATTCGAATCGACAACATTTAGCATATGAGTCTCAGAAATTGCCGATAATTGAAATTGTAACATTCTGACATTGAAGCTAATAGCGATAATCCAATGAAAACAATGTCAAATATCTCGAACATGAGGACCCTACAGAACATTCCTACAGTGTTTGGGCCTCTGAACACGATGAACACGATCTGTTTGTCGATCCGACCTTCCGTTCGGGAGTTGTTAGGGGTGGACGGATGGACAAGACAAACGCAATAGCTACTGATTTCGGTCGTCATCATAATAGCTCCCAAATGAGTCGCTATTCATCATCTTTCTGCGTCTCCCATTTTAAGAAGCACCGCTTTATAATATACAGTATATTACAATATTTAATCTTACAAAGTCAGGTATTTGTTGGAGTAAATAAATAGAAACTGTAAAAATCTTCGATGAAATAAATTTTATTCATAAACTTTCCTGACTACAGACATTCCCGTGTTTACTTCTCTGTGAAGCCACGAGAGTCTATGTAGGAATATTATTCTCCATGTGGCGCTACAACCAATGTTCGAGAATTCGTTGCTTCGGGAAACTTATAGAAATATGCAGATTATAAATACACTTATTTGACTGTTTTAAATAATAAAAAATAAATATAAAAGTCTCGACAAAAATAAATAATAAGTAAAATAACATAACAATTTTAATTAATAACGAAATCGTGATAATCTGTATAGATATAAAAGAGGATGTTTGTTGGTTTGTGGCTTTGTTTATGTGTTTGTTTGCTTGTTCGCTATACACTGCTAGGCCCTTCGATCGATCTGGACCAAACTTTGCAGAATTACTGTTTAGGACCCTGCGGAAATAACAGGCTACAATTCAAACCTGGACACACCTGCCCTAATTTAATCCCCTACCCTTTTGTACAGCTTTCAAGTATCGATTATTACCTCACTTCTGTTTTCATATTAGAGATGTTGCTGTGGAGCAGCGCTTACTGGATTGAAATCACTTTCTGGTAACATAATTTTTTTTATTTGTTTTGGTATTTCCTTTTTTTTTGGGCGGTGGAGGAGTATTTCCTTTTTTTTTCTTTCTTTTTTCCAGTTTTTTACTTCTTTATTTCTGAATTTTATCTTATTTGTTTTCTAAATCTGTTTTAATTAAATGTTCTTAATTTAAGAACAAAGAAAACTCGGAACCGAATAAAGGGTTGTAACCGGGGGTGTAACCCTTCAAACTTTCTTGAAGGGTACACATACCTCTGAACCCGCTTTTGTTGGTAATTTCAAACCTCTTTTGAAATTCTACTTGCATGTTCTTTATCAAGACTGAAAAGATACGTATTCAACGAATTTTCGATTGTCGGATCTTAAAGGATGTAAACTGTGAGGAGAAGGGATAAACTTTCTTTAGAGTATGCGTCAAAACCGCTTCAATAAATTTTCCTTTCTTTTCTATTATTATTTTTTAAATAAATAATATTCTTCTTAATTTTTTTTTAATTAAATGTTGTTAATTTGAGATTACGAAAACCCGGATCCGGACATGGAAACAAACTTTTTTGAAGGGTACGCATATCTCCGAAACCTCTTTAGTTGGAAATACGAAATTTCGCATGAGTGTTCTTTGTCAAAATCTACAACATACGCATCGACAAATTTTCGATATTTGTATCCTAAGGGGTTTAAACGGGGGAGGGGGGGGGGAAACAAACTTTATTGAAGAGTACATGGTTTTCAGCTTACAAAACAGAATATAACATTAATTTCTAATCATCAAGTGATTTTTGTACCAATGAGGAAAGGTTTGAAGTGATACGGGTATGGAGAAGGGCAGAAAGAGGTGGGAAGTCCTCGATATTAATTTCATATCTATATCTTATCGAGTTACAAAACAGGATTATAAAATTAATTTGTAACTACCATTGGACTATTTTTTACCAATTGGAAAGTTTCAAGTGATCACATAATTACAATTTCGTCATTCACATCAGAACTCTTTTTTTGTAACCCGAGCGAAGCACGGGTATTTTCGTTATTATATTTTACAGTGAAGTCTCACTTATATGAATACGAGGGGGAACCAAAAACTATTCGTATAAGTGAATAATTCGTATAAGTGAATTACATATAGGACTATGGGGGTTTCACCGGGAAACGAGAAATTCTTCGTATAATTGAATGTTTCGTGTAAGTGAGTTTTGTATAACTGAGACTTCACTGTATTACATTTTCAAATCTCTTATACAAAAGTTTTATATGCTTACGATTTGTTTACAAGATTCAACACAAGATGTACGAATTTATATTTTGAATTAGCTGCAGTAAACTTTATGTTGCGGAATTTGCGGAAATGTTGCTGGATTTGCCAAAAGATCTGAAGCAAAATATTTCCTCTTTTTTGTGTGTGTTTGATTGTTTTTCTTCATTTCAATTTCACGTAAACGGCAGAAACAAGCCATCGATTCTGAACTTCGAGTTACGCCTTCTCGTGTTTGAGTTATGGGGTTAAGAGGTTTTTTTTTTTTTTCTCTTTTCTGAAACTGCTTTATTTTATAAAGTGTGTTGCCGAGATCAGAGCCAGAAATTGTGAAATGGCAATTTTATGAAGCGAAAATTAATTCTGTAAAAAATTGAATCTGAAAAGCAATATATCATAGCGGTTCAGTTAACAACGCTTTACCAATTTAATGAAACATACTTCAGAGAGATCCGGCAGAAAGAAAGCGGGAGTGGATAGAAAATCAACAACGATGCAGTTACTGTCCAAATAGTTAGGCCGTTGCTGAAAGGTTCTTATAATTGCTAAAACAAAAACTAATAAAATTGATTAAATTTTAAAGAATGCTTAAAAATTCAAATTCAAATTCTCAGTTAGCAGAAATGTTTGTATATTTTTCAAAGTAATGCTAAGGATTGTCAGACATTCAAAATAAACTAGTAAATAAATACTACTTCTACTCTCATAACATTAAAAAAATATATTTGTTAATGC
>JAFIDM010006943.1:65639227-65678379 GCA_023159025.1 Thereuonema tuberculata
AAATATATTTTTTTAATGTTATGAGAGTAGAAGTAGTATAAAAAGTTTTTTATCACGTTAACGGGGCCGTTAATGATGATGACCCGTTAACGGGGCCGAAACTAGTTTGTTAATTGTACATATTCATGTTTTTTAACTTTTAACTTAATTTTATTTAGACTTGTGTGTTGGCTTTATTTAAGAACTTCTAGAAGTAGTATTTATTTAAATTATGATAAGTAGAAGAAGAGATTTAAAGAAGACATATGGATTAGTAAACTAGTAAATATTGAACTCAAAGTTTGATGTATTATTAACTAATTTAGAACATCTGCAAAATATGCATTTCTAAAAGTATTTATGTTCTATTTATAAAGTTTGAATATATATACTAGGTTTGGGGCTTAAGTCGCCATGAATTAAACTATTTTTTATCAACCAAACATACGGCACCACTGCAATTTCAAAATGCACGTTTGAAAGCTTGTTAGATGAGCTTCTGATTGGCATCACTAACTCGGTCTGGGTCAGTGAAGGAACGTCATCGGAGCAAGTGGAAATACATATTTGGAAATCATCGTTTCATAACGCAATGCAGTGTAGCCAAGAAAGAAAAAGGAACACAGGAATGTTCAATACACATTGCTAACACCCTTAAAGTTATCACCAAGATTGCCCATTGTATGTTGCCAGGCTTTGGGAATTGATGTCCAACACCACCATTCTTCATGATAATGCCACATATCACATGACAGCTCTTGCAAGATGGATGTCTTGCAACACACTTCATATTCGCCAGACCTGAGTCCATGCGACTTGTCATCAAATCGTATTCCAAAACTCAAGCTGCAGTTACTTGGGAAACCATTGCGAACAAAGATAAATTTTGACGGCGTTTCGGCGAGAGGTCTAACACTTAATAACTCACATGCAGCCAATGTAATTCTCCGCCTTCCCAGACGCTAGCAAAGTACGATGGACAATCTTAGAGATTACTTTGAGAGATGCTAGCAATGTGTACTGAGCATTCCAGTATTTCTTTTCTCTTTCTTGGCTACACTGGATTGCCTTATGAAACGATAATTTCCAAATACATATTTTTCACTTGCTCCCATGACGTTCTTTCACTAATCCAGACCACGTTATTGGTGCCAATCAGAAGCACATCCAACAAAGTTTCAAACTTGTATTCTGGAATTGCCTCATGTTTGGCAGACAAAAAATAGTTGCCATGACTTAAGCCCCAACCCTTGTATGTACCTACGTAAGTGGTGACACTTGATCCCGTAGGAGACTTGATCACCCCTTCAAATCTCGCGCTTGAAGTAACGCATACTAATAGCACTGATAGAAAACAACTGGGGCAAGGCAAAGAACAAGATTTGAAGCGACTGCTGTCGTCTTTATAGACTTCATATGTACTTATGTATTTTTTGTGTTTTCAACATTTTTATTGGCCGATGTAATTTTTGACCTGGAGACGATGGGTATCGATGAGGCTGTAGAAGTGACCAAGAATCTAGTGTATTTCAGTTCTTTTGAAATTATTTGCGCAATTTTTCATTTCGTTTTGTGGTGTTCTTAGGCTGAAGTGTTTCGATGATAACACTAAACTATCCTTAGGGAGACTTGACTCCTACACAGTCGGGAGATTTGATTCGGGATCTCCTCTCCCAACGTTTCTTCTGCTGCATACAGTCGTTGTCTTCTCAGCTGTGACCTTGATATTGATGTTGCATCCACAAACATCACTCACTGAGGAAGTCACTGAGGAAGTCACAAACTGACGTAGGACCGAATGATTTTGTGATTGTTCGGATAGCAACCAAAAAAGATATTGCATCATTACGCTGCTCAGATAGTTTCAGTTAGCGAGGATACTGTAAAAGTAAGTTTGTTTAAAAAAATGACAAACAGTAAACCTATTTTCTCTCCCTTACAAAGAAAATGAAAGGATTGTATACGAAGAACATCTAGTGGTAAAACATCCAAGTCCTCTTCATCACAAGTCTAAACGATATGCAGCAGAATTTCTTACTTTTTCTCTGAGAGTTACACCGGATACTTATGTGTCTGAAGTCTGGTTCGACGATGGTTCAACCATCGAGTTCGACGGGACAAATTATTTATTTTCCGTTAAAAAGCACGCAGGAACACGTAACTCCCCAGACTTGCCATGGGATCATGTCTCCTTCGTAGGGAGATAAAGTCTCTCAACTAATAGATTGAACGAAAATGAAATACGTGAGTTTTAAGTGCAATTTTTAGCTGTTTTCAAAGGCAAGCATTGCTCGTTGATAAATCACATCAGGTCTATCCTTCGATACTATCATGACATGGTTGGCACTGGCCATTTGGCAGATAGAACATGAAATCGAAGAGTTCGATCGCAACAAAGGCAGGCTTCAGCAGCAGAACACAGAAGAGAAGAGTTGCAATGGCACCAAATCAAAGAAGCAAATCTTAGCTTCAGGCCGAAACGAAAGACATTAGTCCGAACCTTCACTAACACCAAGCGGCAGAAGTGATTCGCGATCGGCGGCAGACATTTTCAGACCTCTTCGGAATTACTACAGGAGTTAAGCAGTGAAGCGGTGTTCATGAACTCTATAAGGAAATAGAGACGTGGATCCGGAGCATTGCAGATATCCTGACGGAGGTTAATAGTGTCTGTATATGAAAAACCACTGTTAGCGTCGAGATATCCAGACGGGGGTTAATAGTGTCTGTATATGAAAAACCACTGTTAGCGTCAAGAAGCAGCTAATCATAAGCTCGATAATGACGCCAACAAAAAAGTCACTCCCCAGTCAGCGTAGGACAGTAAACCTGTCAAGAGAGGTGGGGAAGACTTCGAATCAATGCGTCAAATGCCACCAAGAGCTGTTTTATTTTGTTTTCCCGTATTTGGAGAATGAATTCCCAGCACCGCTTTTTGTGATAAACGTTAGTTTCGTTCAATGTAAAATTACATTGAATAAAAGTACCCTCCTAAAGTATCAACCGTCTTAGGATTAGTGAATCCTTATACGGACTATTGGAACCACTGACGGCTAGAAATATTTTCGAATATTAGTTATTTAGTATTTAATATTAGAAACCTGATTAATGTTACATTCTGCTTTGATTCCTCCCATATATATATTTTTCTCATTGTTATTTTCAAAGTTACAATGTTTAGAATAGTAGAGATATAAATCATCAAACGTGTTTAATATCCACAAAAATAAAGTGGGAAAGGAAAGATAAGGAAAATAATTGTTGAAAAGAAGTTTGAATTATCTAAATTTAAAAGTCATGGATAAAACGATAAACATGTGGAATTAAACAAAAAATATATATCTCATCTTTAATTTTCAAAAAATGGAGTAGGTACGCATCTTATGGGAATCCATGAAGAAATGACGTATTTTTATATATTTCTGAAACTGAATCTTAGATACACAAGAAAGATTATGTATGTATTACTATTTATAAATGAAACTTTCTCTTTATTAATGCATGGGTAGCTTTGATTTGTGCATGCTTTATTATATATCTATACATATATATAAAAGTCAAAGGTTGTATGTTTGTATGTATGTTCTCTATACAATTTTACGCCTTTTAACTAATCTGAACCAAATTTTGCATAATTATTCTCTTTTACTACTGCAGAAATTGTAGGTTACGAAATCTGACATGAGCGTTCTTTGTCAAAATCAAACTATACAGACGAAATTTCGACATTCGGATCCTAATAGGTGTAAATGGAGGGGAGGCAACTTTTTTGAAGGATTTGCTTATCTCCAAAACCCATGAAGTCGAAACAGGAAAGTTGAAAATTGAAATTGAAACGATACTTTTAACGATACCGATCCCTAAGAGATGTAAACCGATGAGGGAGGGAGGGGGAGGGAGACGGCCAAATATTGTTGAACGATAAGAATGTAACATTAATTTGTATTGATCACGTGATTGTTACCAACTGAGGAAGATTTCATGTGATAGTTATTTGTTCCTATCACGTGATTTTTGTACGAAATGGGAAAGTTTCCACGTGATCTGCTACCCTGCGGAAAATATATGGTACCTTGGAAACTGATCACAACATCCCCTCCCTCTGATTTCAGCCACAAGATACACTGTGACGGCAATAACTTCTAAATGCTTAAACAGATGTGCATTAAATTCCAATGAAGGGTTTTCCAATAGGAAGTACTGTTTCAGGATTACTTAGTAATATATATTTATATATAGATTTATATAGATAACAAATTTAAAGATTTTTGCTTTAAAAGAACAAATTTATCGTCATATGATACGGAAGTGATAGACAATTTCAGAAATTTAACAATCGTTGTAACCCAGTAAATAAGTACATCATATATACAATGGAGAAAAAAAATGGCAAGACTATATATTTGGATTTCTTATTGAGGAATGAAGGAATAAAAATATCTTATGAACATTATGAAAAAGAATATAATAGTAAACATATTATCTATTATCAATCTGCACATCCAATAAAAATTAAAAAAGCAGTAATGAAGAATAATTTAAATAGAATAACTGAAAATACAAAGTGTAAGGAAGAATGGGGAAAAAAAGATTGATGATTTGAAATAAAAATTTCGATTAATTGCCTACTTGGAATTTACAGAAAATGTACTAGTGATTTTCTGTAAATAAGAAAAACAGAAGAAAGAGAATAATAAAATATTAAAGTTACCTAGGTAATGATGGATGTCAACAAAGAACTAAGAAGAATATGTAAGGATAGCGATGTAATGATAATAAACACAAGTGAAAAACAGAAAATCTTTATTAGCAAAGAAAATGAAAAAGATATATGGAATGTTATGGGGACTGTATATAAATTAAGATGTAGAACTTGTAATAAGATATATTTTGTAAAGTCGGGAAGAACACTAACGGAGAGGATCAAAGAACATTCTGCGGCATTCAGGAGGTACCTGAATGGCAGAACATTGTTTAACTACAGGACATAAACTAAATCCTAACAGTAGAAGTTTTATCCAAATTAATGATAAATACATCAGATATATAATAGAAACATGCATAACCAAAGTTATCCATGCGTTTAATAAAGATAAAGGTTATTTATAAATAGAATACTTTTTATCTTTCTTTCAATACATGATGAGGCAGAAAGATAAAAAGTTTACATAACAGAGTATAACAGAGTAAATTTAGTATTAAAGAAAATGAATTGTAGATTTATAAATTGTTTGGACACATGAGCTGTAAATGATAAATTATTATTGTTAGATGCAAGGCAGAAGGTAGAACTTGAATTATAGATTATTATTGTTAATAATAGAGCCCTTTAGCTTGAAATAGCAGACTGATCGAATGGTCTGCGAAAGATTGCCCTAAGAAGTTATTATAAGAAGAATAAAGCATTTATTAATAAATAACGATGAGTTATGATTTCTAAATGTTGTTATAGCTTTCGGAGATTTTTATTAATATTACAAGTAAGTTAATATAATCACGTACTCGTGTATTAGTCGAATTTACGCGTATGTTTGTTAAATGTATTTTCCTTTTAGTACAAACCTACATTTCCTAGTAGTTCATTTTATATTAAAGCCTAGAAAACTGTTTTCTCACAATTTTATACTAGAAACATAATTAAACTGCCATTACCTTACAACAGTATTTAATTTAAACTATATTAAAAAGTACTTTTTTTTCTATACAGTTTTCGGGACTTTACACCTATTATTACTTTCAGAATGTAGATGTAAAATGGCAAACGAGCGACAGCTGCAGGTCGCATCCAAGTAGTGTTAAAATGAGTGGAAGACCACGAAAATTTTTAGTTTCCACCATCAAAAAGGTGATTTACTTTTTGATTGGATTAAATAAATACTGTAAATCGGGCCGATATTTACTATAGATCGATCTATGTGGCAGTGTTTATATTTATTCGCCCTAGGTGACAAAAAAAATGACTTAGTTACCAATGATTAATCCTATAACTATTCCGAATTCCACCTACTATTACGCCCAGAATATTGTTTTTATTTACAACTCTTTTTATCACAACTAAACAGTGACAGTAATCCTTAACAGAAGATAACTTGGAAATTACAAGGTTTTAAAAGTAAAAGGAACTCATGAAGGACAAATCAATGTGGAACCTCAAATATAATAATAAGACTAACGAAAATTTTGAATCTTTTCTATTTGTTTTCCATTTGTTTTGATTAAACTCTTTTGTTTGCGAAAATAATTGATTTTCTCTAATCAGGTTAGTTAGTTACTTAACTAAATTGGTTGGCGACAAATTATCATCGGCGGCCAAGTTGATTGTCTTTCAGACCAAGATTATTTGGCGAGGAAAATAAACAGCTTGCGACACGAGCAGTCTTCGTCTGCAACTGAGAGATTACGTTTGTCAGCGCCTGTTATTCATTACGGGTCTAAAATTAATGAAATGTCAACGTTATTCTCTTGCTCTGGTGTCTAATGCTGTCTCGTTAAGATTTGTAGAAAAGAAGGCGACAACCTCTCCACAAACAAAAAGAAAAAAAGCAGACTTTTATTGATAACTATTCTTTTGTTTTTTCTATAAAGATAATGTGGATTTAGAAGTTTCAGATCTTTCCTTTGCTCATTTAATGCTTCAGTGATTGAATTTATTTTCAGAATAAGTTAAGCTGTATCAGAGGTAAGTACCAATGACTGCTGACAAACCGAATTTCAAGCAGCTCCTTTAACAGGAGCAATTTAATGTCACCGAAACAGTACAGCAGAAGAACCGGAGGAAAGCCAGAACTTTCGTCAAATACGAATTAATATAAATGGGGAATTAAAAAAATCTTCTCCTTAACATTGCTATCGTAAATAAGGATAATTTAAGGATATCGTTGATAAGGTTTTGAAATAATACTAACTTATTAGGTGAAAGATAGAAAGCTCTTAACATTATTAAACAGTAAGGAACGCTGGATGTAACGTTTCAAAAGGGAAAAAAACATTACCCATATTCTCGTACTCATTTGATAGTTAAAAGAAACAGTACTCATTTGATAGTTGTAATGTATTTGTGTAATGTCAAGACATTTGTGTTATAAATAAACATTAAAAAGTATAATTTAGATTTTAACAAGAACACTATTTAATGCGACATGTCTGAAGATTACATCTCTAGAATCACTATAGTAACACACGAGTGTGCGCAACAATAACAATAATAATCTAAACGTCTTGATGACGTTACAACTTTTGTTTTAAAAAAAAACCAAAGCGGTTCGGTGGGCGGACAATCCTATCTGACCTTGTCATTGTTGCTGGCTTGGAAACAGGAGTACCACAAGTAAGCTCACCTTTAGACGAGACGGGACTAGGTGTGATATCTGAATCAGGATAAGTCTTTGTATCACTAGGCGTCTTTACAGTGCTGAGCGTTTCAACTGTAAAGTAGTTGTAATTGGTGACTCTGATGAACCTGGTAAAGCTGGCGACACATTTGATGGCAGCTGATGAGGAATATTAGCAGAGGTATGGTGTAAGGCCTTATGATTCCTCCGCAGGATAGAACCGCGGTCGGTAGTCACAACAACTGATCTAGGTATTTCATGCATTGAAATCACAGTTCCTCCTTGCCAATCTCGATTATCTTGCTACACTCTAATCTTGTCACCTGATTTAAATTTTTGTTAAATACCACCTCTATTGCGATCAGCATAACATTTCTGCTTATTAAGAATTTTTCTCAGTTTTAATGAAGTATTGCATGAAACATCAGATGTTGCGCTTATTAATGGCAATAGAGTTCTGGTTGGTCTTCCAAACATACGCACAGCAGATGAATTAAGTTCATTACGAGGTGTATTTCTTAAATTTAAAACTGCTAACATAATATCATAATTATCTTTATGGCACTTACGAAGTAAATTTTTAGCAGTCTGCTAATCCATTGGATTCACGGTATCCAGGACTTAAGGTGACACGTTCAAAGTCCCAATTATTGGAGAATTCTTTAAACACTGACGATGAGAATTGAGGTCCATTAGCTGACATAAGTTCTTCTGGTATTCAAAATAAAGAATGCATTTACATTGTTGAACCACTTTTTACATTGTTGCACCACTGATTCAGAGTTGGTATGTTGAAGCTGCACAAAATCGAAAAATCCTGACTGGCTATCCACTATGATCAGGTAATTCTTCCCTTTGAACTCAAACAAGTCAATGGCAACAATCTGCCAGGGAATTTCAGGACTTCGATGGAATTCATCTCTTATAATTCCAATACTTTTCCAATACATCCGGTCAAGTTCTCTCTTGACTTGTGATCGCAAGGCGTACGGTATGCGTCGTGGGGGATGAACTATGAACTTTGGATTCTCTATAAAGTCAACGTCGTATAGTGTTCATTTTACCCAGACCTACAAATACTGCTTTGGGTATGTCTGGCTGAATGTCTGGATGATTGGACTATCAATCCTGATTCCATGAAAGTTTTGTTACATCTTGATCTACGACTAACAAAACTAGTGTTACATGCTTTTTAGCAGTTACACAATTGTCTTTAATTTCTCCCATGACATCTAATTTGCTACCGTTAAAAGTGATAAGTCGTCTTATCTTAGAAGGCATAACAGTAATATAAATACTGCGAGCTAATTTACTGCTTATAACATCACATTGAGCACCAGTATCTAGTTTCATCCTGACTTTTAAGCCTTTTCCAAAATGTACAGTTTCTTATAAACCATCAGGAGTTTCTTTGTTATTCACCTGATCAACGTACTAATGTTTCTCAACGACAATTTCCTCAGCCGTCATTCTATTTGTCTTCGAGCGGCAAAAAGACGCAAAATGACCTTTGAGTTTACATTTATTACGTCTTATTAAAAGCTATACAATGAATGCCCTGCTTTATGCTTGGTTCCACATTTTCGGTAATTAACTTTTTTCTCACTGTTTAATTTTTCTTTCTCTGACTTATTAGCATGTTTTTTAGAAAGTTTATTTACAAGATGTGCATGACTATCTGTACTTTTCATAGCTGTAACCTGTCTGTTGGCAGCTTTACGGTTACGACAGATTAAAATTGCCAGTCAGATCAAATTTAGGTTCCGCTAATAATTTTTCTTGGACTAAATCACTAAAGACTCCACCAACGATTTTATCGCGTAGCATTCTGTTCTCCAATGTACCATAATTACATTGTTTAACTAATGTTTGAGCTTTAGTCAAGAATTCATCAAAAGTTTCACTTTCATTTTGTTTTAGCTGATAAAGGAATAACCCCGAAGAATAGGACTCTTTTTGTTTCGGAGCAAATTTTTCTTCAAATTTATTCTTAATCACCTCTAATTGTAAGAAATGATGCTACCTGCTTACTTGGCGAGCGAAGATCGAAGATCTAAATCAACTGCTGTTGCCCAAAATTCGAATTGTTGTATCCACAATTTCCATGTTTTATCCATACTTTCCAATGATATTTTCAACATCAGGGCGATTAGGCTTCAATGGAGTCCTGCATCGGTTAGGCTTATTCCATACGGCTTCTCAGTTGAAGTTTTAACTCAGCCTTATTCTCTCAAAACAAGCTTTCAAGTCTGACACCATGTAATATCTTTGTAAAATGTCAAGACATTTGTGTTATAAATTAACATTCAAAAATATAATATAGGTTTTAACAAAAACACTATTTAATGTGACATGTCTGGAGATTACATCTCTGGTATCATTATGTAGTGGATTGTAGATTAAACAATATGAACTTCATGAGGTGATAGTTGTATTATTTGTTTAATAATGAGAATGGATTGCTATGATCGCATTGTTAGGAGATAGCGACCTAGCGTTGGTTAAGGTTGAATTGTTATATAGAATCAAGATAAAATGGCGTAACGTAGCAACATGGAAGTTTGGTGTATCAATAAGAAGAAATGGACGTATATAGACCATTTGAAGGATATATCTCAGTGAAGATTATGACTGCGGAAGTGAAAGGATATATAGTATTTCCTGGAATAATAAGTATCCTCGAAATATGTTTATAATATGCAGTTGTGATAATTTTAGGATTGTTTTTTGAAGTAACTTGAAAACATATCACAGTATTCAGCAGGACTAATGTTTTTTTTGTTCAATATTTCTTTTTTCTTCATGAGTAGGGAAGGAAATCATTCTACAATAGGAACGAGCAATGAATCCTGATATTGTATATAACGAATTTGTAGGCGGGATCGTCTAAGGACTAACGCAGATATCTACTGCGTAACAGCTGAAGGTAAACCCTAATTCTAAAAGGAATTCTAATGAAGTTCGCACTAAGAAGAAAATAAAGTAAGTTACACTTTATTACTTTAATACAAAGAACACTTGGGGTTATACTACGATACACAGCGTATATAACGAAGATGTTACAAGTTTTTAATAAGGATAAGGAATTTTCAGATATTACAGAAAAGAATACCACTGAGGATATAAAGTAAATAAAGTTACAGTTTCCATGTTAATAAGAAGGATTTGCTACAGACTTGATTAATAAAGAAATAAGCAATTAACTTTATTATTGGAGAAATTAATCAGCTTATTGGAAGGTTAATAAACTTACTTGAAATGTTGATAATATTCATCTAGAGGTGACCGGACTTTTTATTACAGTAGAAAGTACAATTAATAATCACATACGGTGATAGAACCACTCTAGATAATAATTGGAAGTTATATTATCATACAAGTAGTTAAGGGATAGTTTTTTCACATAAGGTGAAAAACTTTAATGTTTAAGAAAAACCAATAGAATTTGAAGAGACTTAAACTAGACTCTAGGAGGACTTTAATTACGTTTACTAGATAATTATTTATCTGACAAAAAAATGTAAAAGGTTAATTAATATTATTCATCTGATATAAACTTTTGTTGTTATAGAATTGAATATGTGTTACTGATTATTACAACATGATAGAAGATTTTAAAGTCGCTTTCTTATTTCATTAACACTTATCCTTTTATTGTTCCATACAACTCTGCTATAAATATATATCAATCACATAATAACTATATCACTTCACATTAAGTAACACACGAGTATGCGCAACAGTAGCAATAATAATCTAACACGTCTTGATGACGTTACAATAGTGACCTGGTTTATCCTGAAACCCGCCTGGAAGAGAAATGTCCAGGATAAAATGACGAAACACTGCCGAAAGTTGAAGTTGAGTTCTCCAGTCCACAGACAGCGCCTTACCTACATGAGCTACATTGATTAAACCAAACAAAATGCTTTCTTTCCTTCAATTATTAGAATTGGAATAAAATAAAGGCACTAAATATTCATTAATACCATATTGTTTACGTAATAGAATATTTTTTTTTTAATACTACATACCACAAATATTGACAAACCGCTTGTAGTTGTTTGTTTAGCGATTTTTTGTTGTTGTTTGCTGTTATTGTAGGAGAGTCAATAAAGTAGCAAAGAAATGATGTTGACTAGAACTTCACTGGTAAGCGATTTGTCATTTGTCTCAGTGGTTTCATGTCTTTCTCTTCCTTTGTTTGCACAACGGGTCTTTCTTAATGGATGTTATTTGAGAAATCATATTACGGCACAACTTAGACCATTGAACAATTGTTTGATGAATTCTGCAAAAGATGTCTTGTTTACCTAAATATTCACGGTTAACTGATTCCGCTTGATTTGTCATCAAATGACTTTCCACTTTGATTAATAATGAGTTTCCTCAAAGGTCCGTTAAATCAATTAATTCCTCTAGATTGAATAATCGACTAAAATCTTCTGTTTTCTTAAGTTCTGAAAGGATTTGACAATGGGGAGAGGGAAAATGAAATGTCTTTATAACTACGAAATATTCTCATGAAAAGAAAACAACAAAACAGTAAAAAAAGAACAGTGGTTTTAAATAAATATAAGCGGTTTATTATCTATGTGAAATGACATCGAACCTACTATAAGAATCTGAAATATCCATTTTGAATTGGGAATAAACCATATCCCAGACGGAAGGAGGAAGAAAAGGGGACCTGTCAAAACAATTTGAATATTAGTAAGACGCTGCATTTTAAAATGAAATAATTTCACAATTCAGATAATGAAATAAGCTTATTTCAAGTAACTATTTAAGCGTATTAAAATAATTATAAGAACCGAAATATTTTTACTGAAAATAAAAAACAATAAGTAAGCTCCTGAAATAACTTGACGCTTCCTTTCTCCAAAAGTTTTATTTTCATTGCATTTTTTGAACTCTCAACCTTATTTAAACAAATATCTATTTATTTTTACAATATCGTATCTGATGAATACAGATATAATATAAATGCTATAAATTTTCAAATTTCTGAGAAAGGAATAAAATAATTTTTTTTCGGATTACTTTCTTAAGTTGTCTCAATTCAATTAATATTAAGCCTGTCAAAGAACCCACAAATTAAAGGATTAGTTAAGATTGGTATTCAATAGGAGACATCAATGTTTTGTTGCTAATGGGTTTTTAGGCCCATTATTGTCGTCTTCAAGCGCTAATTTTTAAACCAGGATTAGCTCAAGACAATCTTCCATCACAAAAGTTAGATCAGCTGTTGACTATCAATTTGATATAGATAGCTACAAATCCATTCAAAAGGCTTTTAGAGGGAGGACACACATATACAGACTGACTGATTTAATGAACTCATCAAAAAACATTGACTTTCCTCCATTTCCTTTAGATGGTCTTTAATAATTTGTGAAATGTGATGCTAGGATTTCGTTTCGATACTTTATAAATGTTTTCTTATATTTGAACTTTCTTTAACACGCGGAAGGAACTTATGTAGAATAAACAGTGCGTGTTTCCTGTTTATTCTACATGTTTTCTTATAGTTAAATTGTATAGTTTAAATTAGCTTAAATTCTTATAAAAAACGTTACAAGTTTCAGGAGATATTTGGTGTTTCGAAACGTCAACAATAGATGGCGCTTAGTCAAATCATTGCTTGATTCAAGTTTTATTTGCAGTTTTAAAATAGAGATCAGTTCGTATTATAATAATTATTCGTAAATCTCTAAAATATTTTATTAAGTAGATATCGTTTATTATATTAAACACTTTCGAGACAAATCGAACTTTATTATACAGTATTAAGGATTGTAAAAAGATTGTAAAACACGCCGGAATATATTTATTTTAATGATCGTTATTCAGACATTGAAATGGTTTCATTAATTCAAAAAGATGTTAATTTTATTCCCGCACCCCTTCCCGCCAAAATAAAAAGGTATATCAGTTCCAAACATAAAATACAATTTCAGAATAAAATCATGATTGATTTCAAGGTTATTCATTTCGTGTGAAACTTTTACCAAAATCAGTAACTGTATAATAGCCTTAATACTAGAAGAATTCCAAGTTCCTACAGTAAGAGAATTATTATGATCAATGACTCCCACTTCTAATTTCTATAAGAATGATATAAGAAGTTAAATTCAAATTACAATAACCTTTAGGGGAACTTCTTATGCGGGTGTATTTAGGTCATAGTTTCATTTTATAAATAAATTTTTAAAACTGGAGAAAAACAATGAGAAGAAAGAAATTGAAAGTCGAAAGCAAAAACTACAAATGAAATTGGAAGATTAATTACTTTATTAATCTATATTAAATCGCAAGTTACAGACTTACAGACACACTATTCAACTAAGCTTTATTAATACTTGTTTTTTTCTTAAAGGTTCATAACTTTTGGGTTAGTATACATAATACAACAATACACAAGTTATTTCAAGATATTCAAGTGCTTAATAGATGAAGGAAGATTTTGAGATTGTTACAGAACCCTCTGTACAGATGACCAATAAAATCTACCTTTTATCAGATATCTTTATGAGTTTATGTTGATTGGTCCTTAAAATAAAAACGACGATCATGATTTAGACACTGGGCATTATTTAAATAAATATTTTACATTATTTGAATTGGATATCAGCATTATTGGAATTGTCAGCTCTTTGTTGACTGCTCGAGCATCGTCGGGCGATGAATGTGAATCAAAACTTATTTCCCTTATAAATATATTTTATTTTCTTAAATTCCATAATAATTCTTTAATAATTGAGGACTGCTATGGTTTGACCTGAAGCACTGGTTGCGTGGAAAGAAATCTGGATGTGAGGTTTGTTATGTGGAGTGGGTCTTGACAAGAGGTCGTTGATCCCTCGATCGGTAGCAAAGACGGATGACTGCGAACCCCAGATTACGACCAGACCTTGTGACCACTAAATCCATCCGCGGTAAAATGTGTCGTCTCGTTAATTATAG
The DNA here is from genome assembly GCA_023159025.1 of Thereuonema tuberculata. NCBI lineage: Eukaryota > Metazoa > Arthropoda > Chilopoda > Scutigeromorpha > Scutigeridae > Thereuonema > Thereuonema tuberculata. The sequence goes on from JAFIDM010006943.1 coordinate 65,653,504, forward strand.
GGTGGACAATGATTAATATCACTCGATTCGTCCAACAATCGAGAATTGATTTTCAAAGGAAAAAAAATAGAACTAAAAAAGGATGTCAAGAGGATGTCAGGTGGTGCAGTGGTCAAAGCAGGCAATGGACAGGAACAGAAAGCAACTAAATCTCAAAGCACACGCTTTTATTATCTACAACGAAATGCATGAAAAAAGTAAAATTATAAATTCATGAATGTTTCTTAAAAAATCCTTAATTTTATTTTTAAATTTACAAGGAGATTTCTCCAGATCGATGACGTGAAAATGATTGGAAATTTTTCTGGTAAAATAAGAAGACATAGATGTACTGTATGTCTTGAGATTTCTATTCCATAAGCTTTATCTGCAAGAAAATGAGAAAAGAGGTGTTCTATAATAAAAAAACTTCAGCCGTGCTGCCGATGGCTCATGCGATTTCAATGAATTTCAAGTAAAATTTTTCATTCTTACCTAATAGAAAGAAAGTGATGTAGTGTATTTTAATTGAACCATAGTCTTATTTAGTAGGCCAGGTAACGAATGATCTAGAATGAGTAAAGAATCCAGGTGAACGAAAGAATATCAATTGAACGTTCACAGTAGATCATACGATGATGATGATGATGACGTTCTCCTTTAAAAATTGGAAAAATTGCAAATTACCGTTGATCTGGAAAAAAGACATGAAAAACATCAGTTTTAGGATTGATATAAGTCACGTATCCATTATTTTCTGTTTACAATCTATTCGAGGTAATACCATAAGCAAATATCACTTTGAACTGCAGAAAAGGACATTTAAGACAGTTTTTTTTATGTTTCTACTTACCGACAATCTATATTTTTTATCTTTTTTATTATTATTTTTTGATTAGACAGACGCTGGTCAACCCGACGCCCACCCATCAATAACCCACGAGTAAGAAACCACGTGTCCATTTGACAGAGGGTTAGGTGAACCCTAGAATCAGTCCGGAGGAGAAATAACGTGGAAAAGTCCCCGACTATCGTCGAGAGCCTAAACCAATGGGCTACCGGACCCCTTCTGTTGATTGTAAAACGTTTATAGAAAATTTTTAATGAGTTTTTGATGTAAAATAATGAACGAAAAATGAACAAAATAGTTTGAAAAATGAATGTTTATTTAAAAATTCAAAAGTTCAGCATCAACTGATGAAATTTGAGAAGATATATAAACATTATTTGTACTTATTTATTAATGATGAAAAAAAGCTCGAATCCAAAGAATATGTTATAGACTTTTATGGTCTGTGAGCTTGGGAATTCCAAAAAAACTGATTAGTCAGTCTCTGTCGAACGAAATTTGAATACTGAACTCTTAGTAAATTAAGGTCATTAAGGGCCTCGAGATCCGTAGCTACAAATTTTGAAGTAGGATGGACAAATATGCAAATTTGATGCTTTACGAAAAGAGTGATCAATCAATGGAAGGTAAAAAAAAAAGTTCCCTCCAATGCAGACTCATTTATATTCCATTCGATCGATCCATCATTTCGTCTTCTTCGTTCGTCTTCTCTCTTTTTAATTTTGTCTTATTTTAAGAATTTTAGCCTCAGGAAAAATTTAATCGATAGACGATATCTGTGGGGAAGAGATGGTTTTTTTTTGGACTAATATACGAAACTCGATCTTGCTTTCATTATTTTTATATCTCTTTTTTTTTTTTTCTTTTGCTAATGTGATTTGGATGAGTATTTTCTAAAACTCGAGATGAATCAAATCATTCCACCAAAGGCTGAAACCACTAGAGATTGTATTTTGTTTCGTTTGCTTGTTTTTTTGTACCGTTTACAGAATGTAGATGGTAAGACTGTTTTGAGCTGGCCACTAAAAACAAGAGAATTTGTGTTAACCTCCTTTAAGTGAAGATTTTGTTTTCAATATATTATTACGATAACATGAAACTACATATCCTGGGAAGCTGAAATTTTAGAAATATTCTTATTAATTTTGATGATATCGACCAATACATATCAAACAAATAACTGCCAAATATGTTATCGTAAAAGTACAATCTTCACATCACAATTGATGTCACTGAACCTACATGTATCGAAAAATCCGAATTTACGAGTCTCGAAAAAGAAGTTGCAATTACGATTTTATTTCGGGATCGACTATAAGTCCGGGATAGATGCTCATAGTTTCTTTTATTGTCAAAAAAATTAATCTATTTTCACGTCATGGCCAAAGCACATCATAAAACATGGCGGGTAGGAATGGGAGCTTCACATGATCGGCTACACGCGGAGAGTTGTAAATAAGCCTAAAGTCTTTCATGTAAATCACGTATTAAGTGTAGGTAAAAAAAAAGTGTAAAGAAGGCCAACAAGTCAGGCTGCAATTCATTGATAAATTTGAAATAGTAAACGCGTCATTACGAAGAAAATTTATATGAAGGAAGAACAGGACAATAGGCTACCCCGATTTGAGACTTAGTGAATAAAGGAAAGACATATACAGTTTATCCCTTTTCTATTCTGCAGAGGCTTATAGACGATGTAATGTATCCTTCCGCCAAAAGGAACATAAGATGTCAGTGTCAATATTTTGCCTTATATAATGGAAGTTAGCTGAATTCAAGACAAGAACTACTGTTAAAAAATATTACGGGAAGAAATATCTAAAATTTAGTCTTATTTTTTTTTTTTAAATCTCCAGATAATTTTTTAACAATTTTTTGAAGCTTTTCATTAAAATATCAAAATTATAAACATACACAGAATTAAAATTATGATTTTCCATCGTGGCAGAATATTTTTTTTTGTACGAATCAATTGAAATGTTGAATCAATTTTTCCTATAGGAAATTATGTAAATTGGATTAATCCGTTCCAGACCCCCACATGATGCTCATTTAAACCTCTAAAATAATACTAAATGCAAAAAAATCATGTATAAAAACTATATTGAGTGGCCAGGTCCGAGACAAGAGTTCTACTTTCAACAAGAAAGAACACAAGTTTGTTTTTTTTAAGTTCAATTGTCGTTCTCACCTGCTTTCCTTTTACGCTTGATTGAATCACTAATCTTTTTTTGAAACATGATTAAACTTATTTTCAATGAAAATATTTAAAAACAAACAAGAATAGCGATGAAATAACACAACGTTTTACGGAGCTTGTACAAATGCTTAGCGAACGATAGCCAACACGAGACTCGGACTTCGGAAACTCGGAGTCCCGTGATAACGTCCGATTTCCGAGTCGAATTTTATTCGAAAAAGTTAGAAGAATGAGGAGTTGGAATTACCAAGATTACCAAGACTTTACGTGCATTGTACATTATTAATCACACAAACGAAACCGATGCACCTGAATAAATTGGTTTTAATACAATAAATGAAATAATACAACACGACTGTAGTTTCTGACCCATAATGGATAATAGGCACTTGATAATAGGCACTCCATTATGGGCAGAAACTGTAGTCGTGTTGTATTATTTCATTTATTGTATTAAAACCAATTTATTCAGGTGCATCGGTTTGTGTGATTAATAATTAGGAGTTGTACGAGTACAAAGGTGAACACTGTAATCGTACAACTATGAGCGGGAATCCACTATATTTGGTCTTTTCTCTCGTGGCAGATACGTCAAAAATGCTGAGTAGAAAACTACTGTTAATCGCAGTCTTCTTTGTTTTGATTTTAATGCAGTTTGATTGGCGGAGAATAAATACAAATATGATTGCCTAACGAATAGGCAGATTGTTATTTAATTTCTTTAAAAAGGAAATTTCATATTTAGAATGTTTTATTTCGCATCTGATGATACTTTGCTAAGCCGGCAAGTTGGACCTATTTTCTTTGGCGGCAAAATATAAAAGCAGTGATTCCCTGAAAATTCTGGATGGGATGGACCGTAGCTCAGGTTCTACTAAAAAGGAGAACAGCAGTATTGGTTTCTACTACTATTCATGTTGTGATAATTGATAGAATTTCAGATAGACTGACTAAAATGTCATAGAATTCCGATAACAAGATATAAGCTAATTCTTGTTTGCAACTTCACGATTCGTTATTCAGAAAATGAATTGAGATTCTTTATTTTAAGTTATATAGACATAGGAACAACTAATGAGAAATGTAAAAGATTCATGAATAAATATTTTGGGAACTTAGTAAGGCAATAATAAAAAGAGCAGAAGATTTAAATAGGGAGACAGAAATTAAAAGGTTTATTGAATTCGATAAAACCAAGAATTTACCATTTTGAAGCTTTCTTTAAATATAGGAAGGAGGAATCATTTTAGGAACTGAATTGCGCCAAGACTAAGAAAAAAGGATTGAACTCAAGGGATTACCGATTAATGTGATAGAAGTTATAGGTTAAAGCCAAACTAGAAAGACTTTGACAAAATGTTGGTAAAACTGGAAAGGCTTGTATTAAAAGAAAGGAAATCTACTAATTTTAAAGATTGCTCATCTATTAAATTTAATCTAAAATGGAAAAAGCTGATTAAAGCTGAAGAAAACAGTTATTTCCATATATAAATACAATTTAATTAAAACAGGTATTAAGAAACTTAAATTTTAAATGTTCTGAAAAATAAAAAAAAAATAAAAAAATAACTTTTCCATATCAAGGGACTGTACGTAATTTCATAAAGATGCAGTTTGATAGTTTTAAATAATGTATCTCTTAACAGTAAAGCTTAGAAGACAAATCTAATCTTCCATCCCCCTGTTGTAAACAGGCCCTAAAATTCAAAATTAATTTATACCAAAGCATTGTTAGCTGAGCTGTGAAAATGCAGACTTTTGGTTCCCTAAAAAAAAAAAGTAGGCCTTAGATGTAAAATTTCCAAAATTTAATGAGAGGTGGGCAATTTCTTAGATAGGAAATTTAATGTAAATGTGATAATTGTTTCCTCAGAATTTCATTATTTTGGTACAGGTGGTTTATGCAGTGGACTGCGGAGTAGAGAAATCGGGTTCAATTCTAGATAGTGTGGATTTTTTCCACAGTTGTTTCTCCTCCAGAATAACCTTAGGGTTCACTAATCAAATAGCTATCAGTTTCTTAATGTGGGTTAAAGGAGGACGAGCATCGGAATGACACCCGGCTTCAATTGAACCCATTGATCGACAATCGCCGGCGGGTAAACCTCCCCTGCTCTACAGGACTTAATCTTTTACCTCATTTATAAGTGGACCCTAAGTTGAGTTTATCAATATCAAAATAATCTCATATGTAGAATTATACTTAAAGCCTGAAATCAGAAATTTGGAATAAAATAGTTGCAGTATTCATTCACTTTTTTCCATAAACAGAAACTTTAAAACTAAAATATAACCAGGGAGAGAACAATAACCTTTCTCACAGAATAAATGAAGTTGATCAGCTCATTTCCTTTGAGTTTATTTACGTTTAATTGTGTTGGTCCTTAAAACAGACTTATTTATTTTAAAATCTAATCAGGTTTTGTAGCACTAAACTCATAAATATGAGGTTTGGTAGGAATCTATTAAATTATTAGTATCCATGAGATTCTCAATAACAGACATCTTCACATCCACAGGCATAACTCAAACAACGGTCTAAGAACTTAAACTAAATTAAAGCTTAAAGTTTTTTCTAAACAAATATATGCAATACAATATTAACAGAATTTTAAAAAAAAATAATAAGTGTAATTTTTCCTAACTTTAACAAACTGCAAATTGAACAACAAAATCAAATTTTAGTAAATAATAAAATATTATTTCCTCAACAAAGAGTTATATATAATTTAATTATACAGAATTATTATAAAATATGTTATAATATGCAAGAAGATAATACACATGCAACAAGAAGAAATAGATTATATACAAAACAAGTCTTTGATAATCTAAAAAATAACTTCGGACTAAGATAAAAACAGACTAATTAATAAAATATTTGAACAATTTTCAACAGAAATGAAAAAAATTGAAAAAATATCTACCTTAAAAAAAATAATATATGGAGATATAATATTTGGAAAAATCGTATGGGTTAACTGATTTGAAGAGACCAAAAAAAAACTATTTTATAATTATTTGCTTTACATTCATTATGTATTAATATGATATCAATTTCTATCTTTATCTTAAATCTTTTTGAAATATTATTATTGTTTTTGTTTGTACACCTAATTGAATATTAAGTATATAGAACCATTTTTGTAATTAATACCATTATAAATCTCAGCACCTACAACACAGGCCTATAACCTAGTAGAACTGAATTGTAATATTTGATGAATGAATAAAATAAAAAGAAATATGGGAAGAATTAGTTTCAAGTAGTCCAAATTTACTAAAATAATACAGAAAACTTGTAAAAAAAAACGCAATTTAAAATGCAGTTACAAGTTCATCAGGTTTTAATGTATGATGACTTCTACAGTTCGTCTTAAAGGTCTATAGATGATTGTATAGGTGGCTATTATTGTTGCATTCTTTATTTCAATTTCATCAAAGTTCTAAAGAATTTTATAGTCGTCTCAGTTTCTGTGACCCACTGCTGATTGGATCACAATGCTTTCTTTCTATTAGGCCACAGCAGAAATGAACAGAGATAATTAAAATTATCGCATCGTTACGGTTCTCTATTAACAAAAAAATGGGTTATTCATCATTATTAGCTATCTAACAATTGTCAATCTACCAGTACTGTGATAAAAAAAGATCATATGAATTTATTAACCAATTTAAAACGACTTCAATAAATGTAAAAACGGATTGCTATTTCAGTCTAAAGTTTCGTTAGACTACTTCCAAGCCATTTTCTTGAAGTATTTCACAAAATATTCCCTTGAAGTTGCGTGGAATTCGTATCGAAGTTCTTCCATCCTTTTTTCATTATTAATTTTTCGAATCTTTCTGAGTGAACAACGAATTGTACAACGTCTTCGATTTTCTGAAGTACCATCTCGGCTGTTGCCAAACCTGCTTCAAATTTGTTCAGATTAAGTAAAGTAAAAGGCCTTTCAGTTTTCTTTTCATTTATTTCTCCAACTTTTTTCTCCATCGAAAATTGCAGCGTTCTCAACCAATATGTTTGTTTCTCATATCGATTTATTTTTCAATAACTTCTTACTTCCTGAATCCACTTCACAAAATCCCGCAGTTGACAAGTTCCAGATAAAGAGAAAGTCAATAGAAAAGATTCCTATCAATAAATCCACCACAGGCGAAAAACATGGCCTTGATTTAACTTTAAGAATTTTAGGCATTTAGTGGAGTAGTACTGAAGCCCATTTCTCTACAGTAAGTTCATAGATTTGAAAGGCTTTTTGTCATTCAAATATTTCTGTCTTCTTTTTATACAAGAGATAGTTTTCCGAATAATCTCGAAAACATTAAGACTTATAAAAATATATTTTCCTTAAAAAAATGTCATAAACTTTGTGAAATCAACGAAACCTGATTCGAGATACCGTAAAGAAGGATCTATTTTAATCCTTATACTGTTTGAGTTCAAACATAATTTTTTCAAGTAATACTTCTTTAAAAATGTAAAAACAGGCATTTTTTTTTTTTGTCAGCAATAAATAATGCTCATCAGCTAGAATTAGTTAGATATCAAAAGAATCCAAATGAAAAGTAATAGTCGCAAAAAAACAAAAAAAAGGGTTTTTTTTTTGCTTTCTTTTATGTTATTTTGTTTGATTTTTTAAAAGAAAATTTTCTTTGCAGGAATTGTAATTTTTACCCTTACACAAATAATTAAAGAAAAAAAGTCTCAGAATTTGTCTTAGTTATACAAAACCTTATCAACAATAATAGCTGAAATTGTTGATGGATTTTACGGATTGGGTTGCTCGAGAATTTCTATTAATACCTTAATAGAATTTTTTTTTTTTTTTAAGGTTCCCCAGTCCTATTAGGTGTGCTTATTAAAATAATGCACATCTGTAATATGGTACTGATAAGTTTAATATGAATAATTAGCAAAAATTAAAAAATAAAAAAAAGTTAATTTCATAATTACCTTATGAAATTTGTAATTTAATATTTTCATCAATAATGTCTGAAATAATTCTTTCCTCTATATCTTTAATTTTTTGAAAATCTTTCATTTTTTTCCCCACTTAATTTGTTTCTACAATTTGTATATTATATGACCATTTAAACGACAGCCATAATTATTTCTGATTTTATTATTATTTAACATATTACGCCAATTATTTCTAGTTTTTTTTTTCTTTTCTACTATTTTTATCATTTTTTATTTTAAATAAAGTTTTAATAATTATTTTGTAAATAAATTTTTTTCTCTATAGTTAAGATTTTGAATTTTTTTCAACTCTACTTTCCTTACTAAAATTTAAAAAGACATTACTTATTATTTAAAAAAAAAAAATTATTATCTTCATTTTGTTTCCTATTTATAAAGATCCAACTATCAAGACCATAGTTCAAGATGGAATCTACCAAAGATTTAAAAATAATTATTTTTTGTTTGAAAGGAATTATTTCTTTTAAATGATAAAATGAGTAAGTAGGGTTATTTAATTTTTTAATGATGTATCCTATATTCCATAAAGATATTTTTAGTAATATCTATTAGTAATATCCTACAAGGATATTTTTAAAAAGTTCAACAATAAAAGAAGCCAAAATTTCTTTGTGTTGTTTAATTTCTTTTACTTTTATAAAATCACAGCCCATAGAGTTATAATTTTTTAGTTTACAAATTATGTTTAAGATATCACTTAAAGTAGTTGGAAATAGTACCATAGAATCTATTTGAGAATTCCTTACGTAATTGATTTTTTTCTTGTTTATTGGAATTATTTTCATTATTTTTTGGGTTTTTTTGAATAAAAACATTTTTCATAAGTTTATTATTTCAATATTATTAATATTTTTTTGTTTATTATTTATTCGTTTTTTTAAAAATTCCAAATCAAATATTATATAAATTACTTAATACACACAATGCATAATTAAAAAGATTTTATATTAAAAAATCTTAGATAAAAGGTTAAGAAAATAAAAAATATTTAAAAAATATATCTTGCTGATGATGGGGAACTATGATTCCCTGAAACTGTACAGTAATTGTTTTTAAATATTTTTTATTTTCTTAACCTTTTTTAACTAAGATTTTTTAATTATGCATTGTGTGTTTTCAGTAATTTTTATAAACTTCTTAAAAACCCACACGTTAATAAGTTTTTTAAAATCAAATATGAAGAAAATCCAAAAATTATTTCACCTTTTAACTTCATCTGTTAAATTCCTTAATAGAATTAAACAAAGTCTCGATTGATACCAAAATAGCCCTAACTTGGGATCATTGCAATACCCTAAAGCTATAGTTCTTTCACAGTCATAAAACGGTGAATATTTACATACGTGAACAAAAGGGCATTTTATGAGAATTGCTGCCGCGGGTATACAGCATTCTTTGCGGTTGACCAATTTTTAATGTGAGGTGGTGGTTTTCACGTCTTCGCGCCCAATCGATGGGTTATTGTTTTGTCCCTCGCAGCCATGTTTGGATAGAGGTTTTTTTTTTTTTTTTTTCTCCTTTCTGCTGTGGTTGGATTTAAACATCTCAGGAGGACAGATGATAACGTGAATTGAATGCACTTTTCAGTTTATTTTTTTTTTAAGAAGTTTGATGTACTGGTGTCAAACTTGATTCTGTGGCTCGAATTCTGTGATTTATTCCTGGTCTTCAAAGATGAGGAAAGAAATTATCTGTTTGATAAGTAATGTTGTTCATCGATTGTCCACAAGAAGAAAGTGATTTTGAGTTGAGTTTTGTTTATTGGCGATTTCCTTTGATTATTATTATTGTAATTTTCGTTTCGATTTTTCAAGCATCGAATGTTTTCAACTGAAAAATCTATCAACACTGGAAATTACTTCGATTTCTGTCAACAATACCTTAATGATTAGATAGGATTTCACTGAGCAGATCAAGTCTTGCTTCATTTTTCTTCTCCTTTTGTAAATTTGGTCTTTTGTAGGCGCCTCCCATTAAAACGGCAGCAGTGATTTTCCATAAAACTTGTCTCATGTTTTCATTTACATCCCTACTTAAAACGTAGACACATTTATTTTGATTTTCATTCCTTCCGTCCCTCAAAAATCACCCTCGAAACCCGTCATTGCAATTCACCCCCCCACCCATTCCTCGAAATGGATCCCTTTGTACGACAAAGTCATTATCCAATACATAAGAAATTTTCTCAATATGCCCTCATGATCAAAAGTCATCAACTACTTATCCTTCGAAGACCAACTCTAAAACATCTTGAGCTTATTATTAATGATTCATGTTGTTCTCAATATTAGTTTTCTAGTCATTTAATCGCCCTGACAATAATGATGATTCACTGATATATAAGGGATTTTTTACCAGGTAGAACATTTTAAATCATTCTCATTGTTAGTAATCTCATTTTTCTAAAGTGGATTATAAATTATTACTGTCTTTGGACAATCATAAATGATTTTGTTAATAATAAATTATTACTATCAATTCCATTTTTTTTTATTTGTAAATGCTATAAATTATTTCAGCTGTGAAGCTGTGTTGTTGTTTTAGAGATAACTGTAAAAATCTCTGCATATGCCAGACATTTTACGTCTTCCTCTGGATTCAGTGCCAATGTGGATATTCAATGTTGATAGCTGCAATTCATTTGAAATGTTTCGAATTATAGTGTATTGACTTGTAATTCAATGCAATCAATGTTTGTTTTTATTGCAGCACTTCAGATACAAATGAAATCAATAGTCTGTTTAAAATTTCTGGTAACCCTAGCTAGTGAACGAGAAGACTGATACGTAGGCATTCTTTTCAAAGTCTTGTAATTAGCTTAATTGATTTTTCTCCGCTAGAATTAGCAAGGTCAAGATTATTTTCCTAATTCGTTCTAAAGAAAGCGAGAAATTATGAAAATGAAAGAAATGAGACGATTAAATAAGATCGGAAACAGTTCCTGTTTAAGAAAAAGAGTTAAAAGTATTATAAGAAACAATGTTATTTTAAACAAAACTGTAGTCAGGATAGGAGTGTTGGCTTTTTTCATCTGCTTTCCAAGGAAATTCTGGATCATCAAATCAATCATCCGGGAAACTGTGTGTGTTTTCCGGACCTCCGAAAGCTTTGGATGGATCTTCATCAAACTTGGTATGCATATTTCAGGACTACGGACAATCTAACTTTAAATACTTGAAATCATCTCTAGTGGGTCGAAAAATTCTCAAAGAAAGGCAGTAGAAAGCCACAATGTATTTCTATCGAAGTCTTAAACAGAATGTGTTAATTTGCGCGTGGTTAAATCTGATTACAGGCAATCAGATTTCGAAAAATCGAAGTACCCGATAAATAATGTGGATTTAGTTCTTTTTTTCCAGAAAGCAGAAAATTTATATTGTTTGTCTTCCGCAAATATTGGAATTTTTGAAAATATATTTGAAAATAATGTGTACATAACTTTAAAAAAAATTAATAAAGAAATTTTAAAAATATCACTGTACGGAAAGTAGGCTTTAAGTTCTTTGTTGTTGATCTTCTCATATTAAACTACTTAAATTTTAAAACTTTTCTAAAGAAAAATATTGAGGCATCGAAAAGATATCAAATAAATTTTCAGCTACAATTTTAATTTTTAAGTACAACCTTCCAGTTGAAGACGTTTTCACTCCAACCCTCCGATCAATAAACAAGGAAACCAATCAATGAAGGGGACATTCCACCCTGTGGCGAGAACAGACAGACAGCAACAAAAGAAAACCACTCAACCAAAGCTGAGTGATACAAACTACTCGCACCAAACAAGCGTCCCTAACAACATCAAACGAACTGGATGGTCATCAGATTAAGGAACAACGCAGAGGTAATCAAATGAAAACTCGCCAATTAAAGACAACCAAAGCAAACCTCCAATTAAGGAAGTTATTTAACCAAACTAACCTCAGACCTCATCAGTGAGAAACAGGCTAATAATCAAAAACACTAACTTAAAAAAACTTTATTTCAGAAACTGATACAACTGCTTTCGGGAAAAAAAGTCAGCGAATAGCTGGAATCGACTCATTGCAGATGGTATCACTAACATTGATTGAATGAATTACTACCAATTAATGAGAAGGTTTTAAAGGAATTAAGGGAGAAAGATAATGGAAGAAAGATATCTCTTACCAATATCTGAAATGCATCCATTTCATTATGGGAAAAATGACAACCATCTTCTTAATGAAAACGAAAAGATAACGTTAAAAACTTCACTGGATGACAAGTAGTTCAGTTCATTGATTTTTAAACCAATTTGACTCTGTTTCTTGAAGTACTAAATCAACCACAGTAATGTATAATTTACAACATCAAATCAATGCTAATTATAAAATTAATTATTCTCAAATAACTTTTGTCCCCACCTCAGCTAAAGTCAAGAATGTCAAAATTCTTACAATACTAAAATTCACTTTGTTTAATAAGCGGATTCGAAATTTAAGAGCAACGTTGGCGATAATTTGATACTGGATAATTTAAGGTACTATTTTCGTTTTTCTAAAGACTTTTAATTTTTTTTTTTAGCTGTACTATATTTCGAATAATAGATTTGAATGATTGAATATAGAGATTACTTTTTATTTGGGAAAAAGAATCTTCTTTTATTTCTACTTTGATAGATTTATTTAAAAAAAAAATTAATATTATTTATGGCTTTTATCTTGTTTGATTGTTGGAGTTATGGTATTTACAATAGTTCATTAAAGACTCAAAAAATATAAAAAGATGTTTTTGCTATACTGGAGAAACTCTACTCTATTGGTTGCGTATGATGCTGATTAAAGAGAATGAGGAGGAGGATTTATTTTAATAATTCGCTGATTCCAAGAAGGTATTGTTTTGCAAATGGAGTCAGATTTTAATGAAGTGAATAACAAAGAGCCCCACTTTCATAGACACCAAGCGACAACCAATTCCCCTCTGACGACAGTCGTCCTAGTCCACGGTCAGAGACAGAGACCACAGTATTGATTTGGTTGACAAAAATTTCTGCAACATTTCAAAAAAATTTATTGTCCTTACGTCAGGAAATATATGGATCGTAAACATTTCTTGTTATTTCCTTAATCTTTGTAATTCAAGGAAAAATCAAAGTACGATTATTGTTTAGAAAACTGAACTTTGTGTAAGTAATATTTCAATATTTTTAAAAATAATTTTAAAGAACAATAAAGGGAGGCATTCCCTTAATTCAAGAAACAAGTGGATTAAACATGCATAATACTATGTATGTGTCGAGGATCCTGAACACACTGCAACCAAATTAGGCGTACACTACAGATCCATACACATAAACAGCCGTAATCTTCACAGATATTATTACAAGATCTTCACAGATCTTGCTGATGATGGAGAACTTGTTTCTCTGAAACTGTCCAGGGACTTTTTATATATATTGTATATAATTTTTAAAAACTTTTACTACAAAATTCCTTTTATGAAACTTTAGGTGTGCTCTTAGTATTGCATATTTATTATCTTCAAACAAATAATTTTTAAACCACACGTTAAAAAGGTTTATTAAGATAGTATTACAAGAAAAGACAAAACAGGGAAAAAACAATCCAAGCCAGATCTGGAAATTAAATGTGGATTGTGAGCCAATAGGTGGCTGGCCTCAACCGATCGGTTTCCTTAAAACGCAGGAAAATTAGTTGGCACAAAAACATTCTATTTTTTTTAACTAAACGAATGTTACAGTATAGCGATTATAGCTGGAATTCCTAGTATTTTAGGTTTTCAATTATGATACTTAGATCTTATACTTAGATTTGACGAACATAATAAATTCAACGTCAATTCTTAATAAATATGCTTCTGATCCAACTTAGCAGTCGCTTTCTCACCCTCACTAAATTAATTTTTTGCATGAGATTGTATCAACATTCTAAAGAATTAAAAAAATAAGGACTAATTTTTAGCACTTTTTTAAGCTACCAGTTTTATTTTCCTAGCTGAAAGACCCGTTCATCGTACGAGTTACAAAAAACAGATGTCCTGATGTGAATCAGAATTTCAGAAAGAAACTGAAATTGTGGCATCACTTCGAAACTCCCGGTTCGGAAAATCACGTGATAGTACAAAGTAATGTTATATTAATATCGAGATCAAAGATATAAGACTACCCAACCCTTTCTTCCCAACCCTATCACATCAAACTATCCCCAGTTGGTAAGTAATCACATGATCTATACAAATTAATGTTATATTTTTATTGGGTATAGAAAAAACCGTTCAGAAGAATCGTTCAATACTGTTTGCAACAAAAGTATTTTAGTTCTAGTTTTTGCCATCAGGTTACTACGTGACACTAAATGTCGCCACCAGGTTGCTATGTGGCGCTATTTTGCACAACAATATTTTCGTTCCAATTGTTGCACAACAACATGTGTTTACTTTCCATTGTCACCACCAGGCGCATATGGAGCGCCATTTAAATTTCAGGGCGCGATTTCAGGGTGACGAGGTGGTGTCTCCAGGTTCCAATACTCTGTATTTTCCGCAGGGCAAAAAACACAATTAACTATGCAAAATTTGGTTCAGATCATTCAAAAGATGTAAAATTATATAGAGAACATCATGCAACTTTGAGTTTTACGTATGTTAAAATTTAACTAATGATTTATTGGATTTCAATGAATAATCGAATTTGGTAATTTGTGTATTTAAAAGCTAAGTGTCAACTCTCGATCAAAATCATCAATAAAGGCCATCTTTCATCAACGTCTATTTCTAAATACAAAGATAGAGATTATTATCAATCATAGAGTTCAGATTGAAAGTAAAGACACTCCGACACAGGTAAAAATACACTAATTACATATTTATTTACATTGAAATAATCTTGAAGGATTTTCAATGGTTAATATTTAATAGAAAGACTTAAGTGCTCATCAAATTTTCTAAAATTTTGCAAAACATTCAGAATTCTCTGATAGTACACAATTTTAAAATTAATATAAAATCAATATAAAATTAATATAAAGTCTAAGTTTTTTTTAGCTTTATAATACGTTTTATGATGTTTTCTATTATTTATTTCAGGAGGTTTACAAACGTCTAACATATTCTTTTAAAAGTAAAATTAGCAGTATATTTTATGATTCCTTATAGCAGGAAATAATAAATTTAAAAAAAAAATCTAGAAATGAATTGAAAAGATGGTGAGTGTGTTATTACCATCTAAAGATTTTTTTAAGGAAAAAAATATTAATAGTGTTGATACTTCAAGAAAATTCAATTATCATTTTTTCTTGGGACTTCTCGGTTATTTTTTTTCTACATTATTACTCAGTTTCTAGAAAGAGAAAAAACATTTTTTTTCTTGCCTTCAAGTTTTACACGAATTTTCACATTGTAATTTATTTGTAAAAAAAATCAATTTAATGGAAACGAGACTAAAAACAACAAGAAACACCATAATTTTAAGACTGATATTTTTATTTAGATGCTTTAGGATTCTTGTGAAAAGCTTCGCAGCCATTTTCTGTATTAAAATCAAAGAAACAATTCGATTGTCTAGATTTTAATTATTTGTCTATCTAAGGTTTTTTCTTCTCATAACAGCATATTTATTATGAATTAAAAATCAATTTTAGATGTCGTGAATGTAATTAGAAAGAGCCAGCTGATTCAACACTTAGTCATAATAAAAATTTTAAAAGCTTAAAAGGATAAAATGACGTACGTTTCGATAATCTCTACTCTCAGATTTCTTTGCCAAATTATATTAAAAGACCCCCCTACCTTAAACAAATCCTCCCTCATTGGGAATCGTTGAAGAAATGACTAAAATACCGAAAACCGGAAACTTCCCTTCTTTCCTGTCCCCCTGGCGTCAAAACAAAAAAAAATATATGAGACCTTTTTTTTTTTTTTTTTCCGAAAAGGCGCTTTTTTGAACATGGCGAGTTAAAAAACTGTTGGCTATGGAACTAATATCATATTATTTTATTTTATCAATTACT
The DNA here is from genome assembly GCA_023159025.1 of Thereuonema tuberculata. NCBI lineage: Eukaryota > Metazoa > Arthropoda > Chilopoda > Scutigeromorpha > Scutigeridae > Thereuonema > Thereuonema tuberculata. The sequence continues at coordinate 65,669,502 of JAFIDM010006943.1, forward strand.
TTTTTTAATTAAATTAATTTAACTTATTAACTGACGTGATATAAAGGCCGTATTCCAGCACATTGCGCGTGGATAAATCCTGATTATAGCTTCCTCGTGTTTTTATCATACATGATTCAAGGAATTTTCTAAGGTATTCGTTTTTTTGTTTACCCAAAATAACCACATCGTTTTTATTGAATGTGTGACCTTTGCTCCTACAATGCGTTGCGGTGTGATAGGCGTCATTCCCTGTTCTAATCGCCTGTATGTGTTCTCTAATCCGGGTCCCCAATTCTCTACCGGTATGGCCCACGTAGAGACACTCTTTATTTGGACTTCCATGGGATTCACATAAGATGCCATATACAACCCCCTGTAATTCTTAATTTACGTGCTTGGTCGGGTGTCCTTTTTTTCCGATTAAAGACTTTTCCCACAGTATTGTGGGTTTTACATGCCACTCCCATATCGGCTTTAGCCAGGATGGGCTTTAATTTATCAATCATCCCTTCATCATATATCAAAGATACATATCGCGCTTTTTTACTGGATAAACCGTTCCCTCTGTTGACTGGGGTCGAGCCTACGGGATTATAAGATTTCCCTCTTACCGCCTTAAAAAATCTCCTAATCAACATGTCCAACATGCTCAACGGGAAACCGTTACTTCTGAAAATTTCTACTATTAACCTGATTTCCTGTTGCAATACATTTCTACTTGAGCAAATATTGACCGCCCTTTTTAGTGCCTTGGTAACAGCATTTCTTTTATAACTCATTGGGGCGGCACTATTGTAGTTAATGGTGATCCTAGCGTCCGTATTTTTACGATATACCGAAGTTTCGTGAGCTACTCCCTTCCTAAGAATTCCCATATCCAAAAAAGGCAGGCAGTGATTGACCTCCTCCTCTAGAGTGTACTGAATACTAGTATTGATACCGTTAAAGTCGCCGAGTATCTGATTTTTGTAATGACTATTTACAATCAAAAACGTGTAATCGACGTATCTTGCCAGAAAATGCACTCCTAACATCGTTTTTCAGGCTGTACAGCATGTGGTTGATACCGACCGTGATATTAATGAGGGAAGAAAAGTTTGTAATGTAAAGGAGATTTTTACTTTAATAGATGTATTGTTTAATATTCAATTTTTCTCATCAATTTAATCACTGAAAATTTAAGTAGAGGCTTTTTTGTAAAGCATTTTCACATTACAGTGAAGTTTCCATTAGGGGAGCTTCTTACTTTTTGGCAATTCCTTATTTATACATATAAATATATATGTTTTTCAAATAAATATTTTGTGTAAAAAAGAATTCTAATTGTATCTTTCTTTCATTTCATGAAATTTGTTTTCATGGGACGATTGAATTAAAAAAAAATTTATTTATAAAGCATATTAAATGCAAACATTTTTCAATGAAACAATTAATAATATGAAGAAAATCTAAATAAACTGATAAATTATCAACATGAAAGTGTTATTAAATAATGAAATAACATAAAAAATTTAAACACTTTTTTTTAATTTTTTTTCAGGGTTCAGATACTGGACTATAGAAGTATATACACTGTAGAACTCATCAGTTATAAACTTTATTCTTCTATGTTCTGGTCACAGCTCTTACTTTTATTCTTCTTTTAATTCTTAATTCAAAAGAAAATCCATCAAATAAATGAAGAGTTCTAATATTCATAATTTTTTTCAGACATTATGAAACCTCAAAACAAACAACAGGTGTGTTTTCAAAGCAAACCTTTATTGAAATAGAGTAACTTTTTTAATTGAAAGTTCCACGTGCATTTTTTCATTCCCTTTCTCGTATTCTGAAAATGAAAGAAGAAAGTGTGAGAGTTCGATTTGGTTTTTACCATAGGACGATGAAAAATTGCTTTATTTTGATGAACAGCGTCTCGTAAACAACACTCAGGTTTTCCATCTGTCGACTGTTAGAAAAAGAATGCTTCTTTCCTTACGGTCTTATCTTCTCAAGAAAGAGATTGGGGTTTCAAACTGCGGCACTAACCCCCATGTTTAATTCATCAAATCCCTTTTTCTGGTCTCGTGATGCAGAAATGAGAAAGTGTTGGAAGTGACACAGATTCTTCCACATTGGCACATCCTGTCCTCGAGCTGTCTTAAGTCACGCGCTGGACAGTCAACACAATTAAATTCACCTTTCTTTTTTACTCCCCAAACAGGCTAAGTTCTTTTTTTTCTTGAGGATGTTAAAAAAAGAAATTAACGTCTGGTTTAGACATTTGATAGAAACTTTGAAAAAAAAACACCTTCAAAAACTCTTCAGACGATCAGGTCATTACTTTAATGTCATTCAGGAGGAGACGAATCCCATCAACAAAGATTGCCAGGTCATTGCCTTGAGACTTCGGAAAAATAATTATATTTTAGACTTTATTATTACTATTATTGTTGTTAATAATAATAATAGTAATAATAATGATAATAATGTGATTTTTTTTTTGTCTTTTTTTAAATTTTGTTTTTTTCAACTCTTGAGATATTGGACTATCCAATGCAGAATCCAGTTGTAGAATAGTATTTTCAATATAGTATAGGAAAATTAGATAAAAAAAGTGGCCGAACCCGGACATTTGAAATAACAAGCTAAAAATTGGTAGAAATATTACGGATGATGTCCTAATTGAAATCCCGAAATTCCCAAAAAATCTATCTTGGGGACACTCCGCCATCTTGGAAAAACCGCCGCCGTATAGGATTTGTCGAGTTTTAAGCATAGCGACAGAACCCGAGCGTCCGATTGCATGCGTTTTTTGCTCCAAATTGGTTTTAATGTGTATTACAGTTGAAAACATTAAACGGTTTGAAGAAAAAAAGATATTATAATGGAATGTACTGGGTTAAAATGTAATTTTAGAACCAAAAACTTGTTGAAAAGAGCTTAATATTCTATATACTTTGGCTTACATTTGTATAACGTGTGTACGTGACTGAAACAAATTAAACATTGAACAGCCAGTTTAAAAAGCTGTCGTTATTGATAAAAACCCTCCAACTGAAGTTTTAAAACAAAAAAAAAATAAGATGCGCCGATGAGCAAGTTTTAAATTAGCCGAGTTTGCGCGCGACTCAACTCGCACAGTGTTTGGCTACCATGTAGTTCTCCCGCTTAGAGAATACGGTGACCCAGATGGTAAACGGCCATGCCTACACTCGAGCTGTCCGTTGGCAATCTTGATCATTCAGGATACACAAGACGCAGGCTCTCTTCTCAGCGATCGCTTGAAACAAACACCCTCAGACCTCCTCTCTGGAACGGCTTCGGTGGATGACGTTTTGTCGTCAGAGTACATCGCCCAGGCAGCAGAGTTGTTCGACGCAAAGCTGAAAGGCCTCTTTTCATCTGGACGGTTCACTGCGAAGCTGTGGGTCCGATTCTTTTAAGATGGTTGGCATCATGCGTCTGTTTGTCAGAATGCGTCTGTTTGAACGTTCTGGAGTTTGGGTTCTTCACTTGCTGTGTGTCCAAAGAATGATTCCGTATTTCCACTCTGCGGGACATCTCAGCTCGAGGATGTTATGACTCCCTTGGAGTTCCGGCAATTTGTTAAGGAAGGCTGCTTCACCGTCAAGAGATCTGCAAAGTTCTGGTCAGGCATATGGACCGATATGACTATAGAGCAAGTGTTGATGAGAAACATGAAGACGGCGGGTGAGCTCACACATGGACGTGGATTGACGGATAAGTCATTGCTCGATGGGTTTGTGCAATGCCTTCATCTACAAATGAAATAGATGCCACTGAAAGGTTTTGTGGAGTCCTCGCCGAAACATCCGACCAACATGTGGAGCTCAGATAGTCTCGGCAAGTGAAAGATAAGGCAGACATTCGTAAGATGGTAGACTGGCTCCAGTCCCACTATCCTTTTAACGACTAAACGAACCTTCTAGTGTCCTTGTCTACAGGTGTAGTAGCCGACGATACAGTTAACTGTGATGAGGCTCTCTCTCCCGTGGTTTGCAAGCAAGGAAATCAATCACAGGTCAATGATTCAGTAAAGTCCACTTAAAACGAAACAACAAAGTCACGACTTTTGCCACTGCATCTAAAACGGCCAAGATCAAAGACACTGTCGTCGAAATCAACCCTAACCAACTTTTTCACCGATTGCTGTGTGTTGTGCGTGACGATGTTGCCCTCGAGGAGTACCTGACATATAACTTGCAGCAAGGCCTCCAGCGCTGTTTGACGGGATGTTGATACGGAAAGGCCCTAAGTCTGGATTGATCGACGTTTTAGAAGAAATAGCGCCACCCAAGACAAACTTTCCAGTGAACGCAGAGTTTACAGTCGATGGCAGGTTCCTCCTGCAACTGGTTGTGTGGGCTCGTCCAGCGAATTTCAGCTACTCCAGTATGCGAAGTACGTGGAAAATCAGTGGATGTGATACCACTTCTGCCCCGTTCAGAAAAGGCAAAAAGGGATCTTTCAAGAAGTTCAAGCGAGACGCTTGTTTAAGGGAGACAGTGTCGGTCGTCAACTAATAATTCTAGGTTCCAGATTGGACGGGGAATCGCCTGCCGGAAGCAGAGTGGGGATGGATGGCTCATGCAGGTCAGCTGACACCCATTCCAAATAAAGAAGAACCAGCACCGGAGCAGGTACTGAACATCATATCCTGCAACTGTAGCTGTGGTTGCGAGAAGAGACGCGGGTGCAGAAGAAACGATTTTCCTTGCACAAGCATGTGCGGCAACTGCGCAGGAAATGGCTTCACAAATCGTATGGACTACGCTGACTCGGATAGCGATGACGACGTTGAACCTTTGGCCGACGTGTTGTCATAGAAACGGTAAAAAACTACAAAATTTAACGACCACATTTTACTGTTATCAGTACGTAGCTAAAGGATTTGGGGCCCCGGGGCAACAAGTGATTATGGTTTCGTAAAAAAAAATCCCCCTTCGTTCGGGGGCCCCCTTTGCTCGGGGGCCCCAGGGCACTGCCAGATAGTCATCTCTGATTATTTCTCCTCAAGGCATGTCCAGAGTTCTCTCAGCCCTCTGTCAAATGGATACATTTTTTGTTTAATTGATAGCTAAGATGATCGTGAAAACCTTAACTCTTGAGCTTGCTAATCTCAAAATGAGGCTACAAGATTGATGCTTTAAGCTTAATCTGTACATAAATAATCAGCGTTAAGTGAAGTGTTGAAATTGAAAAACATTTAGCATTCAATTATTTACAAACAATTGATGACATTGCTACACTTACGCCAAAGACAGCGAAAAATTATGGAATTGTTGCTGGAGCGGTGCTGACGCTGAATACATCAAAGGAAGGATTTGATCACATCCAAGGGTGGGACGAAATCTAAGAGTTAATGCCCCGCAACAGTTCTATCGACGAAAACGTTGTTCCTGACAAGTCCCCATGAACCAAAAGCAATCGAAAGACCGAAGAAAAACATCTTTCGAGTTTCTGTGGAAATGCAATAACATCCGTTGCTAAGGATTTCTGAACAAGGTGACGTAAAAACAAGACCCAGTGTAATATATGATTAATCATTTGTTAATGAAAATAAATACTTTACATTTTAAATAGTTAATAATTAATTTTGATAATAATAACAATTAATATTCATCTTGTGTGATATGAAATAAATAGAGGACTAAACGCACAAAAGCATGTAAATCATATTTAAATAAATAATGTAAGATGTAAAAACAGTAAAGATGAGGTTAAAAAAACTTCGAAGCATGTCATGCAACATTATTTATTTAAATATGATTTACGTGCTTTTATGTGTTTGGTCCTCTATTTATTTAATAATAACACTTATTTAATAATAATAATAATAATAAAAAAAAACTAAGATTGTTGATAATAATAATAATTGCATCAATAATAGAATCTTTTAATAAGAAAAGAGACCTAATATTATGCTTTAAATACACTCGATTTAATAAATTCATATTAAATTAAATAGAACTTTCTGCAACATAAATTTAACAGAATCTAGACCTGGAAAATCAGAATATATGCGTGTGTGCGGGAGTAACTTCTGAACCAGTGAGCGTATCTTTATAAATTTGGTAGGCGTATTTTTGATTAAGAGGCTTTATTTTGAAAACTCTCCTTGTGGATACTTGTTAAGATCTTAGCTCATTAAAATATTCGAAGTGAAACAAGAAACTCAATGAGGGCAAACTGAAGTTTTAACAATGGATGGGAAGGGATTTGTAGTCCAGTCTGAAATTTGCTTCTCTTTCGACTCTATTGAATTAAGTGTCTGAGTATTTGTGAGTTTAATCTATATTCAACGGAAGTTGTAAAAGCGGATACATAATTTACAAATTTGGCAGAATATTTTAAATTGATTTTACTATTTGAAAAACAACAGAGAAAACTAACAAAAAATAATTAAATAAATTAAAAACAACGCAAAATTAAAGGTAAATAGGCTTAAAGTTAAAAAGACCCTAAAATAACCTAAAAAAAAAAAAGAAAGAAAGAACAACAAAAAGTCCCTAAAATGTTTTTCTTTCTTTTTTTCTACATCATGTATTAGAAATGTAGTTGATTTTGTTTTGTTTAAAATTTAACCACTTGCATTAATCTTATTATTTAAAATTCTAAAATTTAATTCTCCTAATGTTTGTACGGTGAATTCCATTATTGCATAATAAAAGAACTATTTTCGATGATTGGAAAGTAGGTCACTCTTCTTTTAATAACCCCTGCAAATCTTATAAGCGACGCTAGGGGGTGCTCTAAACTTCTTAAAGTGATTTACTTCCTGAACGGAAACGATCTTCTTAGATAATAGAGTCGGTCTATATTTCCGAGTCCCATCTCCATGACCACCTTCCTCCATCGTCCTCAATTGAAAAGATTCCATTACTTGGACATCTTGACACAATTAAGACGTCCATCTCCATTAATATCACTGCCCAGAAATTGTCTCGACCCGGGCAACGTCTCCCGGACAACGGAAGAGTCTTCATTGCTTCGGACTGTTGTCATCCTAAAGACGAAATTACGCTCCCTGCGAAGGAGACCCAAGTTACTCGCCGTGAAATTTATTACACCTCAGAGAAAAACTGCCAACAGTTATATTACAACGGAAGTGGAAATGTCAGTGAAACGAAATTCAAAGTAAAGAAATTTAATAAAAATTTAATGTTGCCCAGCTAGGATTTTGTTTGTGCGTTCTTGCTTCCCGAAAGATATTAATCTCCATTGAGATTAAAATTGTGTTATACTGTAGTCTATTTTAGTCATTTTTAGAATTATTATTATTTCTGCATTATTCATCCTTTCTACATCATCTGAAAGCAAACTAATCATTGGATATAATAATGTTTTCTTTCTAATATAAAATTCACGTTTATAGGACAGACAAAGCGACCTGAATCCTTAGGAAAAACGAAATTAATTTACTGTCAATACGAAATAATTAATGTATATTCCAACATTACACTCGGATACAAATGAATTAAATGGGTGCAGACAACAATAAAAACGATATTTAAATTAATTTAATTTAGTTGAAAACTCTTAAGAAGTATGTATTATTAATAATTAATAAATAGATCTTGTATTCACAAGTGAATAGATTAGAATAGATTTAGTTAGTAGAATTATTATCAAATTTAAACTCCGAAGTAATTGTTTTTTGTTTTACCAAACAATTGACCTGAAAATGAGATTCCTTCAAACCACAGATGTAAGTACTGGGACCAGACGTCCCGGATTTTAGTGCTGTGTCCCGCTTCAGAATATATCCCGGAATCTATAAATAATCCCGGATTCCAAGAAATAAAACAACAACAAAATATAACGAGAATCTTTTTATAAAGGAAAAATAAATAATAAATAAAGAACATTTGTAGCAAGAAAAAAAAAGTAATAAACAAATAAAAAAAAAAGGGAAGTTGTATTGCCTTGTGATTTTAGATAAGGTAATGGCCTCATCCTGGCAAGTGATAGGGCTATTTATAACGGTACCCTTGTATATTTAATATAGTGCCTGACGATATCAAGTTTGATGTAGAAAAGGAGAAATTGCGTTTTTAGGTGTTCTGCTTATTAGATTTAATGATACCATTACTACTACGGTACATAGGAAGCCTTCAAGTGCTGGAGTCACAGTGAACTTTACTTCATATACGCCCATCAACTATAAGATTAACGTTATTAGAATATATTTGCATAGGGCATTTCAGCTGTGCTCAAATGAAGAATTATTCCAACAAGAAATAGATACTATCACTAATATTTCAGAATGATTTTTCGGTTAGTTTCCTCAATTGGCAAATTAGGAAGACACTAAATGATTTTTACAAGAAGGAGGTCAGTGTTGTTGAAGTAAATGGTAAAAAGAACAGTGTCTATGGTTACATCGCTTTGCCTTACCATGAAATATTGCACCTTATTCTGGTTAAAATATTAAGAGACCTTGATCTGCGTGTAGCGGCTAAGTTAACAAGTACATTAAATAACTTTCTTTATAAATGTTAACAAAAAGAAATTTTATGGATATGCATAATGTAGTCTACGGTTTGCAATATGTAAATAATCGATGCATCTACATTGGTGAAACCCGCCGGCCTCTCATTAAGCGCATCAAGAAGCATTCTAGAGCCGTCTCCAAGAAGGACACGAACTATTTCACTGTAGTACATATTAGTGCAACAGGACATTGTGTTGATTTTGAAAATTCTGTTATACTGACCCAAGCAGCTAACTCCTACCAGAAAATGTGTGAACAATAATACATAAGGACTCCTTACAAGTTGTTATAATGATGCACACTCGGTGCAAGCAATTGCACAATATGGAATCAAGAAGTCTGACGATAAGAAGAAAAGTAACTCATTGCCATAACTGATGAAAGAAGAACAAAGTGGAA
>JAFIDM010006943.1:65717225-65742172 GCA_023159025.1 Thereuonema tuberculata
TGTACTGTCGAGTGATAACAACACAACATCATGTACTGTCGAGTGATCAAAAATCAAGATTTTTTGATCCATGGTTCCTTACCTCTTATGAATATTGATAGAAGAAAAGAACTTGATTAAATTAGTTATTCTTAGCTGTAAAATTTAAAATCCGTGATACATATCCCGTCAACATTTATTAGCATTTGAACTGAAACTGGAGCAAAGACATCGATGACAGTTGCCTGAAAGAGAGATTCTGTTTCTTTCGAATGATGGAGTCTGACAGATTTACGCTGAAGCAAGCATTCTGACTCCATTTGAAAAGGAATTTGGCAAGATGGTAACGGAAACTGCGTCAGCGGAACGAGCAACTAGTTCACGTGCAGTTGAAGCCCATTAGGATAAATTTCATTCTCGTTCCATTTCTTTCTTTCTTTCTTTCTTTCTTTATCATTGCAATAAGTTCTATTCAGAATCAGTCTTTCAACGAAAGCCTTTCAGGCACAAAAGGAGATAACAAATATTCATGGGTTTTTAAGGCTTTCATCAGTTCAATTACGCATTCGCTAACGGAATTCAGGAAAACTTAGGAGGCAGATTATGAACATTAAGACATTTTAATAAAACACAAACACCAAAAGATAATATGCATTGGTCCAATCGTAAACTAGAATTGTTAATACCGGGATTGTATCTATTAGTTATTACGTATTTGGAATAACATTTGTAACACCGCTTAATAGCGTTTTAAAATGAAATCTCAGGTGAAAAAAAATGAAGTGTTTTTCCATCTGCGATCACGATAATTGAAGAAAGAAACTTCTAGGAAACTGAAATGCTAGAGATAAGTGTAGGTTGATACAAAGATCCCTAATGATTTGGTTACGAATCTCACCAATAGGAAAAGAAGACGATCAAAACACAACCAAATATTTTGTTGTTAATGCCAAAAATCACGATAAATTATTTTTGTTAGAAACCTGAAATTCTATTGGTACATAAATGTTACCCAATCAGTTATCGAATCTTCACAAAGCGCAGGCATCTTTATAAATAAAAGCAAATTACATATAATTGCTAAAAATTTGCTGTCACCATCTTTTGGTACAAGTATTTCCATTTTACCGTGTGAGCCTTCAAAGGTTAGCAACAAACTATGCTTTATCTTGTTTAAATATGAACCTTCCTTTACCGATGTAAGTAAACAGCTGCAATGATTTGGAAAAGTTAACCAGTTTCCCAATTCATATAATTCCGATCATCTAACCCATTCCAGCTTCATTAATAAGTTCATTAATAATTTCCAAAAAATGAACGTACTGATTTAATTAGAAATATGTTTTAATCTAGAATGTACACAAAAAATGTCCACATGAAATTCAAATTTAAAACGTATCTAAAAGAAATTCAAAAACAACAAAAAAGTTTTTTTTGTTATAATATGTTGTTTTATTATGATTGTATATCCTGTTTTACCAAATTATATTGAAAATTCGATATCTAGTAGATTTAAGGCTAAAGTTTTTCTTTTAAGTTGCATGATAGAAGAAATGTGGGATAGAATAAACTGGCAAATATATATAAGCAAATGCAGCCTATCAAAAGAAAAGCATCTATGTTTTAATTTCTGATATAAACCAAATGGCGGATTTAATGGATTCGAAAACTTACTGAATTCACAAATGTTGAGATCAAATGAAGGATACGCTAATTTCTTAATCCATCTTTTAATTCAAAAATCCATTAATGGGATTCAACTTCAAACAAATTATTCAAATCTAAATGATGGAGAACATTCAGTAATTAAATGCTGAATCAAAACCATTATTTTGAGAACAGTAGTTGAAATGTTAACACTTGTGAATTTTGAAACCAGAAAGATAAATGGTAAAAGATCAGCATCGAAAAATCCAAATAAAGAAGAATAACGATACATTAAAATGGAAAAGGAGATTTGTAACCATAGAGATATACAGATGATATCAAGAGGATATTGTAGAAGATTTTGAAGCACATAGAAAATCTAAGGAATTTTGATATCACTGCCTATTTTAACGAAGACTGGCGATTTCAAATAGAGACCCGAAAAGCATAATAAGATGTAAACTATATGAAACAAAAACCAGGTTCTATCCAGCTGGTTCTTTTTTTCTTGGTTGTAATCGTCACAGATGAACATTAATGAACGAAGGTAAATCAGTCAATTTGAATACCTCATTTTATTACAAATATAAAAGATTTCCGAAAGTGATTTTTAGACTAAATCCAAATGAATATGATATGTTTGACGTAAATCTATATGTAGATGAGTATAAGAAATCAAAAAAAATATATGTTCTACATGTAAACATCATCTTCACAAAATAAAATGCATTAATGCTTTTAAAAAATTGAATTCATCGCAATTATTTTTCGTAAAAACCCATGAACAATTACTAAGAACTTATAATGTATATTTTGCCAGTAACTAGTTTAGCATCTTAAAATTCACGAATTTCTTTAACAAAAAACTTTGGTTGTTTCTTTAAAACTGATTTCATTTACTCACAATGCAAAATAGAGTACTTCTTCAATTACAAATTTATCCTAATTAACAAATCTTATTTGTACAATAGGATTTTGTAGCTGCTGTTCGCTCTGTTTTACTGATTAGATGTCTTCGAAGACATTAGTGGACAATTTTGATTCGAAAAATGAATAAAACACGAAGTCAAGTGATTCCATTTATATTTTTTATAATCTTTTTAAGAAATCATAAAGCTTCTAAATGCATTCGGCGATCTTTAACTTCTTTACGATATTAAATGGAATTTAGTTAAAATTTCTTAGTAACTGATCAATACAGGTTGCCCGAAGTGTTTGGATTATCAAAGTGTTTGCGTTTCCTGACAAGTCCCAAATGAGATAAAGATGTTGTCCCAAAATCGACGATTTTGGCCCCACTCCGATTTCGCTGAAAATTGGTATGCAGGCTCCGTAGGGGGTGTATGGTCTACAGTAGCAATTACAAGTGTGCCCGACTTCCGGTTAGACCGGAAATGGGTGAAGTTAGCTGTTCATTTCTATGTTGAAATATCAAAATGAAACCTACGCCCCACTCGGATTTCGCTGAAAATTGGTATGCAGACTCCGTCGGGGGTGTATGGTATACAATAGCAATTACAAGTGTGCCCGACTTCCGGTTAGACCGGAAATGGGTGAAGCTTGCTGTTCATGCCAATCGATAGAGCTCGTTGTGGTGAGTAAAATGATATGTCATATGTCTAGCTGGCACTTCCGGTAAAAGAGATATTTAAGTATATTCTCATAGTTTCATGACTTTTTTCGAAAATTCTAGTCTACTCAAGAATGTTATAGAAAAATCTCGTCAGATTCAGAGGCATTTAGGCTCTCTGTCTTGATTATTCTAGACAATTCTAGAAGTTTCCAGAAAATGTTAGTGAAAATTCTAGAATTTTCAAGAGCATTCTCGAATTTTCTACTTTGACGTAGAATGAGGCCGGAAACTGTCATGAACGTTCTGAAACTCTCAACAGATTATCACACTTTTCCACAGATTTCTAGAAATATCTCAAGAGATATATAAACCCTGTGGCTTTGCACCACACTCAGTTACGATTTCAATATGAAGCAGGTCAGTACCACTTTTAACTTGTGCTAAAATGATGGAGATGGCTGGCACAAATCTCTTCATTTTAATATAACACCGGCATTCAAGAATGATATTCATTGTTTTTTTTTCTATTATTTAAACCAGTGATTTAGATTAAATAATCTTTCAAAATGGCGGACACCAGCAATATTACTGTGAATGTTCCATGGAAACGTGTGACTAAGCCCGGAACATGCATTTTCAAGTGCAAACGAGAGTCATCGCATATGTTAGTTCCAATAAAAGCACGGAAAGAAAGCTCTCAAGACTTTGAAAATCTATATTCTAGCTAAAGCACGATGCTGCAACCGTCATATCAATCCAGGAAACGAACTTTTTCATCGTGAATGGTTCGATCGTCTTTCATCAAATCGTGTTATCGAGCAAGAAACCACTGCTATGTCAGGACAATATATAGCTGAATTGTTTGACGAGTTGTTAGAAGAAACCGTAGTAGGTGAAGAGCCAGGCGCAATCTTTGATGATACGACATCTTCCTGCAATTCCGATAGGAAACGACGATGATTCACTGAACGTTAATGTAGCTGCTGCCGTCCAAGAACAAGAAGGTTTCTCTCCTGCAGAAGATGCTTAAAATGCATTGTATATACAATACTTCAATCAAGATGTATTCGAAAATTATAATAAAATCACTAATAAAATCATGATACACCAATACTCTTTGGTTTCTGCATTTTTTTCTTTCATCAAACTTAGTTTTACCAATTATAATGGTCAAACCGGAAGTGCCAGCTAGACATATGACATATGATTTTACTCATCACAACGAGCTCTATCGATTGACATAGGTTTCATTTTGATATTTCAACATAGAAATGAACAGCAAACTTCACCAATTTCCGGTTTAACCGGAAGTCGGGCACACTTCAAATTGCTACTGTACTCCATACACCCCCGACGGAGTCTGCATACCAATTTTGAGCGAAATCCGAGTGGGGCATAGTTTCATTTTGATATTTCAACATAGAAATGAACTGCAAACTTCATCCATTTCCGGTCTAACCGGAAGTTGGACACACTTCTAATTGCTACTGTAGACCATACACCCCCTACGGAGTCTGCATACCAATTTTCAGTGAAATCGGAGTGGGGCTAAAATCGTCGATTTTGGGACAACCTCTTTCTTTATGTAGTATTGAATCATTTTCTATATTGACACACTCTCAAATATACATATATAACGCATGGTATTAAAAATCTTTCGTTAGAGTCCCTTTCCCATAAGAAATAAGAAAAATGAGATACAGTCAAATTCAATTATAACGAGCACGGACATAAAAATATCTCGGCTGTTACGAGCAAACAGAAGAATTAGTTGCAAATGATATATTTTTATGAGCAACATTTTACGGTTAATTGAAGTTGAGAGCTTTATGGTTTTAACGAGCAGATCTTTAGCAGTAGACACAGCAGAGTCTGAACTGTCATAGAAATGATTAAGATCTATTATTGTTTTGCCTCGATACGACCTTTGTCTTATCTTTCTTTCCTAGATCTCTTTCCACATCCCTGGTGAATGGAATACCAAACGCTTTTAACGATATTAGCCAGCATTTATAGTGAATCGCGTTGATTTCCGTTCTCAGAATGCATTTAGTCGTTACTTACTAAGAGGACAGTCTTAGGTATCCGGGCAATGGTTACCCTGAAGAAGAGGATTGGGGATTGTTTCTCAGCATCTCTGCCACGTTACGAAACATTCTGCTCAGAGTTCAGTTCAAAAACGTTTATATTTATAGATATAGAAATATATTTCACATATCCACGTGAAATCACCCAAAGGTGATATGACAATTTTCATACCAAAGGTATGACAATTTTCGATTTTTTTTTTATTATTTTTATGCCACATATTCTACGTAATCCAGTAGTTCAAAAACAATTTTTAGTAATATTTCTTCTAATTTGTTTTCCCCGTAGGGCCATTTTATCCAACACAGCTGACACTATTTTTCGTGAATTTCGATGTTCACAGAAACTTAATTTCTTCGCAAATGAAAAAGCTGCAGATTTATAATAAAACCATTTTATTTTAAAATGAATGATATGAAATGTAGGGGAGACCGGGGTCAGTTGGCATAAAGGGCTAGTTGGCACCCAGCTTCTGTTTTCTGCCACCGTGTAGCTAGAGCGCTGACATCTTGGTAGTGGGAAGTGTATGTAAATTTGCACCATCCACTGTGACTTTAGTTTGCTCGGAAGCGTCACGAAGGAAGTGACCCCTGTTTCATCGTTTTTCTGACTGGTGAGTAAATTTTTTCATCGTAAATTTTTTTGTTCTGGTGAATATGTAGATCGAATTAAGGTACTGCTGATGGCGGTTCTCGAAAGAGTGGATAACTGCGGTTGCATGCATGTATCATAATCTTTTGTTTCTGATGTTTGGGATTGTGTGGTATCCATTTTGTTTTGGAAATCCCTGTGCGACTAGTTGGCATAGTTAGGTAGGGGTCAGTTGGCATAGCTATGACAAATGGTAAAAAAGGGGGAAAACTGGAGATGGCCAGACGAGGAAGACTAAATTTGGTACAACCAAACTAAAGTTTTGCGAAAATTGAACCCATCTGTTCAAATAACTCCTACATTTGTGTTTGATACCAAACAATAACTATAGGTAGCTAAGAATTCATTGTTTGTTCATACATTTGATTTAATTTGTCATACAGTTGATTTTTTTTTGTTCAAGTATTATTAAAATAAAATTTTTGATAAAATAAAAAGTTTTTCTCGAAAATTGCTGTGCTCTGCTCAAGTACCCCTATCCATAGCACGTTATGCCAACTTGCCCCGCACCCAGGGTTAGTTGGCATAGTTGAAAGCTTTTAGGAAAAGTGTTTTTGGGGTTACCTAAACGCGAATTTAATTAATGGGTCCTACATAATTTTGTAGTCAAAAAGATAAACTATCCGCCGCATTCACCAGAATCCCCCTAAGTACTTCACAAAAAAATAGAAAAGTCAAAACCAAAATCTATGCCAACTAGCCCCGGTCTCCCCTAATCCATTTCATGTCATTATAAAGTTTTGTCCATCTGAAGCCTGAGGGCTGGAAATTAAGCTTTAAATAAGGCCATTTTTTTCTTTCGAGTATAGTTTTTAAACATTTTGAACAATAAATATAAATCTTCAAACTTTTGCCAAATATTACCTTATCTTCAAAGTAATACTCTGTTAAAATGTCAAGACTTAGAATCTTCCCCTTCTTACTTTAAGAAGTCCTACATTCGTTCTGTCTGTATTGCATTCATGTCTAAGCACACTCTTTGGTACTGCAAAAGTTATGCACTGTATAACTTATTGAGCTGACAGGCACATCACTGAATTGTCACACATCACTTAAGATTCTGTCTCGCTCAGTCATTAGTAATGAGTGGATGTGTTTGGTGTTCAATGCTGTTTTGTTATAGAACTGAAGGACTAATTTTGGGCTAAAATCAAAACAAGGTAGCGGTAGCGATTAGTAAACCAATCACAATGCTTCGCAACGGCTTCTGATACGTGAATGAAGAAAATTATTCAAAAGTTAATACAAAACGCCTACTTATAAATAAGCGGAGTGAAAAGTCGGTTGCGTGCAAATTAAAATATATTTTTTAAAAAAAAAAAAGATTTAGTATTTTCAGCGTTCGCCGACTTTCATCAACTTGGTGATCCTACCCTTCAGCAGGTATTGGTGCGTAAGGTTTCAGTTAAGAATGACGATTATTCCATATAAATAAAGGTGGTCTAGAAAATGCGCGTGCGAGTCTGTTTGCGACCCCATACTATCTTACCCACCCCTATTTAAATGGAATAATCGCCGTTCTTAACTCAAACTTTGTTAATATCCTGAATTCCTAATAATGATTTAAAAAAAAAAAAAAAAGATGCAAGTAGCTCCTATCTATATTACGTAAAATACAGAAAAATCACTATTTATATGGAATAATCGTCATTCGTAGCTCAAACCTTGTTAATAGACTGAATTCAATAACTTTTCACGTATCCGAAGCCGTTGCGAAGCATTGTGATTGGTTTACTAATCGCTATCGCTACCTTGGAGCCCGACCAGCTAGAGACACAAACTCTATGGCTCTGAACTACTCTTGGCAAGACCTTTTCAATGACACCCTAATCAAGTCTCTAGCCCTCGTGGTTGCTGAGTTGATACTTGTCCGCAGACAGACAGACAGACAAACCGGGGATATAAAGCTTCACGGTATCACAGGCCTAAAACAAGAAAACTATTCTGCTGTTCTGTTTACTGAAGACATAAACATACTGACGGTAAAGTGAGCAAGTAATTTTGGTAATTTTAGAAAAAAACTAATCAGCGTTACTCAATTAAAGTCTTTATAGAAGAAATAAAAATAGTTTGTAAATTTGAGAAGTTTATTGCAAGTTTATTGCAGTGAGCAATCAGCTGTTTGAACAGATGAACTTAAAACATCATATGATCTTCAGATGTGTTATGATCTTTTAAATACTACATTGGATCAAAAAGAAAGCCTACAAAAGTTTGTTTGTAAAATCAAGTTAGAGCATATAAAGAAAGCGAGAAAGTATCAGGTAGATCTTTTTCTATGAAGATCTTTGTGGTTTTTCTACTATAAAAGTGTTTTTTATTCTGAAGAAAATACTAATGGTCATGAAAAATACTCAAGAACTGTTAATACCAGTAGAATTAGATGAGAGAAAGTGATGCACTACGTTCTGCACTAGATGTCACCAGCATCAAAACTAAAGAATTATTTTGTGGAAAAAAATTAACTGCTTTAGTAAGAGAAACAGACAAAATTGGAAAGTTGCATTCATTCGGATTAAAAACCATGCACGTAGGTTATGAAAAGCAAAGTTGTTCAAACAATACCCTGTGCAATGATTATTATATTTTAATTGTTAAACTAAGGAAAAGTAAAAATAGGAATTTTTCAGAAAGAAAGATTAGTAAACCATCAGCTTAATGCCGATCCGTTGTCTGATTGAGAATCTGTCACCATTTTGTTTCCAAAACTCAGTCACTTTTCTTTTTAAAAGCTACGAAAGAAAACCTGACAGAAGATGAATAGCTGCTTTTGATGAAAACTAGTTTCTTGATTCAGGATGAAATTAAAATTTTCACTGGCAGGCATACAGGCCATATTTCACCCTTTTGTATGTTACTTCAAGTGAAATGGTGTTTTGAAAAGCTGCAGTACGTGCATCAGAGGGCACCATCTTTACTCAACACAATGGCACTTAACACTTTTCAGACGTAGGCCTACCACATCAAAAAATCAGTTCTTCATAATAGAAAAAGCATTCAGTGGTTAAGCTGCTAACCATTATAATAGGGGTAACCAAGCTTATTTAAAGTAAGAGCCACACACGATAAACTAAAGACATGATTAAATATTACCCATACGTTTCATTGTTATATGCGCATTTTATTGCAAAATTTTATATAAATTTTAAGAAATATATGTAGGAAATGAACTAATTAATATATGTATTGATAAACTATTTTAAACTATTAATAATTTTTAAACTATTCATTTGTATTAGTTTCAATAATCACAAAAGTAACTAAAAAATTGAAAATGCAATAATTTGTGGAATATTGATAGTAGAAAGATGCGGTTTTCACAGCAATGCTCGGAATGACGTGGGATTTTGTATCAAAACAACGAAGTTTTATTGCCTGATTAGTTATTTCCGAGCATCAGATGGCTCTGTCTGGTCAGAATGCAACTGCCTGGAAGAGCACCTCTGGCTGACAACGTCAAATGTGAAGGGATAACGGTGTTGTCTTGGTTTCCTTGTTGTGGTTACTATACTGTATGCATCGGAATTCCAAAAATTACAGTCTGGTGCGGTTTCATCGCTGAATTGGTCCCTTTTTTTTTTTGAGGAAGTTAGGAGGTCTGAACTTCAAACGGCTACTGTTACGGGTGAGTGATATGCAACACTGTGACGGAACAGCATTATTCCACACTTGCAAGAGTGGCAAGAACTCAATACAGTCAATTCATGGAAGATGGAGCACCACCGCACACTGCTATACGCTCAACATTCGGGGAGAACAGTGCTTCAGTCGGTCGTTTCCGCATGAGTGGCCACGAAGATCTCCCGACCTCTCACCTTGGACTTTTGATTGTGGAGTTATTTGAAGTCAAAGGTGTACCGCGATCAGTTAACGTCACTGGGCACGTTGAAGGATGCCATCTAGCGTGATGCGTCTGCAATAACAACAGATATGCTGTTGAATGCGGTGAACAGTGTTGTGCCTCGTCTGAAGGCTTTGTTCCTGACTGAGGGGCGCAACATTGAACATTTGTAAGCCATTATTCCGTGTTAACTGTCCTATCACTCTATACAAAACTGTGGGGGGCTATCTGGTTACCGACAATGTTACTAATCAGGCAATAAATTTCGTTGTTGTGAACAAAATCCCTTGTCATTCAGAGCATTTCTGTGAAAACCGCATCTTTCTGCTATCAATATTCCACAAATTATTGCATTTTCAAATTTTTAGTTACTTTTGGATCACCCGGTATGTAACCCAAATGTTTTCAATATCCTGACTGATTCTTGTTTTAACTATATTGAGCATATTTAATACGGTAATCAAATTATGCTAATGAACTACGCTTATAACACATCTAAGAAAATATGCAAATTTGTATTTCACAATAAATTCTCTAACATTTCGCTAACATTAAATGAGATTGCATGCGCATTGACTCTATATATATATATATAGATACACGAAAAAATATATATATTTTTTTTTTTTTATTTAACTTTTACATTAATTGTGTTGCAAAAAGCTCAGCCGATATATTTCCGTACTAGCACATTATATGTCACAGAGCCGCATGTGAGTCGCCAGTCGAGGTTCAGCAAAGCTTTCACTATAAGAACAAAAACAATATCAACAATATACGCCCGCAAAAGCCTGATGTTTGGCAACCTAGGTGCTGAAACCTACTATCCAAAGGGAGTGTTTAGACATTATGCAATACAGACAGACCTAATGTACGTTACTGAGTCTTGATTTTGAGGCTAAATAAAGATTATGACAGAAGTCTCTCGTAGATTCTATCTTGAATGATGGTTTGGAATGTTGGTATTTTTTTAACAAATAATCAGATTAAACATGTAAATAATTTATAAAATTTTTGATAATACGTATATCAATTGTATGCACCAAACAGAAGAAAACAAACTGAAAATAAGTTAAATACAGAATTTTGAATATTGAAGAAAAGTTCTTATATATTATTATCTTAAAAAATATCCACAAATATAAAAATATTAAAGAAAATTATATCTAGCGTAACTAGATTTAGTTGGTTCATGGTATTTGATATACCAAAAATAAAAATAATTTTGGTTTTAGAACAAATGAATATACATATTCAAAAATATTCGGACAACTAATTTATGGATAATTTAAATAGCAACAATTTTAAAACAATAAAAAACCAATTAGTATATGATATTACAAATAAAAATATTGTTAAAATTTCTAATTTACTAAAGATAAATATTTTATTAACATTTCATATTTTAATACTGTAATATTTAAATTATAATATTATAGTATATAATATTATAAATAAAAACATTGAAATTCACCAAATTAGAGGGAATATTTTTAAAAATTCATTTTGCACAACTGAGATCTGCAGACTGTTTTCATTTGTGTGCAGTTAATATTATATTACACTTTAAAAAGTCATAATCACAAATAAAATGTCAGCACCGTGTTCATGTTTTGGTGCTAGATGAGGATAATTATCCTGTTAGTTTCACTAGCTAGGCATATTAATAATAAAACTTCCGTGATGCAAAGCAAAACTGGGAAGTACTATTTAAATGTAAGAATGACTTGACTGTAATACAGTCAAGTATTACAGATAATATGTCTAAATTTCTTAGAAGATAAAATGTCTAAATTTCATAGAAAACATACGAACATTGGTTCTACGAAGAAGGCATTGGCCATAGCCCACTACAATTAAAATAAATTACAATTCAAAACATTGTGCTTTTTTCCTGTGGTGCCGTAACCTGACTGACTTTCTTCTGTGGTTTCCTTTCCTTGTTAAGACCAATCATTAGTGATATCGATGAGTTGGTCTTCGTTCTCGAATCGCTACATTAACTTTCAACATTAATGCGTAATTCTCCAGAACGAGGCTCAGCCTTCGGCCAAGGATAACTCTCAGCAGGTGGCGGGGGCGGTTCCTGTCCAAGTACTTATTAAGCGTAATTACTATTTCCCCAAGAAACGATGTTAGTTGATATCACAAACGCAAATCTTCTTTGTAATAGGGATTTAGAAAGAAAGAAGAAAATCAGAATGAAAGAAATTTTAAACTAAACAGATTTTAACGGCGTTTTTAAGGAAATCAATTTTCTACACTACATAAAATAAGAGTTGGCGAAGCAATTTTGGTAATGACGTTATTAAAGAAAGAAATCTCTTCTAAAGAAAAAGGTTGAGGATTTGGTCTTTTATGCTTCATTTACCATCAAAAATAACAGAAAAAGCTAGACTTATAATTAAGCTTTCAAATATCACAGAATAAGTAGTGTAATCACAACTATGCAGATCACAAAATCTATAATACCCTTTTGAACAAGATAGTTGTTCATGGGAAAAAGAAGTTGACAAAACAGAACGCTTTTGATTGATTGACTCTTGGTCTATTTGTACCAATAGGAATCGTCCTTACAAGAACCTAAATCTTTTATCAATATTAAAATTCCAGTTTTTACAACAAATGGCTTTTGAGTTATTGGATGAAAGTCGGATGGACAACAGACAGATGGCTTTTGAATGTAATTCGTTACCTACGGGTCCGAAATGTACCAAAATCAATAGCGATCTTCCTTATAAGACGATTTAGTATTTTTGCCTTTCTGTACGGTTTCAATTTTGTTTAAAAATAGTTATTCAGTTATCTTGATCATAGATGAAAAGACAAGGCACGGACAGTTGTTAGAGCTAATTTATAACTCCCTGTGATAGCTATTATGAGAAAATAAAAATCTGTGAATAAGAGGTTGATGGTATACAAAGCTTTAAAAAAATTTCTTTAACTATTATGATAACACGAATATACTTCAATGGCTAATACTGTACTATTATAATATTATAATTAATTATATCTTCTACAGAACGTAAATAAATATCCCGATAGGGTTATAAATACGAAATAAAACTAAATACTCCACATAAATAAACATTCAAGCCTTTGAGTTTAATATCAGAGGGAATCTGGAACGGCCGTTTCTTCCTTTTCGAACTCATCAGCCCGATCCACCTCCTTCGATGATAAACCCAGAAAAGAGTGAAAATAAATAGAAATCAGTTTCGCTCCTGAAAGTGCTCCCGAACAAAATAAACAAAAATAAAAATTGGTGCTAAAGTGTACTTAAAAAACCCTTGATCATTAGGAACAAAAAGGCTTTTGATTATAAAGAAAGAAACCAAACCAAGGCGGCATAAGTCATGGAAAACAAATCTAACATTCAGAAAATCAATTAGAAATAAAAACCAAATACTGCCTTTGAGTTTATCATCAAAGGGAATTGAGCACAGTCTATTTTTTTTTATTGTTGTTCGTTTTGTTCGGGAGTCACTTTCGGGAGCGAAAGTGACTTCCATTTATTGTCACGCCTTTTTGGATTGGGCTGATGAGTTCCCAAAAAGGACGAAACGGCCGTTCCCGATTCCCTCTGATTATAAAACTCAGAGTCATGAATGTTTTTTTATGTGCAGTATTTGGTTTTTATTTCTAATTGATTTTCTGAATGTTACATTTGTTTTCATGATTACACATAGGAAAGCCTCATTGCTAAACATATTGCAAAATATTTTTAGCATTGGAGATATTAGAAGGTGATTTCGCTCTTGATACCATCTCGAAAGTTCATCGATTTACTTAAACATTTATATTTGTATTTGAGTTTAATTCTTATTACTCCAAGAGAAGAATCACTCAACCTTCCCTTTCAAAATCTTCACTTTTACTCGACATTATGTAGTTAAGTTCTTAAATAAATGTATATTAACCAATATTTTTTTTCTAAGATTATAGCACATTAGAATAAAAATACCTTGAAACTATAAAATGATCTTACCTTTATTTTTTATCTAAATACATTACCATCATTTTTTCTTAAACTTTATACAAATATATTATGATCAAACTTATTGAAACAACGTTTTTCAAATAACCAATAACTTAAAAAGGATTTGAAATTTATCTGAAGCAATGATCTTAGATAATGCAAATGAATAAAACTGGTTTAAGAATGTCTTAAGTGAAAAATTATTCTTAAGAATATTTCTACAAATATTCTTAATATTTTTAATATCTCAGTTTTAATATCTTAATGTAATTAGTTTTAATATCTGAAAACTAATTCGTTGAAATGTAAATTACAATTCAACAATGATATTTAAAAAGAACGTAATAAAATGGAGAGTTTCTAGGTTTTAGCTAAACTAATGATGGTGAAGAAGATGAGTCTTTTCTGTCTCACTTCGGGAAGCTCCTTCACCTTCGTTATTTGCGTAAAACCCCAGAAACTCTTTATTTTAGCAAATGCTACCATAGCAACGTCAATAATACCAACAACTTAATACTGTAAAACGCTGTAAGGAAATCCACATCTTGTTGGGACTTTAAATCTGTTCAGATTATTAATAAATCAGAATTTTTATGCTCTAGGTTTACAAGTATTCATAATTGAAAATATGTTAAGTTATCCTTTGAAGTTTCCTTTAGATTAGTCATTATTGTAATTTCTTGGTGGTTCACATTCATTACTGCCATTAAAACATTAAAGAAAACATCAACAAAGATTCATAATAAGGAAGCCCGCATTCGATGTCATCTTATACTATTTTCATTTTCGAGAAAAATACGTCTCAGAAAACTTTTGTTAATTTTTAATTCAGATAAAGGCTTTAAAAACACTTTTAATAACACATACTATTTAAAATATATTCAGATTCTGTTGTTATTCAAAGCAAATAAACTTGCAACTTTTCTACTTTCACAATTCTTAGGAATCGCAGACATTGACTGAATTCAAGATTTTTTTGTAAATAAATTTTGATATATTTATATTATACATTTATGTATGCTTGATCTAAATGAATGTAATATTTTTATATTATAGAAAATAGAAAGGAAGTTGGGTGCAACTTTAATTAATTGTTGGTTTTAGCCTTAAAAAAATTAAAGACTAAAGAATTGGATCGTCAAGCTATCTAAAATAGGTTAATAGTAATTGCCAAAAGTACTGTGCTACTTTAGAAGAATATATTTCGCACTCCAACTTTTTTTTAGGTGTATTTTGTTACATCAGCAATTGTGGGTCGTGGTTCGTAATGTATCTTCATTCCTGTTAACAATAATTGTGCTAATTAGAACACAAGGTTGAAGATAGCATTTGCAAAAGAAGAAGTATTTATCTTCTGATAAGTCCATTGTTTTCTTTGGATTAGCTAGTTTCATTAATCCAAGATTAATCAGAATTTCTTTTTAATGTAACTCCTAAATCTTCCCCTCAATTATCTGAAAGTTACAAGGGTAAAAATAATGTAGAAAAACATTTTAATTTACTTATTTGGCATATAAAAATATTCTAATTGGTTCAGATCGAATTTTGACACATTTTAAGAGACTTTGTTCCAATTTTTCCCATATATATATTAGGAACAAGCATGTGTGTAATAGACCTTCATTTTAAGGTCTTTATTTAATGTATGACAGATGATTCCTTAGATATAATATAATA
The DNA here is from genome assembly GCA_023159025.1 of Thereuonema tuberculata. Classification (NCBI taxonomy): domain Eukaryota; kingdom Metazoa; phylum Arthropoda; class Chilopoda; order Scutigeromorpha; family Scutigeridae; genus Thereuonema; species Thereuonema tuberculata. Next base: position 65,732,661 of record JAFIDM010006943.1, read on the forward strand.
CGTCAACAGACTTTAGTAACATTAAACATTTTAATGAATTTCAGTGACACTTGCAAACATATGAATGATGTTCGTGGGATAACAGCAGGATTTTAATCTACTCAGCAATAATAAGTTATAATTCTGCACCGAATATCAGAATTTGAGTAGTTGGTAAGAAGAAACATAGACTTGATACTATAATCAGATCCTTCCTGTTGTTTTATTATCGATGAATCAAAACACTACTTGTAAAAAAAGAAGAAATTCGAGGAAAAACTGCATAAAAGACACGTGTTTTATTATTTTGGATTATTTGATTTTATGAATCTACTCCCAGGCACCCAACATTTACAGTTCTAGTAGTTCACAGCATCACCAACGATCTTAGATTTACAACTCGGGAAAGATTACGTGTGAATTTCCAACATTAACATAAACAGAGGTTGGAAAGTTCGCGAAGATTCCAGGAAGACGAAGCGAGGAATTTTTTTTCGGAAGTCAATTGCAGAAACATTCCGAGAAAGTCAAACAGGAAAAAAAGAGAGTAAGCCCCGCCAAGAAGAACACGGTGCTTTGAGAGGCGGACAGCAAAGCCCAGATGGGTCGGAATTCCGGAAACACGACATCTTAGAAAAGAGCTTTCCGGGAATCCAGGGCTTCTCGTTGTCGGTAATCGCCTCGTGACGATCTCGGCGAAGCGTTTTCGTATTCGGGGAAACAAATTGTCTGCCAATTAGTATCGGATGGCGACGACGTTTCATTTCGTAGAAAATCACCTTCGCTAAGACTTCCGACATCGATAGGCTTAAGAATAATAAAAAAATGTAAATATTCAGTGGGAATGACTTCATCTAATTACTATTGTTTACGATTAAAAGGGGGTTTTACGACAGACTGGTCCTAGAATTCTCGATTCTTACGCCATTTGAAGAATATCTCTGTCACATGTTACATGAAGTTTATGTTAGGAACGAATTCAAAATCAATCTTTTCTGACTACTTCCCTTATTTAGTGATGATTCCAGCTTAGGTTTATGTCGTGTTCCAGGAATTCAGACACCAAGGCCACATATTAGAATCGTTTGCCTCTAACTTATTATTACGATGGGATTGGTTGAGTGACTAATGTATAAAAGTACCACCTTACAACTAAAAAAAACTTCAATTTTGAATCCAATAACCGTGATTTCTGTGGAATCACACATTATAGCATTCGACATTGAAGTTATTGTCGTTTCTTTGGCACCTCCATCACGAAAGCAAGGTACAGTGTGGCAACCTTCAATTGCTCGCGTTGATTTAGATAAAAAAAAACCAGACAAGATAATTAATGCTTTTAGACAGTGTCAAAAGCAAAGCGGTCTCATAATATGCACAATTTTATAAACAACTTTATCGGAAGTGACCACTTTTGACCCCCAACTTTCGGTCACGGAGTGGTCCTAGAGGTCTAATTTTTTGGACGTGCTCCCCTACTTTTTGATGCTGAACACAATGGTGAAGGTTTCGATCCCCTGTGTTTTACAGGCAAGCTGTAACCTCGGGTCATTAACATTGTTTTTATGCTGTCTGGATGGCACACTTTGTAGTGGCCAAACGGTTAGAGACATTCGAATGAAACCTTCACCATTGTGTTCACCATCAAAAAGTAGGTGACGACGTGTAAAAAAATCAGATGTATATGACCCCTCCCTGATCCTCCCCAACAAGGCGTTGTCTTTTTTTAAAAAAAACGCCTTTAAAAGATAGAAAATGCCTTGGGGGGTCAGGAAGTGGTCCTAGAGGTCTGATTTTTTGTACGTGGTCACCTACTTTTTGATGCTGAATACAATGGTGAAGGTTTCATTCTAATATCTCTAACCGTTTGGCCGGTACAGAGTGTGAAATACAGACAGGACAAAAGTAAAGAGCGGTCCCCAAGCGGTTTTACAGGCAAGCTGTAACCTTGGGGCCGCTAAAAAAACTACAACAGTTATTCACTGATCAAAAAGAAATGAAAAAGATAAGATATATGAAAAAAATGTTTCAAGCTAACAACATTCATAAGAAACAACAACTAACTGTTCGAAGATTAACTGAAAAAATGAACTACAGAAAACAAACTCTAGCTTTGTCTTTTTCAGATATCATACTATTGGATATTAATATAATGTATTCTTGTACTTTTGGACCCAGTAGCATTTGGTCCACTATATACCAGTTTTATAGTGAGCTAACAATCGTCTACTATAGTTTGAGCATCTTGGGGATTTCTATTTTTTTATTATGGTGATTACGGATGAACGGACAGACGGACATTCGTATTTCAACTTTAAATTGTATTCTAAACTTCCTTGATTTAATATTTTTTTTTCTAATTCTCTTAAAGCCCCGTTATAAAGCTAATTAAATATAACCTCCAGTAGCAGACAGCTACCATGAAGATCTATGAATTGCTACGAATAAATCTATGAACTGCTGATAACTGAAACTAAGACTTTGAAATAATATAGCTACGACTATCACTTTGTATCTAAAAAACATCAACGAATTTTAAGTAAATTCTCAATATTATTACAAATCAACAGCAGATGATGATCTGTCTTTTAAGACAATGGATTTCCGCCGAGAAAACTTCTTCTTTTGGATTATGAAGATGAATTCATTTTTAGCTCACATGTATAATTGAGATGATTTTACATTTTCGTGGAATACTTTAGCCTGTTTTCTATTTTTATTTTATAGGAATTTACTAATCCTTATATCCTTTTTATAATAACACTTTAATAAAGGAAATAACTTTTAGTTATTTAAACAAAGTTAAGCTTACTTTTAGTCATTGTACAAAAACACAATGTAAGAATTAACTAAAAAAAAAAACGCACAAAAAATTCAATTTTTCTTTTATTTATATGATTTTTTTTTCAGTTGTTTCTTACATTTATTTGCGCACACTAAACTTTATTATTTATTTTTTGGTTTCCCCAATCCCTGACTTAAATTCCTTAGTGTCTTAGGCCGTGAGTGTCACGGTGATTTTGCCTTGTTTTCGTGCAGAATGCCCACTTCAGGGTTCGCCAGTGACGTTCTTATCTTTATCACCACTCCGAGCCTATCGTCAAGGGTAAACCCATGTGGGTTTCGTTGATGGTGGCGATCCGCGCTGGGCAGGTTTTCCCGGGGTTCTCACGTTTCCCCTGCATTTCTCACACCATCCTTTCTCAGTCTTTCTCTCCGTCTGTCCTTCTTTCCGTGGGATAGTACAAAAGATCTTTCAGGTCGACGTGCTCGGCAGTCATGCTACCCACTTTCAATCTATATTACTAAAATCTTTTATTTCTCTGTCTGTCTGTGTGTCTGTCTGTCCGGCGCAGTTTTCTGTGAGAATGAAAAATAGAAAGAATTTTTTTCAATGAAACATCCGTGACAGGAATCGAACCTGCAACCTTCTGATCCGAAGTCAGACATCTTATCCATTAGGCCATAGGAACTACAACTCTCTTCATATTGCTTTTTTGACTTATCTGTCAAAACTGAACTGACTTTGACTAAAAAGTAACAATTGTAATTAAAAAGAAAGTCAAAAAAGAAAGAAGCAGTACTTCATTAGGTAGAATACTGAAAAATCACTATTTGTGACTTAAAAACCACTGAAAAGTATCAATTGGAATGAAAGAAAGAGTCAAGAAATAAAGAAGCAGTATTTCTATTAAGCAGAATACCGAAAAACCACTATTTGTAACTCAAAAACCATCATTATTTGTAACTCAAGACCCTCTTAAAAGTATCAATTGGAAAAAAAAAAGAGTCAAGAAAGAAAGAAGCACTATTTCTATTAGGTAGATTACTGAAAAATCTCTATTTGTAACTCATAAAGCTAGAATCACATCAAAGTAAAAAAACTCACGATAAATATGAGGCTCATCAATCAAGATGAACGAGAGTGTCGATAACATCAATCGAATGATAAGTCTAAGAATACAAGAGGAGACTATAGAGCATACAATACAAGTGCGAATAAAATTGACACTTCTGATAATCCACCGCGCGAACATCTCTATCTGTCCGAGTATCTGAACGCATTGAATCTCAGCGGTATTCCTCAACATCGTTTGTCATTGAAGATTGGATCTCCAATAATATTGTTGCGAAACATCAATCCCAAGTTTGCCTACTGCAATGGAACTCAACTTAAATGCCGTTCATTCGATAATGATCTCATAGAAAACGAAATTATAACAGAACTCACAAAGGAGATTTTGTTTTCATCCATACGATGTCTATGGAACCATGCGGTTATTCTACTTCCATTCACTTTCATAAGAAAACAATTTCCGATCAGACCTTCTTATGCGATATTTATCAATAAAGCTCAAGGACAAACTCTAAATAAAGTTGCCATATATTTGGAAAACGTTGTCTTCACTCACGTACAACTTCATGTCTTTGAGTCACAATTCAATAGAATTTGGCTATCTTCACTCTAAAGAATATTCACAATCAATTTGTTGCGAAGAATTTTGTATACAAGCTATGATCTTCATTTATCATCTATAACAACTAACGTCCATCTGAACATCTCTTCTTCAAATATCTATATCGAACAATCTGATGGCCTAGATTAGTAGATAATTTTCACTATTTGTAACTCAAAAATCACTGAAAAGTATCAATTGGAATTGGATAAAAAAAGAACAGAAAAAAAAATAATCACTATTTCTATTAGGTAGAATACTGAAAAATCACTATTTGTTACTCAAAAACAATCACTATTTATAACTCAAAAACCACTGTAAAGTATCAATGGAAATAAAAAAAAGAGACTCAAGAAAGAAAGAAGCACTATTTCTATTAAGTAGAATACTGAAAACTCACTATTTGTACCTCAAAAGCTACTGAAAAGTGTATCTATATTACTAAAATCTTTTATTTCTCTATCTGTCTGGTGCAATTATTGTAATTTACAAAAATAGAAATAATTTCTACAAGTTATCTACTGGAATCCAACATGCAACCTTCTGCTCCGAAGTTAGGCGTCTTAGGCATTAGACCACAAGGATTACATTCTAATTTCTATAAAAAATAAAAATATATCACAGATATATGATTCACACGCTGATTCTAAAAGCAGTCGTGGATTGAGAGAATATAGACATCAAAAATTAAAATAATAAAAAAAAAAAAAAACATTAAAAAAAATTTTAGTTTTATTTTACTTGATGTAATTTGTGTGTGTGTTTTTTTTAATAAATAACAAATTGTTTTCCGTTACATACGCGAGGCTTCCGGAGCGAAGCGACGGGTAGCCGACTAGTTAATCTAATCTAAGATACATACAGTACGTCAAAATTCGTTTCTTCACATTCGACTCATAGATGGCACTGTTATCTCAGTCAAAATCAATAAACTTCCATAGTGGCAGTGGTTTAGAAATTGTTCAATTGATAGATTGGGATAAGCGACAGCATCTAACTGACATCAGAAAAGATGTCTATAAGGGCAGGGCTAGTTCATTTCCGACATTAATAATTTATTATTATTTTTATTATTACTTAATCTGCTCCTATGCTTATGAACACGCCTGTAAGAAATCGTATATTAATTGGCCTTCCATAAATTTTTAGTTCCTCCAAGGAGTTCTTAGACGGTATTATTCAAATCACCTTAAAAATGTCCATTAAAGGGTGGCACCCATTAAAACTCAAGAGTTATTAATCGGACTAAGTAATGGAATATTGTACTAGTTTAAGTGATTCAAATATGGTAGAACAACTCAGAATAGCTGTGCCAATGTAAAAGCTCGGGATGAAATATAGCTTATCCTGAATTGCGCTAGTTCCTTAAATAAAAAAACTCCCAAAGAATGCCCTTGGAAATTAACTAGTGACCAATGGTGATGTTTCCTGAACCACAAATCAAATAATTTTTTTCACAGACTTTTGAAATAGACAGTTTTCTTACGCTTTGTCATCGCTTCTGTCTAAACTTGCAACTGACAGAATAATCGTATCGTTTGAAGACTACGAAAAATTGCCTTTTTAGGTGAATATCATTTTAGTTACGCCTTGTAGAGGATCTGGGAAAAGCTGAAGAGACGAAACACCCTAACATAACAGAAACAGACAGGAATTGGAAAGATCAACGTTTTGGAATGGAGATTTTCCTAGGAATTAATTGAGTTCCCAAGGAAATATCTTCAAAGTAATTGTACATTGTGACTGATCAGTTACATATCCTTCATTATAAATATCTTACTACATGGTAAAGATATGTTCTAGCTTTGAGGTATTTGTCAAATCATGATACCAGAACTATTCGAGAGTCGTAATCTTTACTTCGAAATACGCTGGATTTCAATCTTAAGAACACAATTGAGATAGTTATAATTGACCCTTTAATTGAGAGATCCGGTATCTGAATCCTGTAAACAATCAGATCTAGTTAAATAGATACCAATATATTGAAAAGTCTTCAAATCTTCAAAATAAAACAAAAATAAATGTATAAAACAATACATTTATTAAAATAAATATCTCTTAATCTTCGAAAAGACATGTCTTCTTTTCTTTTTCAAAGCCTAAAAACAACAACAATACGTTACAAATAAGTAGAGGAAAACGATACAGATATGAGACATTCATGAAATTGTATTGTTACAACAATACTTACAAATGTTATTCTCCTAATTCTTCAATTTTCACCTTATTTTTACAATTTGAAATACTTATATTGTTAAACTCTTTGGCCATTTCCACAATAAATTTGTGTACATTAACACATTTACATTTTGAAGTTTTTTATTATACTATTGACATATCTTGCTATATTTTGAACAGGGCTTCCATAAGCATTGATAACAGGTCTAATGGCGTTACCTTCTTTGTGTGTTTTTATACGCCCTTCTAAAGTGGGTGTTTTGCATGCTTCTTTCATAATTTCATTCTTTTGTTTGAAATTTATTGATTTTTTATCTTTTAAGTCCTTTACAATATTTTTTACTTTATTATACAATGGGAATATAGGATTATTACTTATTTCAATATAATGTTCTTTATCATTAACTAATTCTTCCATTTTCTTTATGTATTCATTTGTGTCCATGATAACTAAGTGGTTGCTTTTATCTGATTTTGAAATATATATTTCTTTATCTCTTCCTATATCTTTTAATATTTCAATTTCTTCTTTCTTAATATTAGTGATAGGATCCTTATACTCTTTCTTCAATTTCTTAATTTCTTCAAAAAAATTTTCTTTATCCTCTCCTAAACTTTCTGATATTTCATTTAGTTTAGCTAAAGTTCTAATATCAAAGCTTTCTTCTTTTTCTACTACAAAGTCCAAACCTTTGTTTAAAAGTTCTCTTTCTTTCTGACTGAATTTCTCTAGTAATAAAAAAAAAAAATATTATTTGTAATAAAATAAATACCAGTGACAAAAAAGGGGAAATGGGGGCTATTTACAAAATAGAATGCATGATTTGTGATGCGTTCTATCTTGGAGAAACCAAAAGAACAATAAAAGAACGGGCATTGGAACATAATTCATACATAAAAAACAAATTAGAGGAGAAATCTGAATTTGCTGAACATTGTATGAAAAAAAATCATTGTGTAAAAAATGAAATCAAAATTTTATGTATTGGAAAAGATTGTAAAACGAGGAAAACTATGGAAAGTCTACTAATTAGGAATACCAAAAAGATGAATATAAATAGAAATGAAGGTGTTAATGTAAACAAATTTATTGTGGAAATAGCCAAAGAGTTTAACAATATAAGTATTTCAAATTGTAAAAATAAGGTGAAAATAGAAGAATTAGGAGAATAACATTTGTAAGTATTGTTGTAACAATACAATTTCATAAATGTCTCACATATGTATCGTTTTCCTCTACTTGTTTGTAACGTATTGTTGTTGTTTTTAGGCTTTGAAAAAGAAAAGAAGACATGTCTTTTCGAAAATTAAGATATATTTATTTTAATAAATGTATTGTTTTATACATTTACTTTTGTTTTATTTTGAAGATTTGAAGACTTTTCAATATATAGAATGTCTAGAAGAGGGAGAATTAAGAAGACTTATGGTAGATACCAATATACTTCTGCAACGAACGAGATCTTCCAAATTTCAAGAGTTCTAGCAGCAAGAAAGAGCACACAGTATCTTGACATTGTTTCATTCTTTCTTTCTGTTAGATCACCAATAAAAATGATTTTAATCAGCACTTCTTAATTTTAAGATAATATCATTGTTATCTACCTAACGATCGTCCACAGAAATCAAAAAGGACCAGCTATCTAATATGATCACCAGGCTTTGAAGCAGACCAAATTTCTAATTTCGTTGCAACTCGACAGACAGCTTGAATTCGGTATGGGCAACCCTGAATAGCTTCAAACGCTGATTTTACTTTGAACCTACCCATATCCTCAATTGCATGACAATCTTAGTGAAAATTCCTCTCAAAGGCTTCTTCATTCGAATGTTGCATTTCTGAAATACTGACGATTTTCCAGTTTGTCCAGCTCTTTTTCAAAATCAACATCTGAAGAATTGTCAGCTGAAATCGAACTATTTATACTTCCTTTCTGAGATTGTTAAAAACCTGCTACTCGATGTGACTGCTCATATTGAGGATTCCAGCCTTTCACCCTCTTGTCTCAAATCAACCGTTTAAAAAATTTAGATTTTCGAGTCTCCGGGCAATATCCAAAAGTCCTTCTTTTGCTTTTATCATTTGAGACGAACTCAGTAAAATGCTAAAGCGGGGATCTACATAAACTTCAGCAAGGAAATGGGAGTTTTGGAAAAGATTTTTCTTCACGTTTTCGCATGAGGTCAAAATTGTCTTGTAGAAATTTTGCAAGTTTTTGCCACTCTTTCGTGAGAACTCCCGGAGATATGTCAGCTGCTTGAAGGGTTACTGTCGTAAAATTTGGCTTTGCCAGGAGATCTCTTATATTCTTAGCTTCGTCCCATTCGGCTTTAGTTAATATCAATTCTCTGGCTTCTTGTTGGCAGTATAAGGCTAGGATCCTCAACCCATTGTGCAGGAACATCCATATCAAGTTCTCCAAGGCCATCATGTTCATCAGCTTCTTCCTTCACTGAAATAATTTTGGTTTTATTACGATTATCAGAATTAGAAACGGTTTCCCTGTTGCTGATTTTTTTTTTTGCAACGCAAACTTCATATACGCTGCGTTGTCAACAGATACTCAAAATTTATAGTAAATATTTCAAAAAATTTAAATTTTAAATTTATAATAATAAAAAAATGGAGCAGTGGAGCAACCAAAACTTTTGTGCTCCGGCTCCTCAGCAGCTCCGGCCAAAAACCCACTGCTCCGCGCTCCAGCTCCGGGCTCCGCTCCAAAGCCCTGGTAACAAGGACGTATATAAGGGGGGGGGGCCTGAAATAATAAAGGTATGTCCTCCCAACTTTTTTTTTTTTTTTTTGTGGTTGAACAGATATTTTTTATTTTTTTTATTTTTTTGGTTGAATAGATTTTGTGGTTGAACAGATATTTTTTTTTTTTTTTTTTTTTT
>JAFIDM010006943.1:65742272-65761406 GCA_023159025.1 Thereuonema tuberculata
TGCCCCCCCCCCCCCCGAAATAATGAAGGTATGTCCTCCCAACGTTTTTTTTAGGTTGAACAGATAGGTTTCCATGGGGTGTCTACTTAAAATTACTTAACTTAACCTTAATAATACCGGTGACATGTAAAACTTATTTTGTGTTGTACAATAAGCGTGACTACATTAGTGAATACTTTATAATCTCAAAATTTGCTCAAAATGTGATAGATTCGGTAACTTAAAAAAGTAACTGTTATGTTTAAAAAAACAAACTATTCTTCCTTAGAGAGCAACTGGAAAAAAAAAATAATTTTCCAAAAACCCATTTTTCTTTCTCAGACTCAATATTATTTATGTTGAAATCTTCTCTGGTCATTTGAAATCCGCCGTTATTCGTACAAGTCATTGGTCGCGTAATGGTCGTCCTTGAACGGCGGGCAAAAACCAGACCGCCGCCGCCGTCGAGACCGTTCGTGCGGCCAACGTCAACATAGGGAGTCGGTGCTGCCTCACTGTCGTCGGCCAATCAATCACAAATCGTACAGACGAATTTAATGATTCCGTTTCCTTCTCTGCCCACTTCTATCAGTTCCCTCCCTCTTTCTCTTACGATAAATTGTAGACGGCGATCGGAACGATTCTGCCCGCGTCATATAAATTTTCGTTCGGGAACGATAACACTAGCAGTTCTCAGTCGTTTAGAGTAGAGGTTTGTGAAGCAGAATTACTTTCCGAACAAAAGCAACCCGCGAGCATATGTTCCGATATCAGTCATTTTACTCAGTTTTTTAAGTGAATAAGATCCAATAACTTAGTATTTTATCGATTCCGAGCCTCTACGGTTTGGATTCCTTTCAAACTCGTCATTATTACAAATGTTGCTTCGACAAGCTGGAGATTTCAAGACGCGTTCACACTGCTCGTACATACGGGAAATGGGACAACATCACGCCATCAAGAAAACATGTAAATATTTGTTGTTCTAGAAATGGTATATTTCATTACTACAATACTAATTCATCGATATACAACTGTTTTAGTTCAGATAGTGAACAGTTAGGATAAGCCAAATGGTGCAACCATCCAGGGCGGCAAAATGGGTGAAGATTATTAAACTCAAAAAGTAAATTAACAACTGTATTCTGGCTTTTTGGACATTCTGTAGCTCCTTTGCAAATAAGAGTATTGCTGTTATCTACTATTATTATGCATCAGCTTACAATGTAAATAAATTGTATATATAATGATTATGTATATTTAATTAGACGGCTTTTAGAACTAATCACTCAGTAATTGAGGAAATCCAGCCTAGTTGCTCTCTCGAGGGTAGGATTATGAGACAGAAACTAAGGTACTTTGGTCACATTATGAGGTCAAAAATGGTTTGGAAAAGACAGTAATGCTGGCGAAAGTTGAAGGAACAAGAAGAAGAGGAAGACCACGTAGAAGATGGATGGACGATATAGTGGAGTCATCTGATCTGTGTCTTCAGGAGTTGAAAGAAAGGGTGCTCGATCGAACTGCTTGGAGAGCCTTTGTCCATAGAGTCACCAGAAGTCGTCTTCGACTTGACGGAACATAACAACAACAACATATTTAATTATTGCATTCGATACAGGGAATTATACAAAATTTTAGAACTATTATGTACTTTAATGTAATACATTATTTTAATTAAATTATACGACTTAATAATTTATTTCCAAGCTGAATATCTTACATTATGGTTGTCTTTTTTTGTGGTTGGAAGCTTTGATAGGCCTGAGATGGTTTAATAGGCCTGAGTTTACTAGGGTCGATCCTGAATGCTGTATTTTAGATCGCTCTCCCTAGAACACAAAAAAAAAAAATATTAACATAGTTATATTACTACTGCAATCGCTCCCCATGATTCATTGCGTTAGTTTGGGATTGTTTCAAAAATTTAAAGTAGCGAATGTAGCTTTCACTGTTTCAGCATCATGGTACATAATTGTTGCGTGCCTGGATGTCACAATACAAGTAAAATTAAAAATATACGTTTCCGTAAATTCCCAAGAGAAAAAAAAACTGTGACGACATTTGTGAGAATCATTTTTATACTCATCTTTTAATCCACATTGATTTTTTGTAAAAATTTAATAAAAATGTTCTTTAAAATTTTCTAATGACCCTGGCTCTCTTTTGGGTATTTATTCCGTTTTTTGCTTAAATAGTTCATTTAAAATCTACATGTTAATATTAGATAGTTAATCATTATACGATTATTTTTCTTTGTAGCAACCAATATTCTATATAAGTAAATAAAGTATATATTTTGTAGACATGTCTATAAACGCCAAATAACTGTTGCTTTAGCTTAGATTTATAAATCTCAAGATAATCTACAGTAAAATTGTAAATTTATTGATTACTGATTACGATTTCTCTGTTAATTTTTAAATCCATTTTTTACTCTTACAAAATTATTATCAAATATTACAGTAGTTTAATATTTTATAATTTGAATTAAAATATTTCTCTAATCAACCTGAAACTAAATTTAACTACTCGTTATTGTGACAGGATTTCCTTTTGTTATTCTTAATTCCTTATTTATTCTTTTGCTCAATAAATCGGTATTTCCCTTAATGAAAATTTAAATTTTTTATGATATTATTTATTTCTTCGATTTACAGTTGATTTATTTTAATATTTTGTTATAAAATTTCTTGGGTTGAATTTCTTATTTTGTTTAGTGTTACTCACTTGTTAATAATAATCAATACAAATATCGCAATAGATCGTTAAAAGTTATTTTAATATCATGTTATGTTTTAAAAATATTTGCTTTCTTGTTTTGTTTTTTTTTAAAAAACGAAGAAGTTAATTTGTTAGACACATTGATCATTTATGTGAACTTGTGGGTGCCGTTATCGCAGGTATTGACAATATAATTTCAAAATGATTATTATTTTAGTACTAAATTTTTACTTAAGAGATGATAGGATTTAATTCTTTTTATTTATTCTGGATGAGTAAGTCTCAAATTAGTATTGGAAATATTGATCGACAATTATGTGGATTACCATCACGTGATGTAAAATAGCAAAGCGTATTTTCCCTATTTTTAAATGTCATTATTATATATTTAAACAATGAAATATAAAGTAAAACAAAAATCTATGGTGTTAAAAAAAAGGAGAATTTACCTTTCTCTAAATTTTCAGTCATTTTCTTTATAAAAAATCTGGAAATAGGAGAACTTGTAACATACACAAATGCCGTCGTATCCCAAACATTAATTTCACAATGTGGCCACTAGGTGGAGTGTTGGTACATTTGAATCGCTAATACTTCTATCCTGAAATTAGATCCAGCAATAAATGCCTGAACCTCAAACAATAATTTCTAATATGAAGCACCACGAGAGAATCCTCAGAGATGTACCAAATTAATTCTGTTCTATTTAATTAGAAAATGAATTTTCGTTATTCATGTTTTACAAATAGAAATAATACATTTCTATTTATTGTAGAAGATAAAAAACTGAATTTAATGAAATCACTTTTTCATACAACTTATACAAATATAATAATGAAAATTTCTAATTCGAGCTCTTAAGCCACAGGTGATCATTATGCATAGAAAAAAATAACCAGGAACATAATTCTGTTTTAAAAGGTGTTCGAGGATTAAAAACAAAATACAAAATCAATGATGATATAATTGCTTTGAGTTCTGTAGTGCATTGAACATCTCGCATTCTAAATTAAAGTTTAAATTGAAAACAATATCCAACCTATTAATTAACACATATCGTGTATTTATATATTGCCTAATAAAATTATCAGTTAACTCGTGAGTTCATCGTGTTCTGCGCCTGCAAAGAGTCTCCTTAAACGCAACCGATTTAAAACTGGTGTGCCCTTTTTGGCCTTCTCCACACTCCTGACCTTTGAAACTTTCTGTAGTTGATAATAAAACGCGTGAGCATTAGAAATTAATGTTATGCTCTAAATTAAAGTATAAATTGTAAATAATATCCAACGTATTAATTACCCGTATCGTATATTTATCATCGTAGACATCGCCTGATAGAATTATCTAGAAAGTCGTGAGTTAATCGTATTCCGCTCCTGCAAAGGACCTCCTTAAACGCACTCAATTTAAAACTGCGGTGGTGCCATCTATCGGCAGCTTTGGGAAGTTTTTCATTCATCCCACGGGAACTATTTGATGAACCGGGATGACAGGTATCCTATATCTTTCTCCATGTCATAGACTATTTGCATGCAAAAATTTCATTGCGATCCGTTGCGCCGTTGAGGCTTGATTGAACGACATACAAACATACATTTTCACTTTTATATTAGTTAGGATAAGAGACCACCCGTTCACCTGAGGAGGAGAAATAGGTTTTACAAGAAATAATGAAAATACTGATAATTAAGGGGTGTATACTCTATCGACTGATGGAATTTGTAACCGGAAATGGATGAACCAGACCTGCATTGTGTGTTTGTAAATGGAAGTGACTTAAACGTAAAAAAAGACGATTGTTGCAAACAAAACGTTGTTGTACACATTTTGTCTGAAAATGCCTCTATTGACCATGAAAAAAAACAAATAACATTCGCTAGGTTGCTGGGGACTTGAGTTGTGTTTATTATAGCGGAATTTTAACAGTTGTTGAAAATGAATTGATTTGTTTACATTTTCAGAGATAAATTCTTGTTTGTTTTGTTTTTTTGCATAATACAGTTTTGTACTGTACTGTATTGCGCAAGGCACAGACAATGCAATTGGAGTATTGTTTCCGTATGTTGTGTCGCGTGATGAACATGTTCTGTGTGTGTATTGATTCATCTACGAAACATTTTCATTGTTATACGAGTGGTTGGGGAATTCATCGAAACAAGGAGACGCAGATGAAAATGCCATAAGATTGCGGCTGGACGTGTGGTTCCTATAGGATGAGTGCCCATCACATACATCAAGACTTGCTCATAGTATAATCATAGTATAAACACTATGTTTCCCAACAGATGATAGGCAAATATGGTCCACTTCATTATGTACTCCGATCACCTTACCTCACTGTTATTGATTACTGTTTGGGAAAGAATAAAAGACTTGGTTTACCGTGAGCGTCCGACTACAAGAGATGAAATTAGTGAATGTAGCGCGGCAATCGTACAATCACATTGAATTTTTCGAGCAACTACTTCCTTCCGAAGCAGAATAGATGCTTGCCTTGCACATTACAGCTCTGTTACTCAATAAATACAAGAATTTTTCTCTGAAACTGTAATTCATTATCAGCTGTTAAAAATTACGCTGCAATGTAAAAGTCCACAGCAACCTAGCGAATGTTATTTGTTTTGTTTTGTTTTTTTTGTTTTTTTTTAGTATATTTTCAAAATCATTTCGTGGTCAATGAATTCATTTTCAGACAAAATGAAGGCATATGCAACAAACGTTTTATTTCCAACAATCTACTTTTTTTGCGATTAAGTAGCTTCCATTTGCAAACATATAATGCAGGTGTGGTTCATACATTTCCGGTCTTTACCGGAGGTTACAAATATCATCAATCGGTAAAGTTAATAATTATCAATATTTTCATTATTTTCTATAAGACCCATTTCTCTTTTATACGGGGTGGACAGGTGGTATCAGACACTCTGTGTGTATGTATGTTCTGATGTGGATGACAAAGAAATTATAATTATTTGATCACTTGAAACTTTTCCAGTTGCTAAAAAAGTCCAATGGTAGTTACAATTAATGTTATATTTCTTTTCTGTAACTCGATAAGACATAGATATGAAATAACAGAGATCGGAGAATATAAGACTTCCCACACCTTTCTGCCCTTCTCCACACCAATCACTTCAAACCTTCCCCAGTTGGTAAAAAATCACTTGATGATTACAAAATAATGTTACATTCTGTTTTGTAACCTGAAAACACCATAATGTATTCTTCAATCCGTTTACACACTTAGGATTCAAATGTCGAAAATTCGTCGATGCCTCTGTTTTAGATTTTGACAAAGAACACTCCTGCGAAATTTCGTGTTTCCAACTAAAGAGGTTTCTGAGATATGCGTACCCTTCAAGAATGTTTGTCCTCATGGTTACACCCCTTAGTCCGGATCCGGGTTTTCGTGATCTTAAATTAACAATATTTAATTAAAAAAATTAAGAGAATATTATTTATTTAAAAATAATAATAAAAAAGAAAAAAATTCATTAAAGCGGTTTCTAACCAATTACAATATTCTCATTGTGAAAGCCTAGTGTTTATTCTTTCTCTGGCTTTCATTCATGAGAATGTTTTAGGTTATTTTTTTTTCTTTTCCTTGTTCATTCATTCTCTTTTCCCATCAGAAGAAAAACAAAATCATCTTCTTGGGTGCTTTTTGGCGGAAAACGAAGGTCCGTCTTCGATTGGTAAGGCGAGACGAGGAAGAGTGGTCAGACGAAAAAAGCAGTGCCCCGGTGTCTATTGGATTTCCTTGGCAACCATAAGGCACGAGCACTGATTTAATCAGCCTGCCCATTAGGGTTATTTTCACTGAACCTAGAGGAAACGAAACGGAAATGCTCTGCTGTGAATCGTGAACTTTACCTGAGATTAAAGATCACCTTCACTAATAATCACGCGCCAATAAACAAAACCTTATGAAATGCTGACGCTAAATAATACACAAAAACATAAATAAACCAAATAATAATAATAGTAATATAAAGAAAAATAAAAATAAAAATAAAAAGAAGCATCACATGCTGGCAAAGACCAAACGATGAATAAAATTAATGTTATATATGACATTTTTCTATTTTGAAAGTCATTTGTTCTAGTTATTTCTTTGGAAACTAGTTTGACTGAAACAATAATTTATTAAATTAATTATACAAACAAACATTGATAAAATTTTTAATTAACAATTGAAGGGCCCCAAGGACAAAGGTGTTAAGTAACATCTTGGCAGTTTCGAGATATTTAAAGTTAAAGCTTGGCTGCTCCCTGGAAATAAGCTGTATATTGTTCACAATAAATTATTAATGATCACTAATATCTAAAAATTGTCCTGAAAAAACATGATTTTGTTGAAACCACATTTATTGGTCGAAACTCAGTCGTAAATGTACTTAACACCTTTCTTCTTTACGCAACCCGCTCTTAAAACGGAAACAAGACATCACAAAGGTGTTAAGTACAAATAAATTTTAATAAACATTTCATTATACGAAGACTAAATGTACAATTCAAAATTACGGTTCACTTGAGCGGTTGATTTCGTTGTAGAAGCCTTGATACACATTTGGTACATACTCCATTTGTGTTTATCAAGTCTTTAATTTTTTTCTTCTAAGATAGTGTTGTGCTGTCTAACCTTTTTCAAAGTGTAGTTTGTGATATCTTTCTGCCCACGAACTCGAAACAGGTTACTTCTTCAAAATCTTTGCTTTCATTGAAGGATTTCTTGTAGTTGTACGACCTAAACTTATCAACTCTTATCCATCTTACCTCATCTCTGAATGATATCTTCTCCTTGTCAACATTTAGCAAACGAATAAACAAAATTCAGGCCTGATTGCAGACTATGTATCAGAAAACTTATCTACCATGTCGGTTACTACCATTGGCTTTTTCTTATCTACTGCGCCAATAATTGTCCTATAAGTATCTTTTATATGCCGAGTATATTTTCTCATATTTTTTGACGGCTTGCTCAATACGACTGAAATCTCTATCGCAATCTTAGTATGTCCTACAATTAGGAATTTTTGGTCAACAACAGAAAATATACCTTTCCACACGAGGTAGTTCCAGAAGCATACGAGTAAAAAAATTTTATTTTGGCCACCGCAAGAATCTGACCATGTAATGAGGTGGTTGTGATTTTTGACTTATCCCACTGATCTGTATAAATGCCCAAAGAGAGCTGAACTACTTCATGACTACCTCGTAAAGCTATGTTTTCGGTCCAGGTTTGCATCTATGCCTGTTCTCCTTCACATGATTTGCTTGAGGCATGTTGTTACTCATAGTTTCAGTGTCTGAATCCTTGCTATTTGACGTATAGTCCTTGGATTCCAGTCTGATTCGCTCCTGTCTGTTTCTGAACTTCCATTGGATGATTCTGTTGCATGACTGGTGGATGGCTGACTGTTAATAAAGTCACGGTGTAGAATTTTCAACCTTTTGCTCGTTCTGTGAACAATTTAACAAAGTATCGATTAGGTTCACTTCTTATATAAAACATAAAAAATCATATCGCAACTTTTAATTTCATCTTAATATTATGCATGTAGTGTTACCTCTGATAAGGAATTTCAGTTACTGTATGTCATTATTTGTTGGGATTGGGTTTACTAAATGACCTATAGCTCAAATAGTCACTTTCAGAAACTACTAGTGTACTGGGGTTTGATTCTGCTTTTTCTTACCATTCGTTTGCTTCTAGTGCCTTTGAACTTTCCTGTTGTGCAATTGTACTCTTCTCAGCTTCGTTTCTCATCTCCAAAGAGTTTTTAGCCATGTGGTGTCCCTACTCAACATATCTGACAACATAGGCTGACGTTTGCTTGTTTTATGGGAGAGCCATTATGTCGAAAGAAGCGCCATCTACTGATTGTTTTGGATTTAACACCTTTGGACTTTGAAATTTATGTAGCTCAGGACCCAACTCGTGCCCAAAGGTATTAACTGTACTTAGCACCTTTGTACTTCAAATGAAATAATTTTTTATTGTTACTTAACACCTTTGTACTGAAGTAATTGTTTAAAAAATTTGAATTGACACTCCATCTTTTGCAAACAGATGGGCTACCATTTATAACCTTTGTTGACGCCTATAACAGAAATTTCATGAAACTGTCGCTTAACACCTTTGTCCTTGGGGCCCTTCAATTAATACTTTCTATTAATTTTATCAATGATTGTTACAAATTTATTATTAAATGTACTACAAATAATTTATGAAACGATATGGGGAAGTACGAAAAAATTTTAGGTTATGACGATCTGGGAATACTATTTGGCTTTCGTAAGGCTGAATATCATAATATTATCTTCTAAAAAGATTAGTTTTTAGAGAACAGAAAAGATGTAACACAAATTCACCAGACGAATTAATAATCCATTAAGTTGGATTCATCTTTAATCACTCTGAAACTATCGTATTTTTTGTATTTCTTTTAAATATTTTTAAATATTATATAAATATGTTTGCATATATAAATATGTGCAGGAAAAATAAAGATAGGAAAAGGTATGATAGAGAAATACTATCTCTCCTAAGCTATTTACAGCAATACTTCAGGAATTGCTCAAAAATTAGACTTGGGAAAAAAAGGCATCAATATTAATGGTGAATAGTGTTTCCGGGAGAATTCCTTCCCGTCCGTATTTCGGGAATTTTTTATTGTTTTCCGGTTCCCGAATCCCGAGAAAAGTTGGTCGGGAAATCGTGAAAACAGGAAAATTGATATTTGAAACCTGGAGTATCCAGTGGGAAATAAACACCGCTAATCGTAATGTATCTCTGTGTATGTAAATGTTTCCTAATTATTTTTCTAAATAATTTTATCTAGTATTGTGCGATCCAATAGTCACATTGCCAGCACTATCCTACAATCTCAGGAAAGCTTAGAAGCAGGATATGCGAATCAGCTATGATATGGTTAGCGAATTTTAACTCGGGCAAGTCAAATACATTCCATCAGTTTGTTTGAAACCTAGTTTTTTATGCAAACAGACTATTTGCTTCTCTAAGAAATGAAATAAAATTATATGAAGCAACGAATTCTCTCACCCTCAACTTGAAGATGTTTTTACTTTTTAGATGCACTCATAACAATTCGGCCAGCATCAACACAAAATCAAAGAAATTTTTGCGGAGCTCTTCTAAATATACATATCTGCTATATTTGTTACCAAGCAAAGATCACGATTGTATGATAGGACAATTAAAGCCCTATGCATCTTAGTTCCATTTTAAAAATGATAAATAAAAATTATTTGAAGTATTATTTGAATTTTCAAACGAATAATGCTTGCATTTGTTTTTGTGTTATTATTTAATTTCATGAGATTGAGAATGTTAATACATTGTGTGATGTATGTAAAAACGTATTGTATATCAAAAGGTATGGTTCATTACATTGTTTATATTTTGAGAAAATCTCAAATATAGTAGAAACCTATTCAAATTATGCTAAGTTTATTGACAGTTACCATCATCATCATATTCCAAACACGAAATTAGGCCAGTGTTGACCCGTTTCGGTTGCAGCTACACAGGGTCCAGAAGGCGTTTTTGTGGGCGTCCAGGTCGTCTTTTTCCCTGAGGTTTGTAGTGAAGTATTTCGTAGGGTATTCTATTTGGTGTCATTCTGGAGACATGTTGTAACCATCTATTTTTATATGTGGAAATCTTCTCCTCTATTGGTTGTAGATTGAGTTCTTGGAGTAATCTCCTCATTCCTTTTGTGATCCAATAAAGTATATCCTGCTGTTCATCTTAAGAATCTCATTTCGGCCGCTTGTAATCTACTGATATCTTTTTTTTTTTTTTTTGAGAACCCAAATTTCACTACCATAGAGGAGAGTTGGTAAAGCTAGAGTTTTATATAATTTTATTCTGGAATGTTTTTGGACTAAATTGGGTTTTAAAATGGAGTTCAGCAATCCCAATATTTGTAAAAATGTTGTAAGTTTTTTGTTTATATCGATCTCTCCTTCATAAGAGATGTTGCACCCTAAATATGAGAAAGAATTAACTTGTTCTAAAATCATGTTTTCAATTACAATTTCAGTTACCAATGTAGTCATTATTACTCGTGATCTATAAAAATTACATAAAAAAGATAAGAAATTAAAAACAGAATTTGTCAAGGAAGGAAGGCTATAAAACTATTAAATTCTATTTGGTGGAGTGAAGAGATCTCTAGGAAAAGAAAGTATAATATATACAATTCTATTGTAAAGAGCATCTTGTTATATGGGGCAGAGGGATGGAGAATTACGGAGACAGAAAAAAAGAAATTAGCGGCAGTGGAAATGGATGCCCTAAGAAGATCATGCAGGGTATCAAGAATAGAAAGAACAAGAAATGAAAGAATCAAACAAATGATGAAAATAAAAGGAAACATTTTGGACGATCTTCAAAGAAAACAATTGATTTGGTTTGGTCATGTTAAAAGAATGAATGACGAAAGACTGCCCAAAATCGCTTTTGATTACAAAACTAATCAAAAAAGGAAACGAGGAAGACCACGAAAGGCTTGGATGGACGATATTAAAAAAGCAATGAGGATTAGAAGTCTGGAAGAGGAATGGACCCTTGACCGGAAGACCTGGAATGGAGTTCTTGCAGATTCTTTCGGAAGGCGGCACCTGACGCCATGAACCGAGTTTATATATATATATAAAAAAGATAATTTAGAGAATTCCCGAGAATTCCCGGGAAATACGATCTCCCGTTCCCGATCACCGAAGGTACAAGAATTTCGAGAATTTGGAAACTCTAATGATGATTATTTAAGCCCCAGGTCTTCGTTTTGCAGATGATATAAATGTCCTAACTAAAGATGCTACTGAATAGCAATTGATGACACAAGGACTTTCCAATGAAAGCTTAAAAGCTAAACTCAAAGAAAACAACATTATGTTTAATGGATTATTAATAAGCAACAAATTAAAGTTGTAATTCTGAATTAAAGGAAGATAGCAATTATGTATATCTTGGACAAGTATCGATGGAATCATTATACAGGAAATTAATCAAAAGAAATAATTGCAATATTGGAAGGAGCAATGCCACTATCGTAAAACGAATTAAGTTTTTAACCAATGTATATTACCTATTCTAATATTCGGAGCGGAGACATGAACCAGGAAAGCAGTTCAAGAAACTACAGACAAGTCAAAGAAGAATGCAAAGATTAATCACACGAAGAGGTCCCAACCGAAATTTATAGGCGAGAGATCAAACCAGAGTGTCTGATATTATTACCACAATAAAAAAGCTCAAATGGAATTAGACTGGACATATAACAAGGCGTAATGATAATAGATGATCAACATTAATTCTAAACTAGATCAGAGGAATAAAAGGAGGCTGAGAAAGCGTCTACAATGTAGACAGGTAAATGAAATTGAAGTTTTATTGGATTCGATTATAAGAGGAAACCCTTCTACCAAAAAACTGGAAAATAAATTATCCTGCAATGGATTGAAAGTGGTTGAAAATGATGATGATATGTTAACTATTTACTGAATAATATTCGTATAAAGAAAAGGAATAAATCACTACAGGGTAACTGTAGGCTCACAATGGGAGCTAACTGTGACAATAAAACTTAACACCTCATTGTAAAATTGGCATCAATTGATAAATGTCTTATCTTTAAATACTAAAGCTATTTCTTACATTTGTTATTTATTTATTCAATTTGCTTCTGATTTTTCAAAGCAACATTAGAATAAGAATTTTAAGAAAAAATACGTGAAACAAGAAAATTCAAAATGGTGGCTGCAATGACGTCTTAGCATCTGTGTTTTCAAGAAACGTAAGTTACTTAAAAGCACTCCGAATTATTTACTGGCTCAGCTTCTTCCCATTTTCTGAGGCCGCAAATGGGAAATATGAGATGCTTTGGTTTTTCGTAAACGAGTGGGCGAACACTGAATTCACCATTAGCGACTAGAAATCTAATAACGGGTAGAAAAGAAACCTTCAAGATAACATCTCAAGATCATTTCAGTCAAAGGAATACGTATTAAAAAACAGTACACAAAAAATTAATAAATACGAATGGTCAACTAACCGAAAAGGTCTGCCGCTGCTGCCTATCTATATTTAACAAGATGTATAGTTGACGCGACAACTTTCGAATGTTTCATAATTAAATCCAAACGACGACACTAGGTGGCAAAGGATAATAAGCTGTCCTTTGTTTTCTGATGTTAGTTTATACCAGTATATGCTGGTAATAGTGCTTTAAAGATATTCTATATTGGTAGTTTTGGTATCTATATTTTCAGTTTCTATCGACATGAATTATATATTGTTACGTTTATCTACTATTACATTTCAGCTTAGGAACAATAATTCTCAAGTTAAAGTGATTATTGTGTTTTAAGACAAAGTATTTTATAAATCTTTTGTCCTTAGCTTTTTACCTTCTGAGCAGATATTGCCAAAATCAAAAAGATCTTGATTTTCCATCAAACAATCTTGAAAATTCAGTTTTGTAGATGTGTAATTTATGAATTATCGTCATATCACAGATTATGGGACAGATGAACTGGACCTGACCGGTCCGCTGACACATTAATATCAAAGAAAAACATACTCGAAAAGAAAGTAAATCTGTAATTCCTTTTGAATATATCGTTAAAGCTTGAAGTGCAAAAATAAAAATTAAGTAAAAAAAGAAAACAGTTCAATCTAAGAAAACATACGTGGAAAAAACAAAGATATAAAAAAACTGACGCTTCATGGATGACCACAGTTAAGATACGAGAACAAGGGACAAGATATTTGGGAAGAATGTCAAAGTTAAAGAAATCAATGAGCATATAGAAAAGAACCAAATGGAAAAGGAAAAGAGTAAACGATTGGGAGAAGAAAGTAGAAAACGTTAGACAAGAGAAAAAAATATTAAAATGTGAAAGAAAATAAAAAAGTAATGAATTAAAGGGAAACAAAAACAGACATAATGAGGGAGTATGAAAAATAACAAAAAATTCAAAGAATTTCTATTCTAAGATATAATCCTTACAAAATAGTGTCACTTCAGTGGTATTGTTAAAGCATTCTTACAATTTATATTTTTTTATTCCTTTTTTTTCTCTAATTCTCTTTTAATTCACTAAAAATCAGTTATTAATTTTTCTTTTTTTTTTCTTTTAATCTTCTTTCCGCTTAAACGTTTTCATCCGTTAATTCATTATTTTTTTTTATTTCCTTTCACTTTTTCTTTTTCACGTTTTCTAATTTTCTTCCCCAATCATATTCTCATCTCCTTGCCATCTTTTCCTTGGTAGGTTCTTTTATATTCATTGGTTCCTTATTTCTTTCTTCTTCTTCCCATACATGTTCTCTGTTGTCTTCTTATCTTTCTAATAACCAACATTTATTGACTTCTCATCTTTTTAACTCAGAGTTTCCTTCTTACGCGCATTTTTTAAATTTTTTTCTCTTCATTTTCTTTTAAATATTTTTTTTCAAAAATATTAAATATTTATAAGAAGACTTGCACTTATAAAGAGAAACATTTGCTGTCCATTTCCTATTCATCTGATTTCCTTAGATCCTTTTCATTCCCAAATCATGTGTCGTTATAAAACAATTTCGTTTCACTGGCCATGTCTTACTATTTCATTTGAATGTTTATCCATTTGTCTGTATCCATTTTTACGCAGTTGAAACAACTGGAAGAATTTCCATTAAATTTGATCCAATTTAAGACATAAGTCCATTTAAAACCCTCTCATCCACAAAACAGATGCCGGGAATAAAGGGCTGAAGTAATTTCTTTAAAATTGCTACGTTGCTTATTGATGGTACAACTGAAAAATGAGCACGAATATTTGGGTTCTACCACCCTCATCCTCAAAATGGACTTCCACAGCTCAATCCTCACAACATAATGGATAGCTGTCCTATGCCTAATTAATAAAATAAATACAAATAGTCAATTATTGCATGCAAACATTTTAAATCTCGTTTTCATCAAATTTGTCAACTCTTTAATACCATTTTTAACATCATTACGAAAAGTTAGGTAAGCCACAGTTACATTAACCAAGGATATTCTAATTTTAGGCTTCTGAAAGACGCCTTATATCCCCGGTTTGTTGTCTGTAGACACATATCCCACAATGCTTCACAACGGCTTCTGTTAGCTCAGTTGTAGGTGACCTGAATTTCGAGTGTTATAGGTGTCCTGTTAGCTAAGTTGGTTAGAGCGTCGTGCTAATAAAGCGAAGGTCGAGGGTTCGATCCCCTTATGGGCATTTTTTTTTCTTCATTTTTTTTCTCCCCATTTTAATTCTTTTCACAGTTTCTCAACTTAAGTTGTTTTTTTTTAAATCATTATTAGGAATTCAGTGTATTATTAACAAGGTTTGAATTAAGAATGACGATTATTTCTGTAATAATTTTTGAGTTGTACCTAATAGTATTATATTAGAATTTACTGGGATTAAACGCAGAGTACTACTAAGGTTTTGAGATAAAATTATTGAGTGGATTTATTTTTTTTATAACATCTATGATGCTGATACAGAAAAACCTGTAATAATTGTTGGGGTTATTTCTATAGTTCCATCAGCTTCATAAAACTTGTCTTAGGATTAAAATATTAAAAGTATCTAAGACTATCATAAGTTCTTCTGTAAGCACTAACTTGCTTCACTTCAATAAGTCTTCCCTGTATTGCTCCAATACCGTTGGTATCAATTATATCAGAATAATGGCCTTTCACTTGTGTGAAATACTATTTTGGCCGTTCACTTGTGTTAAATATTTTAATTGGCTTTTCACAATGTGTAATTTAATATTATCTGGCTTTTCACAATGTGTGACATAATATTATGGCTTTTCACCCGCGTGAAATATTTAAGCTGCACACTGTTGCATATTACGACTCACGTCAAAGTTCTATATTACGTCATTCAACATTAACGTATCTCCTAACATTAATATCTTGAAGTACAGAAATTACTAACAGTTCTCTTTCACCATTATTTAATTCTTCTTTAAGAATTCTATAATCACAACTCGCACCAGTTCACTTTATTAAAGCGCAAATAATAATTGAATCGTTTCACGCTACTTGCGGAAGATTCTATTATAACAAATCTCACTAATCTGTTCCCTCTACTACACTTTAGTAGTTTCGACAAATTAAATAAAGCTTCGAATAATTCTTCAAATAAATAATTGAGAAATAATACTTTGTACAATAGATTTAAATCAAACAGTTAATTGCAATTCTCTTCGCACTTCAAAAGTCTTGTGATTATGTCTTCCCGTGACTTTCTTCACTTTCAGAACTATTTGCAGAATGTAAAAACCAATGCTCAATAGACCCTCAATGGAATATTTTGAATAAGATTTCTACTTACAGTTTATTGAGTTCGTTGATATTAAAATTCTCAGTAGTTCGTAGTCTAACTGCGTAGCACATTTTAAACATCTCGCCAGAACTTTGCTCAACCCTTCGCAACGCCATTTGTTGAAGTCGCTTCCTCATCTGTGACGTTACTGCTTTCCAATGGTGACGTAACACGCTTTAGCAAATTCTCTCCACATCATAATGATTCTCGATCGCTGCGCCTTCTGGCTGTCAATCAACATAACTTCAATTCTCACTAATAATGTTAACTACTGTTCTCTTAATTATTACGTTTCGTTATTCAATTTTATTTCATATTAATTTACTTAAATACATTTTAAAGCTTTCAAAAATAATAATAATATTTATTTATTTCAAATTAATAAAATAAAATCTCCTACATTTTTTTTCATTTTTTTCTCCCCATTTTAAATCTTTTCACAGTTTCTCAACTTAAGTTTTTTTTTTTTAAATCATTATTAGGAATTCAGTGTATAACAAGGTTTGAGTTACGAATGACGATTATTCCATATAAATAGGGGTGGGTAAGATAGCATGGGGTCGCAAAGAGACTGGCGCGCGCATTTTCTAGACCACCCCGGCGTAATCTATTCTAAAGTAAACTTGACTCAGAAGCCGTTGCGAAGCACTGTGATTGGTTTTGTAATCACTATCCCTTTGTTTCATTCTGAAAATTAGGAACAAATGATTATGTTTTTCCTTCATAATTTGAAAACTGATCCGAATTCTGTATTTAGCCTACAGAAAAAAAAATGTGATAAGTAAAAATTCTAATGTTTCAAAGATCATCTTGTTATTAATCTTGAAATCACTTAAAAACTGATTTTTTTATATATTAATAACTGATAAAAATGTTCACCATCTTAATTCTACTTTAAAATCAACATTATTGTGTGAAGGGTTTCTTCGATACATTGATCAAACTGAAGAAAACGAGAAATTGGGTTCCATTAATGATAGGCTCTACTTGTATGGTTGCCACTTCAATCTAAAGTAAATAGCAAACAAGGAAATATTAATTACAAGGAATTATTAAGATAAGAATTAGAAATTAACAAACAAACTATAAATCAGTCTAAAATATGAAGCAGAAAATACAAATATCTTTAAACATCTTCAAAATAACTAAAACTGACAGAAAAATTAAAATTTTTTAGAAATTTGAGAATTTCTGAAAAAATCAGAAATTTGAAATAAGTTTTAATCAGCGTGACCAGAGGTCGGCAATCTATGGCTTCATGGATGATGTGAAGCTACACCGTCCATTCTGAGAAACTGACAGTTTCTATATTCTTTTGTTATCTATTTTTAGTGGATATTTTGATTATCTCTTAGTTTTGATTCTCTCTTCTCCTCCCCATAATCTTAAATCAGAAAGGCAATTTCTTCTTCTTCTTTGGTTCAGGTGCTGTTTTTCTTTCCCTTCATTTATTTACTATTTTCACAGCACGTTAAATTTATTTTTCATATTACTGAGTTTTCTTTTGAATCTTCTATTGTTACATTAAAATCCTTTTTGCCTACAGTTTCGTAGGAAAAAGTGTTGCTGGCTTCGGATGACGCAGCAATTTATTTTTCTTGCTTTTTGTTGTGAGTGGGACCACTGCCAGATTGACAGGGGTTCTCACTAAGAAGATCTTGCCTTTCTGATTCGATAGGGTGAGACAGGGTTGGGCTGATGAGTCCATTGCAGGACGAAACTGCCGTTCCCAACTCCTTCCCATAATCTAAAATCAGAAAGGCAATTTTTTCTTTTTTCTCTTATTCAGGTGCTGTTTTTCTTTTCCTTTATTTATTTACTATTTTCACAGCACGTTAAATTTATTTTTCATATTACTTAGTTTTTGGTTCTTTATTTTTTTTATATTTTTGGTGGGAAGGTAGAGGAAGAAGAATCTACAGCTCTTAAAACTTTGGATTTTTATTGAAAAAAAAAATGGCGCTTCACAGTAAAAAAAAAAGTTGCCCAATTTGGTGAATGACTCTTGGGAACTATTCACAAAAATAGTTCCAGAAATTGTAGATGCTTTTCCTATAATAACCACAAATATTGTCTTCTTCCCTTCGAAATCTACTGATGAGAAATATGCGATTTACTTTTGATCATCCCAAAAACAAAAAATATAAATACTATTCATGTCTCTCTTGCTCAAATCATTTCAACTGGGATCAGGAAATCATTTCATCTCAATCTTCTATCGCCATCAGCAGAAACATTGAAGAATGCATCAGAATTGCCATTCCTCCTTCAATCCAATTTGGAGGGGATTGCTTTTTTCTAACTCCATGATTCTGGTAGGCCATAGAATGACTAGCCCTCACCCATTCGTCACACCTTCCGACACCTTCTCCACCTCTCGTCCCCTCTTTCCTCAGCAATTACCTTTCTGTAGTACAATCTGCCTTCTGCCACTGATCTGAACGCAATATGAAAGATACTTGTCACTTCTTTTACCACAAAGGAACTTTCAGAGTCAATAGTTAATTGCTGGTATATCATTATTCGAGGAGAGAATGAAACACTAGAGGAAAAACTTCTTAGTTCATCTATAAATTCTCGTATTGTATCTTTGGTTTAATCTAATATTTCATTTTGGAAACAATAATAGATTTACTCAAAGAATTACAGCTGTTTCAGAATTGGTCTCCTCTATTGTAAACAGGTTATTACCATTGAGACTTTATATTTTCTTGTTGATGAATTTTATTTCTTTGATTTGTTTTTTGTCATTTTCAAAAACCATGACTAAATATAAAATAAGAAAATCAAGATTTTCTTTCCACAATCAATAGCTAAGTCAGCTGTTTCGCATTAATTAATTCTCATCAGCTTCGATTTACCAGTAATTTGAAATCTAAATTTCACTAATGCTCGATAATATCTTTTATTTATTATTGACGAAATATTATCCAATTTATATCAATGTCTGATGTGTGTGTTTTAATTATTTTTAGTATAACAATGAAAAATTTCTTTACTTTAAAATAATAGAGTAACAATTGAATTTCATTCCTTTTAATTTTCATTTGT
>JAFIDM010006943.1:65771406-65821326 GCA_023159025.1 Thereuonema tuberculata
TTTTTTTTAATATCCAAATGGTAAGGAAATGCCTTAAGATTATGATTCGAAATCCTATCCATTGGTTAGTATCTCTGAATACGGTAATAGCTATAATTATCGTTTATCAACTACGAATTCCTTACTACTGGGTTTAGCTCGCATCCTTAAGTAAAGATCGTGGAATTAAAAAAAAAAAAAAAAAAGAAAGAAAGAAACTAGCATTAATTTTATGCTTAATTAAAATATCTACCATTCTTTTAATTCTAAAAATCCTACCTTGTCTAACGGATCTTTATATTGTTTTCTTTATTGCCTAGGTTGTGGATGTCTTAGGTCTATTTTATTTTTTGAATTTTCTTTTTATTATTCCAGATGACTATTTAAAAAAAAATATATTAAAAGCTAATTGTGAGTTTCCATTGTAGAGCTCCATTGCATCAGTTTCGCTTTCATTTTCCTTATGGCGCTTTGATATTTGTTTAAAAAAAAATCTGATCAAACTTTTTTACCTGAATGAAATTGCAAATCATCTTACTTCATATTCTAACGATTTAGAAATAAGATTAACTTATCTGTAAAATGCAAATTTAAAAAATCGAAGATAATTATTTCTTATCCTTTCGGTAATTCATTCATTCAGTTTTTTATTTCAAAAAATAAAAAGACCATTTTCAAACATTAAATTAAGCCATTTGTATATTATTTGTAAAATAAATAAAAAAAAACAGTATTTTTAAGAGTAGGTCTAATTTAATAACTAAAATAAAAATATCCAGATTTATAGATTTATAAACTTCTTGATATATTATTTTCATTTGTAGTCAAATGAAAATTTTGTTCATTTGACTACAGTTTTTGTTCAGGCTTGTATATGTTTTCTTAAAAATTTTCTACATATTATAATATAAATAGATAGATTTACCAACATGGAGATTAAAATGACGACAGAACAATTATGCGTTAAATTTAGGATTTAAAGCTATTCAATACAGTGTGAAGGCGGCAGAGAATGCGATACTGTTGTTGAGTAGATGCAAATAACTTCTTGTCATGGCTAGGGCCTTATTAAATCCGTTATTTTAGTTTAAGGCTTAGGCTACAACAGATCTTTACAGTCCTCCAAATGAGAGTTGGCCGCCCTGTTTTTGTGAGATCTGCGCATGTAGCATCGATTAGTCTGGTCAGGCACTTCCGTCTGATCTTCTGACAGGAATCCGCCATTGCATTAATCGCTGGTTACTTATCAAAAGGGAATTGTATTTATAAATCATTAAAATATTTATTGTTAGCGATTAGTATTGAAATAAAGCTAAATAATAGAGAAGTTTTATTTTTCGTTATCAACATGTCCGCGGAGAAAAATAGCTGTGGAAGCACTTTTTGGCGCAGCTTAGCCGCAGCTGCTTTTGCGCCATTAAACACCAACCAACCAACCGAAGCACTCTTGGTCGTTAAGCATTGCTCCTGGCGAAAAGCACACGCACGAAAAAAACAAAAAACAAAAACAACAACTTTATAAATGAAAGTCTATAAATAAAGCTCTGTAAATAAACAAGTATTTTACTAAATTAGAACTTCTCGATAATAAAAAGTTAGCCTACTATAACTATACTTTCTCAGTGACAACAGACGGCGGCGTCCATTTTGACAGAAAAACATAATTGATCAGCTACCACAAGAGCTGCGCAGTTGAAGCTTCCGCCGACCAACTCTCATTTGGAGGACTATAGAACTTAGGTAACACGTGACTCAGAACATCGTTTCCGGAAGTATAGATGGATGTCCAATTTCTCTGCATTACGAACTTTCATCCTACTCCGGAAATACAAGTTCTTACATCTAATTCAGTTTCTTTTGTAATTTTTTCAACTTAATATATAATTCAGTTTATTTGGAAGTGCGGTACATTTTAGTGATTTATTCTGTGCTACAAAAGCATTAACTTATCAAAATGTTGATGCTCTTCCGGAGTCTGTTTGATTTGTTTACATCGAAAGTGCATTTAGGTCCCACCCAGTTATTTGATCTTCAGAACGAAGAAAGTCTTGGCCTTTCTGTTTGTTTGGTATTAGGCTGTCTCTAAGTTAATTCAACACCTTCTTAAAATTTAGTTGTTAAGTTAATTTTTTATTCATTTCGAAATCATTTCTTTTCAGTCTTAAATTTCTTTCCTCAGCCTTGATGGTTGACATTTCATTAATTTCGTGTTAATATTGTTAACCATTTCACAATATTCACTAAACTGAAGATTCATTATTATGACCTGTAATCACACATATATTTGGAGCCCATATTTAACTTAACACTACAATCAGCTGTAAATTTCTGTCATTTTGTTAAGTTACTAACAATAACTGTTGTATACCTTTTTCCATTAGGTCATAGCAATACTTAATTATTATTCATTGTTGCATTAATTAATAGAAAGCAGTCATATATCATCATTAGCTGTTAGTCATCTAACAATGGTCCACAGAAATTCGAAATGGAGGCTTTCCACGATAGCTAACAAAACTTTGAAGACAAACAGCAACTAAACTAATTACTGCTTATGTTTGCAAAAAATTAATAATAACGACCCAACACTGAGTAATATAGCATTCTCGGATTGTCGGAAATGGAAGAGTAGCTAACAAAAGACAAGAAATTAACGATCTATCCACTGAAAGACTCCTTGCAAATAACAGCAGTTCCTCGAGTGGTCTACGTATAAAAATGAAGAGACAATGATCGAAGTAATATCTAGAAATTAGATTTAAATAAAATTTTCAACATTAGCACAAAAATTAAATAACAACAACAGAAGCATTATAAAATGTCTCCAAAACTCCACTAAGTTCCATTTATTGTCCAGTTGTTGTAGTGTTATTGAAGAGGATCGTTTTTGACTTAAGAGAAATAAAATGGAAAAAATTACTTTAGGAAATAATATAATATAAAAAATAAATCTTTAGCATAAGTAATGTTATTATAAATAGTAATGCTCACTTATTAAAACTGAAATTTTTGTCATTTAAACTCAAATATTTGGTAGGGATTGCATCAGATACAAAAACATGTATCACTATAAATAACTACACATAAACAATAATATATAGACACCCCTCTGGAAAAGTGGATGTGGCTGTTTTCGCGTGCTATGACGTCATAGAACGAGATAAAAGTGTTCACCGCAGCGTCGGGTGGTCATAACCGAGCGTTAGACACAATGTATGAGTGAGCAGAGCTGAGTGATTTCGAACGTGGCATGGGTTTGGCGTCTCTGGGTTTGGCGGATGC
Organism: Thereuonema tuberculata; assembly: GCA_023159025.1. Taxonomy (NCBI): domain Eukaryota; kingdom Metazoa; phylum Arthropoda; class Chilopoda; order Scutigeromorpha; family Scutigeridae; genus Thereuonema; species Thereuonema tuberculata. The sequence continues at coordinate 65,774,668 of JAFIDM010006943.1, forward strand.
CAGGAGAACGCTTCCTACCCGAGTGTATTGTGCCAACTGTCAAGTTTGGTGGCGGCGGCGGCATCATGATTTGGGGCTATCTCTCGTGGTTCGGCCTGGGTCCCTTAGTTCCTTTGACCCCAAATATGAACGCTGAGATGTATGTTGACTTTCTTGACAACTCTGCATTTTCCACCCTCTGGCAACAGTTCAGGGAAGGACCGTTTCTGTATCAACAGAATAACTGTTCTGTCCACAGAGCAAAGGCTGTGCTGCCATGGTTTGAACAGATGTGTGTTGAACTACTGGACTAACCTCACAGAGCCCCAATCTGAATCCCATAGAACACTTCTGGGAAGAATTGGAACGCAGATTACGCACCAGGCCCAACCGCCCTTCTTCAGTGGCCGGAATCACTCTAGCTCTCATGGACGAATGGAAGAAAATTCCTGCTCACGTATTCCAAAATCTAGTGGAAAGTTTTCCCAGATGTATGCAGGCTGTGATTGATGTTAAAGATGGTCCGACATCTTAGTAATATGTGCCACACAACTTTCTGATTGTACAACAGTTGGTATCCGGATACTTTTCGTGTATGATCGACAATCGTAGGTCGCTTTTTCAGATATAGAAGCGCCTTCTACAGTCATTTCTTGCTATGTCACCATGACAATTTAGGTTCAGTTAACTCCAAGAAAAAAAACGTGTTATAAATCTTTTTAAGAGAGGAAGGATTTCCATTGCATGATATTGCTAATCATGTGACTTGTAATCAGTTGATAGCCAATAGATGTCTTTCCAAAATAATGGGTCTGCTGATAGGAAAAAGGGAACTGGTTACAAACCAGTCTCTACGCGAAACCATATTCTGAAGCGCTTTTGTCTTAAAAATCGTCAAGCTTTTTCTGCTAAGCTGAAACGTGAGTGGGAAGAACATACAGGAGGTAGCAAGGCAGTAACAGTCAGAACATAGCTTTTAAACAAGCTTTTTAAACAACGACCGAAAAAGTCCCTTCTCACACCAAAAATCAAAAAGGCCCGATTGAACTGGTCAAAGAGTATGTCAAATGAACGCCAGATCAGTGGAAGTCAGAAGTTTTCTCTGATTAGAAAAAAATTCATCTAGCATGGCGCTGATGGCAAAAATAGTATTCGTCGAAGATATGGCGATGAATACTATCCAGACTGTATGATGTCTAGTGAAATTCCCTACCAGTTAAATGATCTGAGAGTGCATTTCAAATTTTGGAATGGGAGCCTGCATTTTATTAGCGATCCCTGATATGCCAAAGGTTAGGATGCAGTATTGGAACGAAAATTGCTGCCAACAATTGTTGTAATTATTCAGTATAATTATTCTTAAAGAAAGGTCAAATGCGATCCTGATTAGAAGATCGGAAAACAATCAAGACGTAAGGATTCTCGTGCAGCATTGTTGATCTCGTGAGAATAGCGAGGGTTGTTGTTGCAAAAAGCAAGATGGAAGAGCTACTTAGAAAAACGATGATTCGTGAAATTATGAATCGAATATGAAATCTACGCAAGTTATAAAGCTGAGTGCTATTTTCGAACTGTGTGACTCGGATGTTAATCTCAACTTAGGATAAGTTCCTTGCATTTAATTATTTGTAAAAAGAAAACAGTTAATGATCTTTTTCTTTTTCAAATCACAGATAGGACTAATATCAGATGTCGTCAAGGCAACTGCAGGTCAATAAACTCTCGAAACACAGGTAATTTCATACACAATAGGATTCATTGGATATCATCGTAGTCTTCATATATCTTCGGATTTCAAGGATGATTTCAACAGTATGATACAGAAGATATGTAAGTGTTATCATTTATTTTATTTCAAGCTCGGTTCCAAGAAATATTTGCATAAACAAGGATAGGATACAATCAAATACAGATGAACTTGTTACTAATTAGAGTAAAAAGTTTTCTTAGTGAAAATGTACAGAACAATTCTTACATACAAGTGAATAACGTTAAATTAAATTTTCACGGATTGCAAGATTTGTTTTAAAGGAAATTAGTTACATGTTCAAGCTATTCTTATTCATATCGTAAAGACAAGGCATTAATAAAAGAAATTATTAATCAGCGTCTTCAAAGAAAGAATCTTAGTGAATCTTCAAAATAAACTTTTAAATGATATGATAATATATCTTGAGAACAATTTTACTATGTGTATAAATTGTGTCCAGTTACAGAAATGATGAAATTATATTTACAAAAGATGATTAAGAACTATAACACCGAGAACTGTTATGTTTGAACTTTCTTCGGAAACTAAAGAAATAATGGATTATTCTGAAGACACAAATATTTAGTGTATAACTAGATTGTGGATAACTAGCAAAATAAATTTGTTAATTGTTTTGTTTTCATATCTAACGATGTTCATTTCCATTATTTATTATCACATGCTATTTATTATCAAAAACATTTTTCTGCTACCTTAATATTAACTTTATTTCATAACATAAGGTTATGGGCCAATTAATATTAAATTATTTAATTACATTTACATTTCAAACTGGCTAGTAACTGCATCGCTCATGACTCCTCTGTTCCTTCTCACCGGATGAAAATTATAAGTTGGCACCTTATAAGTTACTATAGTTGTCATTTCTGCAGTAGAAGTTCTGCAGTAACGCTATTATCTTTATTACTCGTACTTATGAAAAATGATTGGAAGAAAGGTCCATTGCAACTCTTAGCTGGCCGAGTCCTGATCTTAATCTTATAGAGAACTGTTGGCATCATGTAAAATCTGCAGTCGAGAAAAAGAAACCAATGACCCTCAGAGAACTTCAGGGAGCTATAATTCGTGTTTGGAATCATGAATTACAGCTTGACTACATTCAGAACTTGATTTTATAAGTAACTAGACAAAACCAAGGCAGTAGGTATTTCAACAAAATATTAGAGTTTGAATCTGGCGACATTTTCATTTTTTCGCATTTTGATATAAACTGAACCAACCTTCGTAAATTAACAATAGTAAGCATCAGAACATTCTTATTCTAAAACAATGCAATTAGTGAACTCATTTGAATGTCTGGAAGAAGAAACAGTTTCGTGTAATACATTTGACTAATATTGAGTTTGAAGCTCTTCAGCATTTTCAATAGAAATTTTTGATTATGACATTTTTTGTTATCATTCTCAGTTTAGATTAATGTTGATTAATTGCTCTTTGAATTCCACAAATTACGATTTTGTCTGGAGGAAGAGATAGTATATGTACATTACTCCTCTTTTTACTTGACTGTCAACCATGGCTTTGCAAGGCGTCTGCCCAATGTCATTCACGGAATAATGTGTTTTTAACTGGTCAAACCTAAAACTATCCAACTTTTCGGTTATTTGACTTTTTATTAGTCATACTATTGATATTAATGGACTGCTGAACATTTTGAATGTTTCTTTTTAGCGGATCCTTGGCTTTTGACTGTAGTGAAGTTTAATGTGTCCTTTTACACCGATCAAGATTGAACCTAATTTCAATATTTTAATTACGAATTCTCTAGAATTACCTGCATAACAGCAAGAAAAACATCAAGTAAATTGTAACTCAGTCACTTTCTGAGTCATTTTTCATTCTAAGCTCTCGATATAGCATAACTTTAGTTGCATTACCTTGATAATCTATCAAAATTTTAGAACTGATAACCAATATGTTCAACTTCAGCCCTTGAATTTACTTCAGTGAAAAAATAGGCTTCACTACAATTCCTTCCTTTCGTTCATGCCATATATTATTACTTCCATAGCTTGAAATAAGGCCTCATAACATTTATAGCATGACGTTGCGTGTTATTATACACAGGGTGACTTGTTTTTGCATGTCCAGTTATTTTATGAGCGTTTTATTAGTAATGTAATATTGAAATTATGGCTAACATTCTCTCAAAGGAACAAATAACTTCATCATATGATCCTTGCACAAAATATTGAAACGCTTCAAACATTTACTGATTCCTCATTTGTTTTGTTTTTCCTCGTTCGTTAATTTGGTTAGAGGAGTTATCTTTGATAAAGAAAAATTATTCATCTTACTTTTCACTAAATAGAAATATTGGTCCGTTACACAGTCAGATGCCATCGCACTTTCGACTAACGATTGACCAAACCAGTTGGGTTCGGCTGCCTTCCAGGACAGGATGTTTTCAGCGACCATTGCTGAGTCTGGCGTTTTGTTTTTAACACAAGTGATTCTCTGAAACTTTCGACCACACATACACCCACACACAATCATATACGTGTATTCTTTCACAATGATTCTTAATAAGACAATGATTCTTTCACAAATGTATATATGTATTTGTGAAAGAATCATTGTCGATTTTCATAGTTAAATAGTATGTTGAAAGATGTCAGGACTGATTTCATTAATCTACCAGAAAATCTCAGATTTCTCACCATTCGATCTCGCTAATTCATTAAAAAGATTGATAAGTTAAGCGCCGGTGCAATTTTCACTAACTTTAAATAAATTTTGGAGAAATAAGTGAATTAAATTTATCAATAAAATTGAACTTTTAAATGCCAAAATCATCTACGACTACTTTTTTATATTTTGATGTTTACTCTCATTCCATTTGTACAGACTTTAAGTATCTGAAAAAGCCTTAACTTTCAACTGTTCCTTATGTTTTATAACTTAATACAAATCTCGAATCCACGTTTCCGTCTTCGGTGGAAAGAAGCAACGCATGCTTGAGAGGAGGCGTTCTGTATTACAGTTCGTCAACTTGCCTGGGAGCACCGAGGAGACAGAATGGTTCCCTCTAACTTTATCTCCTCGTGACCATGAAATTACAGTGAGTTCCACTTTCTGAACAAGGTAATTCGCTTTGCCTGTCAATAAAATCCTTGTCGTTTTTGACTGTCTCGCCCTGAAAGAGCTTCAGCCGAGAGTCAGTCTTGCGGCTACAGAAGACACAATAAACTCCAGGAACCGACAGTCGCCCTAAATATGAACCAACAGATCGGAAACACCATTTGCAGGCAAAGTTAATTCTAAAGAAAATACTCTATTGCATAATAAAAACGATTTGCGACATCTGTAAAGGAAGCGACAGCCTGTGTCTGTTCGGTCTCAGCGAATTTCAACAACAAAAGCACAAGATTTATTTCTTTACTCAGTCTCTGCTGCAGTGATTCATCCTCAGTAACAATTGGGACAGAATTTTTATCATATTTGAAATAACATTCCAACATCTTTCAGTCACTTAAAAATTATGACTTTTAAGCTTCTGGAAATTAACAAACCAATAATATTTTTTTTTAATTAATATTTTAGAAAATTACTTTAAAAAGCGTTCAGAAAGATCTAAACTGTAAGATTTAGCGGCACCAGATTTTTCTTTTCTTTTTCTTTTTGTCTACGAAAAAAATTCTTAATCTATTCTAGAATTTGGTCTTTTGACAACTTAAGAGGATGAGATTAGCCTACTGTTGCTATACAGAGAAGCTCAGTATTTCCTGAAACCCCAAAAAAAAAGCTTTCAGGAAATAATTAAATAAAATGGGATTAAAAAAATCGGCTATGGTAAATTATGTTACCATAATTATGTTACCATAAAAGAAAATTTATCTTTTTGTTACTTCTAAATAGAGTCTGCTAAATTACCAACAATAGAGACAAGAGATTAGCAGATAATAATTATATTCTTATATTCTGTTAATCACTTGTGATACTATATATATAATCTACGTATGTACTTGCAATTTACAATAGAATAACTATTTATCGTAAATTTAAGATTATAAATTTCAATTGTAATATTTCAATTGAGTTTTTCAATGATTGCTGTAAAGCTTTTGAAAATAACAAATTTTGTAGAATACAATCGATCACATTAATATCTAAAGTCATTGATTTAAACAAGAAGCTCCTGAACAAACTTAAAGCCTACTTTTCTTAAATCGTTATTTGTTAAAATTTCTTTTATTTTTTTTTTTAAAGTCGCGAAGACAATAAAAACGAAAAGTCAATGTTTATTGTTAAATTATGATTTGCTAAATGTAAAAAAAAAAAAATAGAATTTTCCATTTCTGAAAAAAATGTTTATAAATGATTATAAACTCCATATTATAAAGCTAATTAATTATAATTACATCAAAGCAACGGGAATTAGTTTACGAAATAAACGAATTAATATTCTATTATAAAACATCATTCTTGCTTTTCTTAAGCTTTTCTTTGTATTGAGAATTGTTTCTCGAACTAATGTCCTCTACAAGGTCCCATTAGGAAAACATTGCAAATATAAAAATTAGATCATCTCTTGTCCATCAATAGAAATATCAAATTTTAAGAAGATTCATCCAGGGGTTCCAAAGTTATTGGTGGAAAGGGTTGGGTGGGACGCATGCACACACACAGACTGAATGATTTCTTAGGCTCAAATTGCAAAGAAAGTAGATTAAAAATTTCAAAATTGAAGTTTTTAAATAATTTTATTAATATTAATAGTAATATTCTTAATATTACAGTAATTCTAATAATAATTCTGATATTACTTTTTGATAACTAGCTTTTGATTTCTGACGTATATCGATAGCTAGCCATGGGCTTTATGAATACAATATTTACAAATACGAAGATTCGCTCAAGGCAGGTCAATAATAATAAATCAGTAATTACTAAGTGAATGGATAAGAAATACATAAAAATAAAAGTTGCAGTAAGATAGAATTAGGAAGATTTTCATAAGAAACTGGCCATACCAGCTCTAACTTACTGAAATGAAACTATAATTAGCTCTTAAACTGAGCCTCAGACATTTACACAAACAACCGCAGACGGAAACTTTTGTAGATACCATTTATACACTCAGAATTTCAATCCAAATGATCATCCTTTCTAGGAGAGCAGCTTCAAACAAACGCCAATAGGTATTTGATTCAATTTTATGGATTAAAATAAGTGGACAAAAAATACTTGAAAATTTAACTAAATAAATAGAATAATTCGCAGAAAAAAAAATAGAGAAAAAATTAAGACTAAAGTAAAATCGGAAAAAAAAAAAAACAATTGTCATCATTTAATCAATAAAACAGTGTATATAAAAGAGATACAGGCAGAAACATTCATTGATTGTATAAAAGTCTACAAAACATTAATATCAGTATTAAAGAAAAACACATCCATTGTTCAAATCGAAAAAAAAAAAAATTTTTTTTTTATTATTTTATTTTTTTATTTTTTTATTGTTTTTTTACTCAACGGCGATACTCGTATTGCCCTCTAGTGAGATTTCTGTGAACTAACCAATGCATCAACCAGAAATTGCAAATTATCTCAGTTCCAAAAAAGAAAAAAAATGAGTAGACCTACAAAGTTTTGTTCGCAGATATGAACAAAATGCTTATAAAATGTTATTTTCAGTTTCTGGAATTAATTAAATAAAATTTATTAATACCAATATCAAAAAAATAAAAAAAAAGCTTTGATTTTCATTTTCTTTTTGGCTAATTATTGCTTATCAAATCCGTCTGAGTAAGTCTATGAGTGTTTATGTATGAGTGTCCTTCCTCTTAACAGCTTTTGAACCGCTTCACAGTGGGGCAAAGACGGCTTTAAATGAAAAAAAACCTTACTGCCATTTACACATTCGTTTTTATAAAATTTCAATACATCACTAACGTTTCACCGACTAATCACCGACTCGCAATAAAACTGTATTAAATTGTCGTTGGCCCCGCCCTTATGCGAAGACTTCACGTGCCTGGTTTTTCTCTGTTTTTGTTGTGCTTTTGAACTCTAGTTTTTGAAGAATTGAAATATTTTGCTATGGAACTTTCAAGTTCAGGTATGTAGTGATATTTTAGTAACTATAAACTTGTTTTTAAATGTACGTAATTTATAAAAGTAAGCTACGGAAACATGATCTTTAAAATTTTATGTTTAAATATTATTTTGATAAACTTGGGTCTTATTAGTTAGGCCCACGTTCCGAGTGAGTCCGAGTTATATCTGTTGTTTTTTTTTCGAATCGGCATTGATTACAAATTATAATTTCCTGCTACTTTGTGCTTCTTTTTTCGCTACACAAGCACTTTCAAGACTAGTAAAAAAAAAAAAACAATTTTTATTGAAAATTTACGTGTTGTCAATTTTATCTGTTTATTTCAGAAACGAGTGAAAAACAATGTTTATCAAGAGTAAAGAACTTCTGGATCTCATGAGAGGTTCTGGAAAAAGTTGAATGGAAGAATAATTTCATTTCTTGACCGACATGATCAAGAAACGAACAAAATTGAATGAAGAGCATTTTAAAGACTTGTAGCGAAAACTGTCGCATTTTAAGTCAGAATATAAGCCTCGTGGATGAAGGTATGTAGAATAGACGAAATATTTCAAAGAAGTAATGATGAGTGGCTGGTTACCTCGATTTCATTCCTTCAATATACATACAAGTGAAGCGGTCGCTGGAAAATCAGTTTGAATCGAGTGAACAAAACGACTGAAAACAGAAAATGAAGGGTTCTAATCCTTTATCTGTATTAACTTATTATTACATCAGCCAAATGGGCTTAAGAGACTAAGCAATCACAGGGTTCGAAACTTCTGAAAGAAATTACGACAAGTCCAGGACGTTTGGACAAGTATCGAAAGTCTTACAGAAAAGCAGTGGAACCACAACCAACTAATGTCAGGTGAAGAGGCTGTAGCTGTTTTGGAAGACGCTAAATTATCTCGGCATTAATATGACGTTATTAGAACGAGTACTCCAGGAAGATTCCCCTCATGTAAAACAATTGAAGCTGCAAAGAAACTCTGCTTTCCCAAGATGTAACAGATGCTTGTGCTCTGGTTTCTTTATAAGCTTTGCTAGACCAGACCGTGGAGTGCTTATTCCTAACAATGGAACCTGTAATTGGGTCCCTTCAGAATGAAGAACTCAGTCACCTGTAGTTGCTATCAAAGTTATTTGTTTTGGTAACAAAAATGACGGAATGATGAAGACGCAGTTTTTTTCAGAATGCTGAACTTTCTGCTGAAATTACAAAATTAGATATAAATTTGATAAAAAGAAAATACATATTATTGTGATAGTGGTGTATAGAGGTCATGAAATTATTTGTCGCGAAATTCAGGACATTCGCCCATAACACAGAGAGAGCCTTCGTTGAAAATTACCCCTGGTACAACACCCCATGTACATTGCACAAGTATTCCATACATAGACCTGAACTTATATCATCGACATTGCTGCCAATAGGACAGTTAACAGAAGAGACACAAGAAGCTCACAACAAAGACTTCAAAAAGTGCAGAGAGTATTACGCAAGAAAATCTGGTCGGGAGAAAACTAACAGCAGTATTACGAACTTATTTTTATGGAGTTCGGATCCCGTAAATCAAGAGAAAGTTACAAAAGTAAAAAAAAAAGCAATACTTTCCAAAACAAGCACAAGAGTTATAAGAATCTCCAGCCTTACAGGTCATTTGTCATCGGGATATTGATGACTATGAAAATTATATGATGATATATTCTGAAGATGAAAACCAGCTTCAAAGTTGATTTTATTTTTACAACAAATTGCTAATTTGTAAAAGTTTATATAATAATTTTATCAGTAAACAAGTATTCAAGAAGTGATCAATGCTTATTCTTTAAGACTGCGAACAGACCTGAAAAGAGATAACTAACTTAGAAAAGCAATCAAATAGTATTTGATTTAATGCCAACTTTGAATCTCTTGTCCCAGTGTGCGCTGGTTGGATGTCTAACTTTAAGAAGGATTAAGACGATGTAACTTTCTAATGATTTTCTTTCCCTCCATGTGATTCATTTCAAGAAATTAACAGAAGAATGTAACAGACTTTCCCATAGAAAAATAATAGTACAGAAATAGTGATATCTAGCAATGAATATTAATCTTTTAAGTAATCCCTTAATTTGCGCATGCCTCCATATGATAAATGTAATTGAATTGAAGCAACTTAGGTAAGTAATGTAGATTGAATTATTTTTTTTTTTTTCCAAAGCCAGCTGTAGTTACATATTGGTTTTTGTGATGATCTGTAGATTATTTTCTGCTACATTGTTTCCTTTTTAATTTTTTAAAGTGGCGACCAAAAGAAGTTTTATTGTACTTTGAGATGCATTTGCTATGTTCGTTTGTTTACTGGTTAGATGTGTGTCATTGACAAAATTCAATCCGTCATTTTAAGCTACATTAATAGCTATTTTCAATTTCAATTCTGTAGATACGACTACGTGCAAATTGGATAAGGTTTAAAGAACTTTCTCCAACTGCAGCTCCTACTTCAAAACTAGCTTTGTAGTCGTTTTATGTGTTTAACTTATAATGGCTTATTGTGGTTCCATTGGCATTAATCTGCTTGCTGGAGGAGAATAGTTCAATTCTCAGGTGAGGATATTTTCCAACGTATCTCTCTTCCAAATACGTCCTATTGTTCATCCCAATCTTCTGTGAAATATTTTCTGTCTCGGAATTAAAGACGGGATGGAATCGCACTTACCACCGACTCCAACTTCATCCTGAATTTCTGATGGGGGCGAATCATCCGACGCCTCTCACCGAAGGGCCTCGTCGCCTATTTTGGATCCTTTTAATCTTTTGATTAATTAAGCTTTTGTTTGTTCCACGCATGTTTTAGTGCATGATTTTTATTGGTGACAGTGGCTAAACTGCGCTTGGAACAAGATTTGAGAACTTGTCTTTGAAAGAAAGAGAAACAGACAAAGACAACAAAAGAAAGAAAAGGGTTTGACATCTAAACCCTTGCCGGGATGCAAATCCAGGTTCGGGCCTTGACCACTAAGGTGTGTCCGAACGGCCTAAGTAAGGTTAGATTAATAAGTCAAAGGACGATTTTGTATTTGAACTTTAATGAATTCATTCGACAGTATTTCCATCTGTTACAAGAAAATTTTGAAATTTTATTCGAATTAGTTTTGAAAAACTGTTACTAATTTCGATAATTTTTTAATATTTCGTGTACGGAGCAGAAATAATTTGAAAACCCTTTAGCTCTTAAGTTTATAAATATCAAAGCAATTTTTGCGAAATATGACTGGAGTCTAGTCAGTCTACTAATATAGCCACTAACCTAAATGCAGTCATCGTTGAAATGTTTTTTACGTAACACATAAAACAAGGCTTTTCAAATATCAGTTGATTTTTTACTAATTTGTCTGGGATGATGACTAATGTCGTAATAAAAAACTATAAACTTATCATATTAGAAGTTAATTAAATGAAAAGAAAAAAATATTTACTTAATTAACAATCTGAATTAAACACAAAATAGTAGAAATTTATAGAAAGGTATCAAAAAAGTATATATATGTATATATACTGTGAAACATTATTGTTTAAACAACTTTTCTGATTTTTTTTTCTTTGTAAGTCATTAGCTACATTTTTATCCCCTATAAGAGCCCCTTCCCATTCTCCTCTCTCTATTAGAAAGGAAAAAAAAAAAAGATAGGAAGGAATATAAGTAAAATTCATTCCTAAACTTCATAAATCTTAGTCACTACTGTAAGGAGTATTTCATTATTAATTTACATAAAGTACTTTTTTTTTTCCTTGCTTCAAGATATTTTTTGCTAATCCTCTCACTCAGAATCAGAATAAAAATGAAAAAAAAAAAAAAACAGAAGCAGAAAAAGATGGATGTCGAAAATACCATTAGACTCTAGATTAGCCTTATTAAACAAACAAGGCAAAATCAAATATCTCTACAAATTTTGATCGACTAGTGTAAAGAAACGGCGGACTTAACACGTGCAGTGCGTTTATGTTCGGATATCATTCATTAAGAAGCATATCCAATCCAAGACTAACAAATGATTGCCTGTATATCTATTTTCAAAAGCTTTGGAAGCAAAATCTTTGTAAAGTTTATAATTAAACTATCAGCAATTCTCTCTATTAGTTCTCCATTTTCAGTGACTCATCTAAATTTAAAGTATGACTTTCAGCCTTCTCATTTATGCGCCGAGAAAGTAGGCCTAAAAATGTTTGGGAAATAGCCAGCCTCCATTTACAAATGAACAACCTATCTCTTTACTTGAATAGCTTTTACAGAAACCTTTATCCATGAATTCTAATCCTGAAAGCTGTTAAGCAAAATCCTTAAACAATTTAAGTTCTTAAAAGAAGTTTAAGGTGCCCGAATAATTCAAGAAAGATATCAATGGCAAGGCACAAGGCTAAAGTTAGGATTCGCACTTTGAGTTGTCATCGGGAAGAGACTGGGACGGACCGTTTCGTCCTCATTAGGACTCCTCAGCCAGCCAAACTACTCCGATGACAACCCAGGTTTGGCTGGCTGAGGAGTCCTAATGAGGACGAAACGGTACGTCCCAGTCTCTTCCCGATGACAACTCAGGGTGCGAATCCTAACTTTAGCTTTGTGCCTTCTTGCGATTGATATTTTTCTTGAATTTAAGTTCTTCACCGAGATTTCTTAAGCACGCGCTGGCCTATGTAAACAGTGAATCCGAAAAAATCAGAAAAGGTTGAATCGGTCGAAAAGACGATGACTTTAACATGTAAAAATGGTGATTGTATTTTGAGTTAATGAAAATAAGAAACTATTTATTCAGTGACTTCTTTGAAGCTCATTTTTTGAATAAATAAAAGTAACTATTCTTCTTATCTTTCTCTCACTGAATAGATGTTGAAATGTATTTGTTTTTGTTTGTTTTTGTAAAGTTTCCGTATTTACTTACTTTGTTTCATAGTTTTCTTTTGTTCTCTAAACAGTTTAATTTATATATATATATATATATATATAAAATAAGCTTATTAATAAAATGAAAGATGAAATATGGATTTAACATAAGCTGAATCTATCCATAATAATGTAAATCACAATGAAGGAACTATATTCAAATGCATAGACCTTTTATTTTAATGATAAGTTGTATCTTTATTTTATTTTAACTTTATTCGATTTTTTTTATGTCATAAAAAAAGTGAGATAGGGATACCGTTGCAAAATCTTGCAAAAAAAAAGTGGATTTAGAAAGCACAAAATCACATTCCGTCATTTATAATGATTTTTCCTTAATACGAAACCGAAAATATCCTTCAATTGTCTTCACAACTGCAGCGATTTTGATTAGCTTTAAATTCAAGTAAAGAATATTATTAGATTATTTTTACCAAATTCATCATTAAAAAGTATATAATAATATTCTATAGATTTAAATAACTTAGATATTTAAAAACTTCAAAAATGCATCTTTAGTTTTAATTTTTGGTTTCAGATTTTCAGCCAATCAGAAAGCGGAGACGTAAGAGTTCATGGCGACGTTGTAAGATCGCGGGAAAACATGGGCTGGACTGAGTACGAAAAAGATCCTCGAGAGGCCTGTAAATACGGTGAAGGATGCTATCAGAAAAATACAAAGCATCATGAACTGTTTAAGCATCCTCCTAAGCGAGCACTTGAGGTAAAAATACATAAATTGTTGGTAAAGCAGCGGCTTTATTTGGTGCTGACATGTTAAGAAATGAATTTCAGTTAAAAAGGTAGTTGATGATTAACAGGGAATTGATTTTTATTTAATTTCTAGGGAGGAGAAGAATCTGAACCCACCAATAAAAGAATCACAAGGAACAGAGGAATTAGACCCCCACCCCCACCGAAAGCAGAACCAAAAACAAGGAAACCTAAAGTCAATAAAAACAAAAACAATAAGACTGGTAATGAACTTCCTTTAATCACCAAATCTCGTTGATTAATTATCTAATGGGTATTTAAGATTTTTTTTTCAGCTGGGCTTTGGTGTCTGTAAATGATTTAAAATCAAATTCAGTTGCATTGCGTGAGATGCCTTTGCACGAATGAACTATTTCAGTGCATATCTGGTTTATCTCCCATGCACATCAATGAATTCAATGTTGGCAATATTTTTTAGTGGGGATTTATTCAGTTTTACCCAGTCTTAATGCTAACTAAAAGCCAAACCTAATGCTAGATTACAGTAATTATAATCTCAGTAATTATATCTTAGATAAAATTGTAATGATTCATTGATATATGTAATTGCCCAGTAAATGAAGCATTGTGGAGTTTAAATATTTCGTTCACTAATGATATTCGTAAGAAAAAAAAATGGAATTTCAAAACTGGAATATAGATTTGTAACAATAGTGCTTATTAATAAATGTTCAGTTTTGATGTTTTATAGATACACAGGGTATAAGATAACCTTCCCCAGTTTTAATTGTTCAGAACACTTTTAGAAGCTTCAAAACACTTTTAGAATTTCTAGTTCTAGTATATGTTTTAGAAAATCCTTGGTTTATCTCTCCTTTTTCTTCTTGTCATCTTCGTTATTAAGGACCACTGAATATTATCTTTACTATATAGATCTAGAGGACACCTGAAAGGACTCTTTCACATGTTCAGTTCTTAAACTTGTCATTGATTACTGCCATTTATCATTTATATTTGCTACAAAATAAAAATTTGTATTTACTCTAAAGCACAAACTCCTCTATAAACTTTCCAGAATGTAGTAAATCTGAGTCAATATTAGAGACTTGTAGGGAATCTATCCAGTGATTTATGTCTTAATATAGGAGTTGCTGGATATCTGTTTTCGAGCAAGATGAAGTTCTGTTTCACTTACCGGAGAATAAATAGAAGGATCAATGTACATTCTTCGCAAAAAGTCCAGAGTTTAAAATGCAGAATCATTGTTTTGGACTAGGTCGGAGGAAACACTTAAAATTTAGATCAGTTTTGAACTTTAAAAAAAAATGCTCGAGGTGATGTTTCTTGTGAATAGTATAATAATATGAAGACATTGTAAATGTGTAGGATTTTATTATTTTATTTTTATTATTATGTGTAAGATTTATTATGTAATTTAACTTTAGTTAATATTATATTATTATAAACAGTAAAATTGTTAATAATAAAAAAGTTTAAAGAGGCCACGGCCGGTTCTCATTCAGTAACGACTCCCAGTAAGGGACGACAGGGCTTTTAAAAGGTAGGGGTTTTTAGCTTGAAAAAGGAATACTGATTTGAGATTCCAAAACGTACGTTGCGTTTTTATTAGTATTTTTTAGCTATTGACGAGTGCTAGGGTAGTAGGCTGAATAATATAGTAAAATTGTTAATGTAATGATGCGTTCAACACTGACAAATGACATGTGTTGAAAACAATTGTCTCTCTAGTGAGAAAGATAGTGGCATAAAAAATTAAAATGATATCGACATTCTCTCCATCGATATCTGTAAACATCTATCTGGAGGTTGGATTTTCCAAATTGGATCTGCATCATGTAAAAGATAAGAATGAAATACAGTAAAACCTCGTTAAGTCGTCACTCAAGGGACCAAACATTTTTGACGACTTAGGCGGAGTGGGAATTTTTGAAAAAACAAAAACAAAAAAACACTGAAATACAGTATTTTCATGAATTGCTGTAGGATTCGGTGAGAAAAACAAGATTTTCAGAAATTAATTCATGCAAATGAATGAGTGGAAAATAATAATAAAAAAAAAAAACACTTTTAGTTATCACATTTTAATTGTTTTAAAAGAAAGCAATGTCTGTCTTTGAAACGTTCCAGCCAACCATTGCTGCCGCCAAAATCTTCAATGTTCAACTCCTTAGCAATTTCCATGGCTTTTTCTTTGAGAATCACGGCAGAAATCAGTACATTTTGCGATCTGGCATGTTTTAGCCATCGAACTAAAGCCTCCTTGATCTCGTCAAACTTCGATTTCCTCCTTCTCTTTCTTTTGTCTTTGCAGTCAGCTTCTTCAATTACTTTGTTTCGATGAAAGAATATCATTTAATGTAGTCCTGGGAATATTGTGTTCTTTGGCAAAAGCTGTTTTCAAAAAGTGCAATTAAGTCTTTTTTTTTTTTTCTTTAAAAGACAACGAGGTAAGTTTTTGATTCCCGGGCATGTTAAAAACGTAATCGAGCCACGAAACTGCAAGAGAAAAAATTAAGCCCTTATAGCGGAGCTTACCGTAGCCTTCGTAATACTGTACCTATTTACGATACATCACGAAGGCTATGGGCTTACTCGCTATGAAATGAAGTCGCCCTGAAATATAAACAAGCGTAAGATATAATAGAGAGATAAAGTATGCTGTTCATGTGATAGTGGTTAACCATTTTATAGTATTTAAGAAATTTTGTGTCCAGTGTTTCAATTCTACATGATCCTTTTTTCTTTCTTTAAATGCATCCTTAGGAGATGAGAACAATGATAATGGTATGTATATATATATATGTATCATATAGTACATTAATGAAAATGACTGCACATACAGTATTGCAAATCATGATAAAGCTAATAAACATTAAAACTGTATCAGTCACATAACATTGGTTTTGGAACTTGATTTCTTTATAATGAGTGGAATTTGTAGAAAAATAAGTTTAAAAACTCGTAGAGACCTGAATCCTACTGTTGAAGTATATCCTTTTATAAAATAAATAGCTTCAAGTTTCCATGATTATAGATGAATCTTCATAACATTTAAAGTTGAAAGTTTTCTTGACAACATTCAAATATCCTCTTTATGTGATGTTCTCAAATGCCATTCTAGCTGGCTCATGCTTGGGTATATCCAATTGAAATAAAAAAATGTTATGCTAACTACAAATGGCTGATTATCCCCCCCCCCCTTTTTTTTACTCTCTTTTTTTATAAGTCCTGTGGTGGAGGTTGCATGATGAGAAACAAATTTACAACTAGCTATTCAAGTTTTATTATAGCAGAAAAAAGCATATCTAATTTATCTAATCTGTAATAATATCATGTGTTCTTTTTCTTTTTTAAAAAAATATGATCATCTTACTTGAATAAATAATTTTTAAGAGAAACTTTTGTTTGAAGAAATATATGAGAGGCGTATTTGGTAAGTACGTACCATTTGCGAATATTTCCACTGCAGCGCTACGGTCATGATTTCATGCATGTGTGCTTACTTCCCTTAATCATTGGACAGCCAGAGATACTATTACAAGAATATTTGATTGTGTTTATTATATTGTTCTGTTCATGTAGCAAGTTTAAGACAATAGAGAGGACTGTGAAATATGGTCTGTAATCTGTTTTTTGTTTTAATTTTTGAATAAAAGAAATGTTAAATGTGGTCAGCTATCTGAGGTCAATGAGGATTTGGTGCAAGTGGTCAAAGCAAAACTTTGTGAGGACAGACATGCACAATTTCATCACTTTCCTGGTATTTCCCGCATGTTTCAAGAACTGTTCTCTACAAAATTGATCAACTGTTCTCTACAAAAGATCATTTGAAATTTGCTTATGCTGGGTGCCAAAGATGCTCTCTGAGAGCCCCCCCCCCCCCCCCAAAAAAGTATGCTGCTAGTATGTTGACCTTTTTCATGTGATACAGTGAGAAAATGATGAATTTTTTTAAGTCATATCATTAAGGTGATGAAACATGGGTATCCCGTATAACTCCGGATTCGAAGCACACTTCATCACCGAAAAGCAGAAATTCAAGTACTCTTTCAACCTGCAAGCTCATGTGCACAGTTTTATGAAACAGGCAAGAGTTTTGCTTGTTGAATTCTTACCTCTAAGGAACAACAATAAATTCAGTGACCTATTGTAAGATCCTGAATCCTTACTGGTAGAGTTGTGTTCATCAGGACAGTGCTCAGCCACACTCTTCTATCCAAACTCATCACATCATTTGGTAGAGAACAAACGGATCATCCCTCTTATGACCTACTCTGAGTGACTTTCACTTGTTCCTGCATTTGAAGAAGTTTCTTGGTGTCTAGCAATTCTCCAACAGTGAAGACGTCAAAGGCACAGTGCAAACATGCTTGTCTTCACAGGCGACCCAGTTCTATTAGGAGGGGATATAAAAACTGATGCCCCATCATAATAAATACCTTAACAATAATGGAAACTATAAGAAACGTAGCTTAAGGTTTTGCGTATCAGATAAAAATAAAATTTTGAAAATACATTCTCGCCTTTTTTTTTAATAGCCAAATGGTACTTACTTTCCAAATACCCCTTTTATAAATGAATAACAGTTTAATGTTTACAGTGAATTGTATTAATAAAATATGCATGCCTTCCCCTACATAAACGTTTATGAATGGAAGAGAAGGATTGCTTAAAAAAAAAAAAACTGTTTGAAATAAAATTATGCTTTACTTTAACAATCTTTAATGCTATTATTGTTATAGATTGATACTACATTGCTGTCATTGGTAATATTAGCTTTGTATTTTAGCTTCAGCTTGAAAAAAAATAATTATAGGTAATTATAAAATATTTTAAAAATGTAAAATAATTACAATAATGCTGAAACAGTGCTGCTGTCGTATTTATTAAGTTACATGATTAGATTGATGTGATTAAGAAATAAAGTATGAATATTTTATTACCTTTCTTTGTTAACCATCATTGTGATTCTATAATTGCACCTTTCAGAAGCTGAAACGAAAAATGCAATTTCCAATGGTGAAGATAATTCAAAGGCTGAAGAAATAGATGAAAATATGTTACCACCTTCTCCATTAAATGTAAGAGAAAGCATAAAACAGAAATTTCTGGTCTCGATGCCTGAAGATTTTTATTTCTTCTGGGAATTCTGCCGTTCTTTAAATCCATCAAAACCAGAAGGTACCCTCCATATAACAAGCAAATTACTAATCTTTCATAGCTGGCTTATCCTTCATAATGTTCTTTATTTAATAAGCATGTAATTTTTTATTCATTCAGATGCTTTGAAAGCCCAACTAAACCTAACTTTAGTTGGACCATATGATGTACTGTCAGGAAAGCTGAAAAAAGTTAAATCCAGAGACAGAGCAGCCTACTTAAGACATTGGCGATATTATTATGATCCTCCTGAATTTCAGACAATTATTGCTGGTGATCCACAGAGTCAGTTTCATATAGGCTACTTCAGGTATGTACATCAAAACTAGAATAAGATTAAAAGATAGAACAAACATCGCTTTGTAGAACCGGTTTTTTTATTTTATTTTTTTATTATTATTATTATTGCTAAGGAATGTTTTTCAATTTAGCAAAAACAAAAAGCATAAATAACAGATTATTATTTTTTTAATTGGAAGTATCTTCTAGTAGTATCAGTTTCACATTTCAATAACTGTTGCTGTTTAATTGAAGTTGGAATTGATTTTTCAGAGATGACCCCAATGAAATGCCGGTATTTGTGGCTTCCAATAGTGCTGCACAAGGTTGTCAGATAACCTTAATGGGTCCAAATATTTTCTCAGCTTTAAAGTAAGTCATTTACAATCTATCTTTTAATATGAAAATACTGCAATTTTCTTACAAATTCCTTTAGGAAGGACGCACTTTATCTTAAAAGTCATCTTTGTCATTATTTTAGGAAATTAAATGCATGCTTGTCTTTGAATGTTTATTGCAATAGAAAATTTTGCTAGTTGTGTCCGAGGCTTCTACAACTACAAATTGTCTTAGTCACAGAAATGTTTTGAATTGTTTTACGATTATATATTCATATGTAATGCATGATAAGAGATATTCCAAATTTGATTAGAAAATTATTCTAATTGTAAGTAAATAAGGTAAAGGTTTATTACAAAAGCAATCCAGATTACAAATGTCCTGACAGAAAACAGGTATGATAATTAATTTTCCTTGGGGTTGGCGCCCCCTTGCGGTATCTAGCCTAAACTCCTCTGGTAGGAGAGCGTCCATACCCAGTATTGGGTATTACGGGCGAAATAGATAGATAGAATAGATGATAATTAATAAAAATGCCTTATTTACTTACACTTCCTAATGTGAACTGAGCTTTTTTTGATTAGGGACCATCCCAAAGCATTCATTTCCTAACTATAAAACTAAGATCTGTACAACAAAATATCGTAGAACATTTTTGACTCAAAATGACCTTTGGAACCCGTATCTCTTCACTTTCTCTACCAATTCTGAAACACCCTGTATACTGGGTGATCCAAATTAAAGAGGAGATGTTCAGACCTCTCTATAGAAAAAACTACTGGGAAAATCACAACCAGATTTCATAGACATACTGTCCTGAGTATGCGGTTTCGATTTCTGAAGAAGAAAAAAAATGCTCAAATTTTGACTGCTAACAGTGAATTGTGTCACTGCTATCCCCATAATTTGCATATTTGTGTAACTTATCTAACAAATATCAGTAAATAAATAGTTAACATGCAATAACATGTGGAATCACACTAACATCACAAAAAAGAAGGAAGGACCAATGATGAAGACTGCCATGAAGCCATACCAAACCATTATCTTTGGTGAATGGAAATTGATGATGAACGGGTGAATTACTGTCAAACCAAATACGGCAGTTACGTGTGTATACAGCGCCATTCAAATGGAAATTAGCCTCATCACTCCGCAGTATTTGCCAAAGCCATGCATCATTCAGCATCATCTGAGCAATGAATATCAGGGCAAATGCTTTCCACGTATCATAATCACCTAGAAACCAATTATTGACAGTGAGATATTTTATAAGGGTAAAACCTCAAGACATTTCCAAGAACTCTCCACACTGTCGTATACAGTATGTCCATTTCCTTTGATATTACACATGCACTACTGTACCATGTGCATTTGTGATTCCCTGCTCCACTACTGCAGTTGCAACTTTGTCTGTTCTCTGCAGTCCACTTGGCTTGCAACCTCATCTGGGTTTTACAACAAATGTTCCTGTCTCTTCAAAACAAAAAATCATTTTCTAAAGATTAGTAATCATCAAGGAACCTCTATATAAGGCATTTCAGCAGATAAAAGGTTTAAGTGAAGCAGAAGCATTGATGTTTCTTTGATAGAAGAGTTTAACAAGTAATGCGAGATCTGGAAAGGTGAGCATGACTCTGCTCTAGTCGTGGATTTGTAAAAAATGCTTTGTGACTCCTTTTATAGGTGGAGTTTGTTCGATTGCATCACAATATGCAAATTACAGTGACAGCAGCACCACAATTCACTCTTAGCAGCCAAAATTTGAACTATTATTTTTTTTTCCTTCAGAAATCGAAACCTCATACTCGGGACAGGTATGTGTACGGAATTTGCAATTCGCCTAGTAGTTTTTCCTATAGAGAAGTGTAAACACCTCCTCTTAAATTGGGATCATCTTGATATGTAAACAATTTGGTTCGGTTTAACTTTAGTTCAATCCTCCATATTCTTAAACAGTTTTGCCATCATTTAATATCAAGAGAAATTAAATATTATTTCTTGAAAGTAACCACATCTTCACACCAATAAAATACATTTATTCAATATATTTAAATAAATTATCTTTTTACATATATTAGATCATTAGATTTAAAGTTGTTTTATTTTTTTCTTATGATATAATTCTTTTCATTAATTATTATTAAAATTGATTAACATTTCATCTGAGATCTGATTCAGTTATCCAGATACGTTCAATTAATAAAATTCATGGATGCAACAATGATCAGTTTGATTGGAACAAATTGCTAATAAAATGTAAATCTTGTTAATACAATTCACAGGAAGAAAAGTAAAGGCAAATTGGATTATCAACTTTCAAAACTTGTATGCCTAAACACTACAAAATAAACAGAATATGTAAACTTTTCATAAAAGCAATAAAAATATCCTCAAATAAGCAACTTGTAAAAAATAAGAGCACTCATCAGAATATTGCAGATCAGGACAATGATGTACCGGGTGATTATGATTAAACTGACAATACTGAAAGCAATATAGAAAGGATCTACTCAATGGATCATAGCAAAATTTGGTGGATACTTTAATAAGAACACGGGGAAGAGAATTTGCAAAGAAAAATAAATTATTATTTTGAGTGCCACCAGCTGGTATTGGTTTGCAAAAAGGAAATACCAAGTTGAACAAACAACCTTTAATTGAAATCAAGATGCTCAATATGCAAACCGTTTGTAAGCATAAAGTGCTAGAAACATAATACGTCATGGCATGGTCCACATTTGCTTGAAGCATGTCTCAAGGAAAGGCTGCAACATATTGTGTTATTGTTGCCTTCAATTCAGTAACTGATTCAACAGTACCTTGGTAAACTTGGCTTTTCAAATAACCCCATTGCCAAGAATCACACGGGTTGAAGTTGGGGGATCGTGGTGCCAAGATCTAGCATTAGTTAGGTTAAGTGTCCCACTGTAGTCCACTGTGGGTGGTCAAGAACTGACCATGGCAAACAATTGTATAGCCGTACGTGAAAAATGGGGTGGTTCCCCATCCTACATGAAGGTAGTAGAATCTAAGCAATCACATTCTTGCAAAGCCCCAATAATCTTGTGGCAGAGTAGAACTGTGTAATGTGGTCAATTCACTGATCAGTGCACTGGGCCTTGAGGCATGATCTCCTCAAAGAAAAATAGTCTGATTATAAGTTTGCGGTAAATTCGCACCATACAGTTACTTAGTTCGAGTGTAGGGACTCGGTAAGTACAGAAATCGGACGTGTTGGACCCCAAATTTGGCAGTTGTGCATATTCACTGTTCTGGGTAGGGAAAAGTGCACCTCATCGGTCCATAAGATTTTTGAAGGTTATATGTTGTTTAGCTGAATCTTCACCAGAAATCGCAAAAAAAAAGAAGTGGGTGTACTGTTTAGGGTCACATGGTTGCTGCTCCAGAATTTCAGGATGGACTGTAGAATTTTACAGACAGTTGAACCACAGAACTTGCAGTTGCAGGAATACATGTCTGGCACTAGCTGCTTATAGCTCTGAATGCGACTGGATTTCTGCAACAGTAAGTGCAATATCTTCCATATTTGTTTCTGCTACAGGCTGCTGGCCTCTATCTGAGAGCTACACCTTTTATTAAAAATTTCTTTATTATATTCTTCAGTCCATTTAGCAGCAAAGGTCCTTACCTTATTTCTTTCAAATGATGATATTGATGTAATGAAGCAGCAGTATTACTGTCATTTTTTTAAAAGAGTTTCTCTACCAACGCTCGGTCCTTTTTTAAGATCTCCATGGTTACTTATAGCAATTACAGAAAACATCATGTATGATTGACTTCAATTTCATGAGAAACTAGGCCATCCCCCGTGTACATGCACTTGTTTTGCTATATCACGTAGAATTTAGTTAAGTAAAATTTAAAATATTGCAATGTTTCGTCATTTATATTTCTAATTGTCATTTTCGGATTACAAATAAATAGACGGATCGGAAATAAATAATCTTGAGATTCAAAAACAAAAGGTTGAATACATTCGTTATTGATGGGGGGAAGGGGAATGAAACATAAGTCAAAAAACAATATAAAGTGAGTTGTAGTCCCTGTGGCCTGATGGATAAGACGTCTCACTTCGGATCAGAAGGTTGTGGGTTCGATACCCGTCGCGTACGTTTCATTGTAAAAATTATTTCTATTTTCCATTCTCAAAGTAAATTGCGCCGGACAGACAGAGAAATAAAAGATTTTAATAATATAGATTAGCATTTCTAACACTTTTTTTTTTTTGCATGCCAACGCTATCTGTGCACTCAAAATAACTAAATTTATTTACAAATTCTCTTCCCCATATTCTATTAAGGTATCCATCAGTTTTCGTTGTGATCTGTCAAGTAGATCCTTCTTAAAATTGCTCTCAGTACTGTCAGTTTAATTATAACCACCCAGTAAATTGTGAAATGACAGTATTAGAAAATAAAGTTGACAAAAACATTGTCCTCATACCATTTATACTAGCTATCAACAATGCCATTATGAGCCCTTATAACATCAAAATTATCAGCAAAAGCAACAAAATAATCATCTGAAATAAAATCATACGGGAAATTAAAGAAAAAGAAACATTGTCTTCTATATTTCATATTCACATTGCAAACTAGGATGTAAAGAAATGACTGTACAAAATAAATAATAAAAGGAATTTTGGTTATAAAGTATCAAAGACAGACAGTTGGCAAAATTACTCGTAAAAATTTACTTTTTAGCTCGCTATACATAAAATCCCTTTTTAAAAGATTTAAAGTAAAACTAAAACTTCAGTGTTGCCTTTGAAATAAGTTTGAGCCTATTTCTTTACAGAGAATTGATAACACTAGAGATTTTTAGCTCAAATTGATTAAAGTATACGTGAAACCATTTGATTTTGGAACTAATTGGTATTTTCCTTCCTTTATCGAATTCGGCCAACTAAGGACCAGGGAACTAGTTCAACCTGACAACGTCAGGGCGAAGCTATGAAAGTCAAGAAGGGGGGGTGAGATTCACATCCCATAGAGAATAACCCTGAGATTGTAAGTCCCAGTGAGAAACGGACAAAACACAGAAGAAAAAAGAAACAGCCATGCCAACACAGGGATTCGAACGCAGATTCCGATACAACGGCCACCGCCGTCTAGACCTCTCAGCCCTGTCGGAACTGCTTTAATTGGTATTTTATATTAATTGAAAATTTTGTTGGTTAGAAAATAATAATAGAACATTTATTATCAAATGTGCATTACAACAAGTAAATTTAATGAAGGCTTATTAATTATCAGCAAAGAGTACACTAATGTAAAATTACTAAGTATGTTAAGGATTGGTCATTCAATACTGCATTTTGGATATCTGGAATGTGACTTAGGAATGTATAAGCTACATTCTTACAAACTTTCAATGCATATTTGGATTTTTGGTTGGCATTTTGTTAGCCTCAGAAAGGGTGTCATTCAGTTTGCATAAACTGGTACAAATCTACAAAACTTATTAAAAAAAAAATTACGTTTAGATATAGCAAAAACCTGCTTTGAATCAATGTCTTAAATAATTTAATAATTATCTTAAATTTAATTAGAAATATTGAATGTTTCTAGTAAGAAAAACATCAAGGTATCTAATTGATAGAACTGTTTCAAAAAAAAAAAAAAAAAAATTCTTCTGAAGCATACGACAAAAGTAAAAAACAAAACTGGCCATTCACAAAAAGATAAGGTTCCTTTTATGATGTCTTAAATACTAACAATTGCAAAGTATGAAAATGAAGTAATATTGGATCCAGACTGCAAATTCTGTTAAGTATTAATAATCTGTTTTTATAATCATCCATCTTACTTAATCGTTTCCCTAATCTTTACTTTATCACTGACCATTTTTGAAATAATAATAAATGCTCACTGCCCATAATTGTTTGTCTTTGTTTCTGTTGTTAAATGGTAACACAATTTATGTTTGAAAAGTAATATTCTGTTTATCCCTGCTATATTTTTAAGCATCCAAATTCTTGATTATTGAAATCTCTTCCCTCTACATTTTGATTCTAATTCCTTTATGTTCTTTGTCGTTCTTCTGTACGTAAGAGTTCTTTGTAATATAAGTTTCCATTAAGTTTTGTTTTGTTTTTTCTAATTTTATAAAACTAATCAAAATTTTCTAATGATAAAGGTAATAGAAAAAAATAACAGTTTAACATGCAAGTGAGTAAATTAAAAGCAAAATGCACCTGGCTCAGGACACCTAATAAGGCAGAGATGGCCGTCCCAGATTCCTGTCTGTAATAGCTCAGGGTGCAAATCCTTTATTATGGGTGCATTTTGATTCATGTTTTTAAGTTACTCACATGCACTTAATTTTTTTTTTTTTTTTTTTTTTTTTTTTTTTTTTTTTTTTTTTTTTTATATTTATTTATTGAGCTACTTGTTTTTTGGATTGATTCTTTCCCACATTTAATCCTGGTTGTGGTCAGGATTTACAGCTCTATATTTTATTTTTTATTGTTGTGTATTTTGGTTGGTGAACCACTTTCAGTAGTGGAGATGGGATCCTTAATCTTTGCATGCACTTTGTGCATGAGAGTAAATCTGACTTAGGACGCCTAATAAGGCAGAAACAGCAGATTCCCATCTGTGTTATCTCAGGGTGCAAATCCTTCATTATGGGACATTTTGATTTGTTTTTTAAAGGTAATATTATTTGTTTCAGCTCTCATATTTCTGCACAAATAAAGCAAAGAGGCAGAGAAGGCAAAACCAAACTGGATAAGCTACACACTAAGTTACAAGAATGGGCAAGTAGTCACGACTTCCCTCTTGCAACAGTGACACCGGAAATGAACAGCAGAAACAAAAAGGTTGTTGCAAGGAGTTTTCATGGAGCTGGCATTGTAGTTCCATATGATACCAAAACAGAAGTAGGATACCGACCTCTTCCTGAAACAAATGGTAAGTTCTTTAAGCAGCTTGATATGTGGTGGCCAGTAAACGGATGTCAAAACTGAGTTTGTCTTTAGTAGTGTTATTGAAACTTATGGAACTTCATAATTGCAGTTGAAATAATGGAAGAATTGAGCTCTTATCTATTCTGTTTAAAATTTCTCTCAAAGATTCTGAGCTTTTGAAATAAGCATCTTTCCTTCTCGCCTGTATGAGAGAGTATCAATAAAAATTAAAGCATTTTTGATGTTTCAGATAACTAAATATATTTGCTAGGTAGCAGATTGATGTCAAAACAGATTCTAATGAAAGTATAATTATTCCAAAATGATCAAACATACTTAAAAAAAAAATCTTCCATATAGCTTCTTTTTCTTTTTTATTCTTTTTTTTTCCCATATTATCTTTCCTGGACTACCTCGCATTTGATTTTGTTAAAGTTGACTTCACTAAGCTGTCTAAATTTCTATTGGGTATCTACTGTCATGTTGATAACAATCAAAAAAGTGCCTTTTCCAGAGAGATAGAAATAACTTAGGACAATTGGATTCCCATTTACACCAAGGGTTTATTTGCTTGAGGAAACTTGATCTGCTCCTTTACTGATCACTTGGAAAGTACTTGACAGAACCCCCGATAGTTTTGAATGTTGTCCTTTAGAAATAGGGAATGTTGGCTGCTTTGAGCTGTTCCATCTCTTAACTCAGATGACCTGAATACTCATGGCTATTTTTGGAATTAAAGTCTTGTTGGGATGGTCGTCAACTTGTCCTTAATTGTAAAAGGACATACATCAACCAGCAGGCTCACCACGGCCTTCTTAGTGAAAATTGGCCTTTATAGTTGCCCTTCATGACACAATCCTCTGACTTACTAGATTATCTTTGTTACAAAATTGCAATGCAAATTGAATTACTGTTTTTAAACAGCCCTACTTAAGATTGAACTTTCCCTTAAAAGGGAAAAGGTATCTAAAAAAAATTGTAAGCCCCCTTTTTTTTTTTCAAAGGTTATGACTAACAAGTTTGTTATTCACTGAGTGTAAGGTGTGAACTCTAGTAACGTGAAAAAAAAGAAAAAAATATCATTTACGGATATCTTTAATTTTTGTAATTTCCCATGATTTATTTTCACATATAAATGAACTTTTTAATGGAATCCTTTTATTTCTTCCACTAAGTTGTAAAAAAGTTTATCATTATGTAAATTTTATATTTGTTTTTAAAATGAACAGCTACTTAAATAATCTCGTAACTATAATTCTGGAATTTCTCTCTCCCAGTATCTGTGTAATTCCTCTCCATGTGGACAATATCCAAGGTTGTACAGTCGGACCCCGATTTAACGAATTTCGCGATTTAACGAATTTTATTTTTTCCCCGATTAAAATGAAGGCAAAAACCCCTATTTAACGAATAATTAACCCCGAATTAACGAATTATTTTAACAGCCGAAAAAAAATAATTTTTGTATTAGTTTAGGTAAACAAACGTAAACATATCTAATGCAGTAGGATATAAAGGACACTGTATTTTCTTCTCTCCATAAAGTCGAAAAAGAACTTCTTCGAATCAGGAGTCAAACATTACTCAGTACATACTTTAAAATTTTAAATTAACTAGTGCGTAATTATTCACTGTATTATTAGCTGCTGAATAAAAAGTGTGTAATTTCTAATTATGGGTGTTTTTGTATAGTTCCTATTAGGGCTGTTCCATAAGGTAAGTGCAGAAATTTTTTATTTTGGACCCCGATATTACGAATAAACCCCGATTTAACGAATAAAATTTTCGGTCCTGATGAATTCGTTAAATCGGGGTCCGACTGTATTTCAGCTCATCTTTCAACTCTCTGGGTTGTGTGATCCTATAAATCTGACTTAAATGTTCCATAAATTGTTCCAGTTTCAATGCTGCTTAATCTAAAAATGAATTAGTTTCAGTAATTGCTCATTATGTGGTATTGGTATAGATATTATTTTTACATTTAGTCGTAGTAATAAAATAATTCATTAATACAATCATAATAATAATAATTTTATTGCAGTATTAATTCCAATTCATATATATATTGTTCCAGTTTCGGTGTTGCTTAATCTAAAAATGAATTAGTTTAATTAATTGCTCTTTATGTGGAATTGGTATAGATATTATTTTTACATTTAGTCATAGTAATAAAATAATTCATTAATACAATCATAATAATAATTGTATTGCAGTATTAATTCCTATTCGTATATATTTAAGTATTGGCCAAAAAAAGTTCGTTCAGTTTTAAATAAATATAAAAAGACACATTTTTCAATTGTCACCAATAATTTCATTGAATAACGTCTTCAACTGTTTGTTCCACTACTACTACTACCTTCTTCCATCTTTCAGGCAATTTCATAATTCCATCTTCCCAAAGCTTTTTATCTTTTTAAGCAAAAAAATGTTTCAGGGACCTTTAAGGTCTTCCAGGGAATTGACTTTTTTCCTTTAAGGGAATTTTGTAAAGACCAAAATAAATGGAAATCTGACGGTTGCAATGTCTTTTGAATACAGATGATGAATTAGAACTTCCCAGCCAAGCTGTAACAGTTTTTGCCTAGTCATCAAAGAAATTTGTGGTCTTTCATCTTCAATATTAAAATGGCTACACAAATTCTGATCAGTTTTTGTTTGAAATGCTGATATGACAGCTGAATGCAATCTAACGAAATGGTGTCGAATGACAAAGACAATTAAGTGCTACAAGACAAGCCAACTTATGTAAAAAGACCGAATGAACTTTTTGGCCAATCCAATACAATAGGCAAAAATAAAATATAATGCATCTCTTTAGTAATAAATTTTAAATTTAGGCAACGATTACAGATTCTTTTTGCAGAAATATTATTTCATACAAAATATATTCTTATTTAAAATAATGATTACATATATATTTATAACCTTAAAACTTTGATTTATATTAAAGAGTAAGTGTCATTGTAATTCATGTTTAAATGTTATTAACAAGATTCAATCGGACCCTTTCTGTGAGATAATGCAAAACTTAGTGCTGGGGCTTTTCTCTCATCAAAAGTTACAAAAGAAGAAATGGTGAAGCTTCTGTCAGTTTTAAGAACTGGTGTATTGATGAGTTCAGATTTTGTTTCTTCATGAAACCAAGTGCACTGGTTTCAATTTGCTAGAAATAGAGCATTATGTTAGGAATGTTTGGGTCACTTGGATCAAAGTCAGCTTCTGATAGGCTTTTTACTTTTTATTTATTAATAAAAACAAAACTAAACAAAGGTATAGAGGTTTAAAGTATGTCCCTAATAAAGATAAGACAGTAAAAACTGACAAAAAAAAAAAAAAAACATTTTTTTTAGGAAGATGAATTTAAATTCCAGTTACAATTATTGTAAAAAGTCATTTAATTTCCTGAAATTCTTTTCTTTTTTTTTTTTTTTACCTCTTAGCAAATTTGAAGAAAATTTTGCAGAAAATCATCTCCTGTGAAACAGAAGAGGAGCGTATGAAAGCCTTTGATAGTACAATCCAAGAAATTATAACTTTTGTTCAGTTTGCAAACGATGAATGTGATTATGGAATGGGACATGAACTTGGAATAGGCATGTTTTGTTTTGGACATGAATATTTTCATTCAACAGTATTAAACTTGCTTACCTTGGCCTATACATTACTTAATAGGTCAGAGTTTGGAGAAATTATAAAGGTAAGAATATTTATTTTACAATCAGTATGGAGTAATTCATTGTTCTTTTTTATGTAATTTAGTCAGTAAGGGGAAAAAATGATTAAAATAGTATGTGAATGAGAATGATTAATATTGTTACTCCTTTGCCCACATCTAAATGTTAGGACAGTTCAACCCTTTTAAAATTCGGTGCTTTTGATCCAAAGAATCACATCACAATATAAGCTTATCACATTAGAAATTCTAGCCATTTTTCTGCATTCAACTTCCACCTGTTATTAGTTGTGCATGCCACATGTTTTTGCTCACAATAATTGCAGTACTTTAAAATAACAATATGTAAATCATGTTTCATCTTTTATTGATGCATTTTACTAAAAAGTATTTAAGATGCCAATAATTGTGTTGTGAAGTGATCATAAATACAGTAAACACAAGTTTTATCCACAGACGAAAAAAAAAAAGACTCACTGCAGAATGTGTCGAACAACTGCGAAACTTATAAATACCTTATGGGTAGACATGGAAATCGTAAAAGAATCGCAGCCATTGAATGCAGAGGGCAGCACCACAGCGCATATGAATAGTACATCCGAGATTGCTTATAAATAGTGTTTCTTGCTTGCTTCAGCACTTCCGAACATTTTTATGGTTCGAAGCTATTCTGTAGACTGAGAGTGCCATGACACATCACCCGACAATCGTATCAAGAACTGAGTGAATTTGACAGAGAGCATATCGTGGGCTTGAGAGAGTTGGATTGGACGTATCGTTCTATCGCCCTCCATTTTGGCTGTTCATCTAGGAGCAGTCGCCAGTAAACAGTGAGGTCTCTCTACTGAGGTTATTGTGAAGAATCATCAGAATTGCAGTGGTGCCTCAACAACTATAAAAAGCTCACTAATTACAGTAAACAATAGCCCCAGTTCCTGGATCTCGCTATTTACTGATGAGTTCTCCTAGCTGATGAGCATGAAACAGCTGTTCTGGGATGTCACTTTTTAATATTCAAATATATTTACTAATAGAGTTGTGAAGTTTTTTAATAATATGATAAGAAGTGAGTTAAGGAAGAAATATGGAGTAAAAACTTACTGGCTTTATCAAAAGTGTGTTCATGGCAGTCTTCTTCAATAAATAAATAAACTAACAGAACATTCCACTTTTATAATTTTGACCGAAAATTAGTCCTTATGTTCTATAACAAAATAGCATTGAACACCAAACTCATCCATTCACCACTAGAGACTGAATGAAGTTTGTGCGGCAATTCGTGCCTGCCAGCTCAAATGTGACATAGCTTGTAAACAATACCCAGAGAGAGAGCTTAAACATGTATGCAATACAGGCAGAATCAAGTCACAGCAATAAAATTAGAAATCTCTAAAATTCCAAAATATTATCATAATAAGGTATCATATCATACTTTATTTCCTGGAATTTTAGATTTTTCCCCTCCCCACCTGATAAATTAGTGCCTGAATATATATATATAAATTCAACTGTGCGACCATGTTTAGGACTTAATAAAGATAGAAGGAGAAGGTTTAAGTCTTGAGATTTCACAGACCTTTGAGATTAGAGTAATATAGTAATTCATTCCTTTCATACTTTTTAAAAATCTTCAAAACTTCATTCGTAAGAAAAAGAAAATACCAAATTTCAGGCTTAATTTTAGTCCTTCAGGCACAAATGGACTAAACCTTGCAATGATGAGAAGCATAATCCATTTTAAGAGCAGTAAAAAGTTTTTTTGTCATCTTTTAGTTGCTAAGATATTTAATTATCTGGGAACATCAAAATTAACCAAATTTAACAGCAGCGATGTTGGGGAAAAAAATGACCCTATAAGGAAAACAAATTAGACAAAATATTTGTAAAACTTATTTTTGTACTATTGGAGTACTAGCCGGATACCATCGCTTTGCTCCGGAACCCTTGCATATATAGCATTAAAAAAAAACTTTATTTATTTAGCAAATTAATATTGAGATCGGAGAATATTAGACTTCCCAGCCCGTTGTGGCTTCTCCGCTTAACTCAGGTGTATTGGCGCCACACACACATTTTTGCATGTATCTTGCAAACGCAGAAACATTTGTGAATGAGTGATATATTGTTCGATAGAACTTTCAAATACCAATATTTTCTCAATATAATGTTCTCTTCCAACTTTTATACTTTTCGTTTAAATTGAGAAAAAGTCAAATTTGACCCATTAAAAGGCGACATCTTAGAAACCAAAAACTTTTTTCGAAAGATTTTTGTAGCATTTTGTTTGTCTTAAAAAGATCTACATTTTATCCATTTACATGACCATTCTATCTCTTATAGTTTGGTCACAAAATTGGAAAAACTTAGTCTTATGACAGAATGATAGACAGAATAACATTTTTATAATATATAATATAGGATAAAGTGTTGAAAAAAATAAAAAATTAAAAAAAATAATCAACTACCACTGGGTGAGTTCACATGGAATGACCCATTAATCTTTTGAAATTAATCGTTATTTGTCTATTTGATTCATATCTTCCATGTTTATTTAATTTTTTTGAATGCTTAATTTGCTTATCTTCAAATCACTTTTTCCTTCCTTACTTTGTAAGATCAAATCAGCCAGAAAGTAGTTACAGCATCTATTTATTAGCCAGTCTGATTTTATCTGTCAGTTGTATATGTGATGAGGTGAGGGAAACTTACCTGTTTTTCTTTGATGTAATGCGTAACACCAAATATTCTAACTTCTGTATTAAAAAGTGAAGTCAATCCATGATTTAAGTTAATTCATGTTTTATTTAAAAATAATTTGTAAATAGTTGTGATATTTTCACTAAAATGACTTTGGAAAAATGCTTGTGAAAACAATGGTTTCTTGTTTGGCAGCTGCTTGTAATCGTTATAAACAAAATCCAGCAATGAAAGTAAAAGACAAAATTTTAACAATACTACAATAACTATTCTAAATATTTAAAATAAGTGCCATAAAATTTACATTAAAATACATTAAGAATTTATGAAATTATAAATTGCATTGGAAATATTTTATAGTCATTATATGAGTCAAAAATTTGAAGGAAAAATATAGGCATGTTTACTGATATACCATCATATAGACAACAGATGGTTCTTCAATAACAATGGGTTACATTCCAATAAGAAGAAAATATCGTTTGCCGACTGTGTTATGATAACTTTCAATAAAAAAAGTAAGTAAATAAATACTGTAACTATCAGTTTTTGAAAAATAAATAAATGAATAAAAGTTTATTCTTTCAATACATGTGCAATACTATACCCAAAAAAAAAAAAAAAAAGTTTTACACTTAATTTATTATGCAAGGATTATTCATAGTACATGTACAGTATTAACATGTTATTAAGAGAAAACACAAAACTTTTAACTCTTCAATTAAACATCTTTATCTCGTCAATATTTCAATTCTCTGAACGAGAATTTTCTTCAGGAAATTTACAAATGAGAAAAATTAACATCTTTCTTCCATTTCTAACAGAAAGGAAGTATAACGATCAAGAAAATTATATCTTGGAATCTGGTTTTATTAATATGTCAAAATGTATGAACAGAGACAAGTCATTGAAAATGAACACATCTCTGTTGGGTTATTTGTAAAGGTTACAAACAATAATAAGAATATTAAGTTAAAACTAAAAATTTAGTTTTATCCATGAATATTGTAAAGTTATTTATTAACATTTTCTATAATAATGAAAAGGAGGAAGTTATCAGCAACGTTTTTGAATTTCATTTTCTGTAATAATGAAAAGGAGGAAGTTATTTGTAACGTTATTGTATCCTTTTTCTTGATTGTTATACTGCATTTCTGTTAGAAATGGAAGAAAGATGTTAATTTTTTCTCATTTGTAAATTTCCTGAAGAAAATTCTCATTCAGAGAATTGAAATATTGAAGAGATAAAGATGTTTAATTGAGGAGTTAAAGTTTTGTGTTTTCTTTTAATATCATGAAAAGTAGGATGATTGGGATGTTTCAATTTAATAACATGTTGTTGCTAACCTGGCAACAGATGAAAATTCAAAGTTTGATGATAACAGAATGTGCATCTATCACACCATTAAAGTCGAAATATCATGAAGTGAATCATCGTAAACTCAAAATACTATAAAACAAACCATCAGAAAGCAAGGAGCATCTGTAGTTTCATGAAACCAGGACCGTCGCATGGTTTGTTGGCGCCTGGGGCAAGATTTCGTCAGGCGCCCTACACTTGATATTTGTGGCCCCCCCCCCCCCCAACCCCAAAAATCTACAACCAAAAAAAAAAAACCGGAATTTCCATATTTTTGCTGTGCCGCGGCGCCCAGGAATTTCCAATTCAACAACCAATTTATCTAAGGCTGTTCATTAATAATTTCTAGCAAGTAATCTGATAATTTATTGCAAGTTATAATAAAACTTTTTTTTTTTTTTTAAATGTTCATCAATGTTTGTAGATAACAAAATCTGAATTCAGATTTGCTGAAGTTACGAATGATGCTTATTGTATTAATGATACTGGACTGAACTTCCAGTTAATTCAATACAATATAAAGATTTTAAACAAATAGAAATCATTGAATTTGAAAATATGTACTATTTTGAAAACTTCCTGATCTTGATTGTTTCAGTTTAACTCAGAAGTATCAAATTTAGATATTACGACAAAGTTAAAAACTAATTTATGTTCTTTAGGTTTGCAAAGGATGTATAGAAGGAGTGGGTTTTCACAAACAAAACAGAATTTAGCAGCAGAATTTCTAGTGTTCAGAAGTAGTTCATGTAAATAGGATCAGAACCAAGTTACTTGTACTTCATATATTGTTTGTTTGATTATTTTTTCGCCTCCACATTTGGCAATAGGTTATTGAACAGTTTATTTAAAATTGTTTCATGAAATTATTCTTGAGGTCTTGGAACAAATTTTGATCATTTAAGTTTATTTTGAGTAAAATGATTATATCTTAAAATCAGTTCTCAATTTGTGAAGAAAAAAAAATAGCCATGAAATAAAAGAGAAATACTACTTTAGTATTTACTAAACATATTCAGTTAATTTGAAGAAGTTTTGAATGAGATGATTTATATTTTCCATGGGTCCAAATTTTAAATTCTTGAAATAATGGGTCCAAATTTTTGGCACTCAGTCATTAAATTATTTAACAAATCAATATAAAACAACAGGATGGGGAAACTTTTTCTCTGTAGATCACTTAAAATAACTTGGCCGTTACAAAGGCTATCCTGTGAAATTATTCACATACGAGTCTCAGGAAAGTGAGAGAATCCATGCCAGGAAGAACTATGGGACTAAATATCACTCTTACCATAAAAATATATAAATAAAATCAATAATTAGAGTAGTTTAGAACATTTCTTAGCCAAGGTCAAAAGTTCATTGTTACTTCCTTCTGTCAGGGCTTGACTTTGTAGATAATTTCGCACAGATGTATATTATAACCAATTGAACAATAGCATACTTTGATATTTAAAAATATAATAACATGTTTTGTTTATTGTGTCATTGATGTAGGCTACATAGTTAAAACTTAAAAAAAATATTATTTTGTAAAAATATTTTAAATAAATACTCAGTACAAATATAAATGTATTTAAATCACAGAAAAAATGATGTCTATAATAAAATAACACTAGTTATTAAGCAGTGATACATTTGATTATATGTCAGTAATATTGATTATTTGTCAGCAGCCCACAAAAAAAATCAATTTGTCATCTACAAGTGGTTCAAGAACTTAAGTTTTGCCATTTCTACTGTACAGTACTACATAACTATTGTATTTCTCAAAATGATTTTTATTAGAATTTAATCAGTAAATTCCTTAGGGCTTCAGTAGGGCACAAAAAGATGTTTGATCGTTGAATTTTTAATGTTTAACAATCTGGGAAAAGTTGTATTTTTTTTTTTTAATTTACTTCTTTTTTTTTTTTTACAGGCACATTTGGCAGATCGAAAGAAATCAGGAAATCTCAGCATTGCTTCATGAAAATTTGGTTATTTTTTTTAAGTTGTGAATCATCTTTTTTTTATTAATCGCCACTTGTGATATGATGCAGAAATGTTGATTCTTATAAAGATTTTATGATCATACACACAACAACAAAAAACATAATTCCAGGTGAACTTAAATATTTTTTTAAACTTGAATTAAACTGCTGTTTTATAATGGCTTCTTTTTTTTGTTAGTTTACGAAGACCATTTTGCAACATAGCATTAGTTTATAATATTGTTGGCATTTGTTGTTATACATCTAGTACAACTACTTTCACTATAAAATAAATAGATGTATTTTATATAAATATATATTTTTCTAAGCAGCACTTTGTTTATATGTTGTATTTACGAAACTCGGGTATTGTAATTATTGCAACTTTTAGCTTTATAATCATGTGAAAAACATACCTAAATTTTACAATATTGCCTCTTACATAATTATTATAGTTATAAAAGACTGTTTATATATATACAGAAATATTTAAAATTCTATTTACTTAATTTCAAGCCTTAAACCCATTAGTGCACTTCTTTAAGCATAGATTAAAATATGCCTTTCTCAAAAGCAAACTTGTGCTTCAAAGTAAATTAGTTCATAAATAATATAAACTATGCATTTTTGCATATTTCCTTCAGTGTGACTCATACGTTACACTTGTTAGCACTTGTCAGATAGTGTTATTATTTATCCAGTATTTCAGAGGGTAAAATGACAAATCCTTTTGTAAGAGATAAATAGAGACTTTAAGCAGTGTGAAGGAACAGCAATGTAAGAAGCAACTGTACATTTTTTCCTAGCTAAGAAAATTTCCCTTGCCCTCTTCCAAGTTTATTTACAAATATCCTTCAGTTTAATTGATTAATGGGCTCCAACAAATTGCTGCAAAAAGTGAAATTGCTCTTACATGGCTAAAAAAGAATGAACTTACTTTTTTTTTTCTTTCAATAATACTGAATATATTACAATAAATTCAGTAATGAGTTAACTTATGTAGATTACTCTGGATCTCTCTAACTTTGAATATATTGGGTTGATTCTTTACTGATTTTCAGCTCTTGTTAAAGAAGTGGTGGACAGTGAGCTGATGGGTAGCCGTTTTCTCTCCCTTTTGAATTGAGTTGTTCTTTTTCTGTTAGTCTTTTTTGTTAAAGATATCACTGTTATTGTCAATTTATTTAAAAAAAAGAATGAAGGCTTTATAAAAGGTGTTAAATAAATTCTTAAAGGTACTTCATCTTCTGTATGATTGATTAATAGATTCATGCATGGAGATCAGATTGATTTTGAATTGATTTTTTTTTTTTAATCACTTTATAAGAAAGAAAATGAGATCATGTGGACAGATGTATTTGGCCATCTGCATTTAACCCAATAAAAATGAAATAGCTGCTGTAAAATTAACAGTTTCTTTCAAAACTACTAATTGTGCATAAAAGTGCACAGTTTGTATTATTACTTAAATTAATAAATCAGCTTGAACCCTGTCTTTGTGTAATCAAAGCTTGTAAAGGACTGGGAGGTGCAGTGATGTTTTTGTTTCATTGTAAGCTTTCAGATCTGTCTTTGCTGGTTTTCCTGCGTATATATTTGATAAGAACAGTTTTCTATAACAGAAAAAGAGAGATACTCTTTTCAAGTGTACAACAGAGTATTTCTTTTTTCTTCCTCAGTGTGAACTAAGACAGAGAAATTTAATAGACTGTTTGTATTTAAGTTACTTGAACTAACTGCTCTACTTGTCATATCTTTGTGCAAATTTTTCCACAGGAATCTTGTTTCTGAAAGAGCAATCGATGAAATTATAGTGAATTTGTTTGACTCAAAGGTGCATTAAGAAGGGAATTTAATGTTTTTATTTTTAATTAAAAAACAAAAAAAGTAGAAGTGTATCAGTTTTTTATAGTAGTTTTTATTTAAATAACAGAACTTACGCAAACAAGCCTTTACTTTTATGACAATTACAATGTGGCTTCTTATCCTCAAAAGCATAATTACTTTTTTTTTTATTATTGATTTCTTAAATACTATTGTCTTTGTTTAACATAAATAGCAATTTATTATTATTATTTCAGAAAAAAAACAGTTCCTTAAGTAATGTTTCCAATATTTTTCTAAATTTTAATAAGTTAAATCTTGAATCAACATTTTATAGAGAAGGTTTTTTTTACTTTTTTGTTTGAAATTTCAGTGAGTTTAGGTTTCAGATATCTTGTGTGTATGTTACTACTATTTGTGCACCTTTTTTTTAAACTTGAAATGTACAAATTTCCAAATGTACTTCTTAGAAATTTTTCAAATTTCAAGCATATTAAAACTCGAAATGCATTGGAGTTCAGTCTGGAATTGAAGTTTGAGGTGCATCTGTAAAAGAACTGAAACTGAACTACACTGAGCAATGGAAATAACTAATCTCTCTATGGGATTAGTCATTGTTTATTTAACATTGATACATTGTAGAATTGCAGTTAGAACTCAATCAATTAAATGTCATTTTACAATTTCCATGTACATTTTCTTAAACAACTTTCTAATACACAGGAAAACGTTTTGTTGGAAATTACCTAAAAAAAAAAAATTGAGACTAGGAACATGTGTTTAAATCTAGCAAAAATCATAACACCTAGACCAATCTTATTGTATTTTTTTTTTTTACTTGTAAACAAAGTATTTTTAATAAAATGTTAGACATGTGCATATCATTAAAATGCTTATTTCACTATTACAAACTTACTAAAAACAAAACAATTTATAAATAATCATATGAAATAATATATTTATATATAATCATATATATGAAATAATATATTTGTATATGATTATATGATCATATAAAAATAGCTGTTCTTCATTATTTGGGTTTATTATTATCATTAGTATTTATCTAATTCTATTTCTTTTGATAATTTTCAAGAAGAGGATCAATAAGGTTGATAACCAATAGAACATTTCCAAATACGTTTCATATTAGTCTTGAAAACTTTTGAATATTCTTGAGTTTTTAGTATCCATCTTCTTCTCTTGTGTTTTCAAGGTCTTGAATATGGGATGAAAAATTATCAGTACTTAATAAAAAATCCAAGGCAAAGCATTATCATTTAAATAAATATTTCTAGAGATAGGCCTACTAATTCATATTTTCAAGCGAGTAACTTAAAAATAAATACATTAATTTCAAAAATGTTTATGGAACTTTCTTTAAAATCCATGTCTGTAGCTTATATCATTATGAATTACCCTTGTTCCTTGCAGTTTGGGGGAACAAACAATTTGAGCAACTAAACTTCGTAACAGGTGTAAGTTCAGTTATCTGCAGTAGAAATTATATAATAGAAGCAATAATACCCGTGCTTTGCACTGGGTTACAAAAAAGAGTTATCCTGATGTGGATGATAGAAGAAATATATTGTGTGATCACTTTGAAACTTTTTCAGTTGGTAAAAAAGGCACATGGTGGTTACAAATTAAGTTATAGACCTGCTACCTTCGCTTTGCTCAAAAAGCCTTGCATATGAATGTAAAAAAAAA
Source organism: Thereuonema tuberculata (assembly GCA_023159025.1). Classification (NCBI taxonomy): domain Eukaryota; kingdom Metazoa; phylum Arthropoda; class Chilopoda; order Scutigeromorpha; family Scutigeridae; genus Thereuonema; species Thereuonema tuberculata. The sequence continues at coordinate 65,814,070 of JAFIDM010006943.1, forward strand.
AAAAAAAACACTATTTCTTCAAAAAAAGCAAATTACATGAAGTAAACTAAAAACTGAAACTTAGAATTAAGAACACTCATGTCAAATTTCATTTTTACAACGGTTTCGGAGATCTGCATACCCTGCAGGAAATTCCTTAAATTATGCCCTGTAGGATGCAAATATCGAAAATTGGCTGAATACGTATAATTTAGATTTTGACAAAGAACACTCATGTGAAAGTTTGTGTTTGCAAATCAAGCAGTTTTGGAGATATGCATTCCCTGGAAGAAAGTTTGCCTCGTCGTTTACACCCTTTAGGATCCAGATATCGAAAATTAGTCGAATACTTAACACCCTTCGACAATGTTTGAAAACAGATCAGGTTAACAACAGAAGGCTTAGTCATAGACACTTTTATTAACTAAAAATCCAATAAAGAATTTATAATGAAAGCAAGGAAAGACCTTCCTATGTTTTCTATATGCCAGCCAATGATGAAATTTCATTTTAAATATATTAAAATAATAGAAAGAGAAAATTCATTTATTAATAAATATTAAGTTTTAAGTTTACAATTGTCTTTGTTAATACCTATACTAAGAACTTGATTAATGATTGCTTCTAGATCATCAATAACTGCTCTGGGAGCTTATTTAGTTACCAGTGGTCTCATTTACTGATATTTCTCAGTACATGACTAAATGCATTTAAAAATTCATTTGGCTGATATGTTGGAAGTAGGTGATTTTTTCTGAACATTTTTCTCTGCATTTTTAAGTAAGGAAGAAACCAAATTTATCCCTGTAACTTAAATTAATTACTATCTTAAAATATGCAGGGTTTTCAACAGTTATTTTCTTTGAAAAATTCAAAACATTTAAATTTCAATTTTTTGTTTTATCAAAATTTATTGTTATTATTTCTTTAATTTACTTTTAGTAGTTTTCTCCCCTATTTGCAGAAAGAAAATTTCTCCCCAATTCATCAACTGCATATATTTATACATAACAGTAGAGCGCTGATTATCCGAAAAAGTTGGGACCAACCCTAGTTCGGATAAATGGACAGACAATTTAAGGGATGTTCCTGACTTTACTAAAAGCTTAACACTTTATCCAGGCTTAGGACTGGCAGCCCCCATTAGTGCTGGCGTGTTTAAAAATTGTTTTTTTCTTTTTATTATTATTATTATTTAAAAAAAATTTTCTTTTTTTTTTTAACATTATCTGAACTCCAGAGATTATAATTTAAGCAAAAAAGCTTTCGATTGTTGCTTGCTTCAAAGAAGACATTCTTTTCAATGCTGCCATATCTCGAATTCTTCTTAAATGCATTAGTTGAATAGGATCAGCGTTCTTCTGCTGTTAGAGCCATTTCATAGCTGTTTCCAAGCATTCAAAGACTTCGTTATGCGATGGACCTGGGTCATTTTCAGAGCATTCGTTTTTTGAGAGAAATAGGCTGTTCGGTTAATTGGAGTTAGGATAATCGGCGCTCTACTGTATATCCAGATTGAATGTTTTTCGTGTTATTTAAATAGCTAAAACAAAACAAAAAAAAACCCTCAATATTTTTATTTCAGATTCAATACTAATGATAATCCTGCCTTTCAGCTTATCTGAGACTTATTTTTGACAGGTATAAGAACAGGTTTTCAAGCTTATTCTCTTTCACTAAAGTTATTCAAAGTTTATCGATTAATTATTATCAGTTATTAACGAATAACCAAGAAAATGGATTCAAATTAGAATACATTTTATAATAATTTCCTATTCTCGTACATGTTTCAGATATGATATATATCTATATTCACAGAGTTCTTATAAAATGGAACTCTTGATATCTCAGGGATTATTAATTTTATTATAAAATTTAACCTATATGACAATGCTTGAGAAATAGATTAGAATCATTATATCTAATAAGAAGAAAATGTTTTCTTTAGATATCTTATCTCTTTATATTAATGTTGATACTTAAGTAGAATGTATGATTTCTTAATAGATTATAAAAATTTGAAAAACTCCCCAATCATGAATTTATTTATTAATATTTAAAGAACACAATTTTTAAACAAATTTTTGGTTGCCCAGTGGGATCCCCCATTAGTCCTATTGTTGTTGTCATCCATTTGAAGCATCTGGAAAGATTAATTACTGCATATGCTCCAATAGAGGCCCCCGGCGTTTATTTGCAAAACTAGTCTCGGCTCCCGGCGCTTAATAGAGGCCGGCCATTATTAACAAAAACCTTCAGAACGCAATATTTTTACACATAAATACCGGCTAAAATTACAAACAGCTACTTTATTTGAATTTCACATGATACATAAGACTGTTAAAGTTAAATGGCACTGTCTTTCTGTACCTTTCGGTGCTACTTGTCGTCCGAATCCACAATGACGGGCGGCCGCCTCACCGGAAGTTTCTTTGGCGTATTCCACCGCGTGAATCTTAAAGGCAATGTCAAATGACCGTTTCGGCGGCATTTTGTAAGGCAATGTACCATAAAGTATTACGCACGACTATAAAGATACGGACGATTATACTAGTACCAATAGGCAAATATCAAAGACCCGGCTACTGTTAGAAACCGGCTACTATTAGAGACCGGCTACTATTTAGCTGTGTCCCCTCTGCAACCCGGCGCTTATTAGAGACCGGCGACAATAAGAGCCTCGGCGTTTATTGGAGCATATACGGTATTCCTGAAAGTAAAAGCAATGTCAGTTTTTATTTGAGATTTGTGGATGATATATTTCTAATTATTGATGAAAATTATATCGACTATCTTATTAATGGATTAGAAAAATATTTTACTAGAATTAAATTTATAAAACAAAGTGAAAATTGAACAAATTTTAAAAATTATATGGATATTTCTATTAAAACAGAGAATGAAGGATATTGAGAATGTCAATTGTGTAAGAAACCCACTTTCATGGGGAGATTAGTAGATTTTTCCTCAAATCAACCTATTGTTTATATTGGGTTGGCCCATAAGTTCTGGCATTTTTTTAAATTTCATGAAAATTTTGCATGAAAAATAAAATGTTTTGGCAATGCCTTTTATGTTATTCGATAGAGAATTATGTGCTCTACAAAACAGTGTGTTTAGTTTTTTTATGCTGATATAATTTTGTTCATTTCTGGTCATTAAAATGGAGTGTCAAGTCGACAAAAAAGAGCATTTTCGACACCTGCTTTTTGCGTTTTGGTGCCAAAGCCACGGAAGCTGCTCGAGAAATTTGTGATGTGTATGGCGAAGAAGCGATGCCTCATAGGATGGCTCAAAATTGGTTTAAGTGATTCAAAGACGGCAATTTCGACCGCAAAGACATGCATCGCACCAGACGCTCCGTTCAGTTCGATAAGGAGTGACTGAATCAGCTTCTTACGAAGATCCACGCCAAACGACGAGGGAATTGGCAGAGATATTGGAATGCTCCCGCAGTTGGACGTAAAGTTCCTCATTCACTATTTGGTTCCGATCAAACAATTCATAGTAGATGATGCCTTCCCAGTCCCACCATACGCACAACATCGTTTTGCGCAGTTGAAGATCTTGTTTTGCTCGCGGTGTCGTCAAAAAGCGCCGAAGCACGACCAGTAGCGTCTGTAAGCGTGCTCGTATCTCAAAGCAAAAATTTGCTCGAAGGTTTGCTTGTATCTCGGAATACTCATATGTTGGGATGCTCGTATCAAGATATTACTGTATATTAAACTACATCATAAAGATGCAGAGATCAAGAAACTAAATTGAAGCAGTTTTAAAAAAGATATAAAAAGGAACTAGAAATAAATAGATAAACGAACGATATGTAGTAAATTTAAGCCAGGATTTCTGTAATGAATAATTTTTGACTTTTCTGCCAACAAAGATCATGGATCGTCCAGGAGTAAAACTAACATCAGATTATTAGGAAATCTCAGAGAATATGAGAAGTTCGTAATATGTAATTTTGTTAAAAAATGTTTTGGAACATAATAGGGTGCTATTTCTTTACATCAAGAAAAGATACTAACATAAGATAAAAGAAAGATCAAATAATTAAAATCCCAAGTTACTACAAGAGAATACATATTGTTTAGGCTATATAGTGAAATATGAGAGTGCAGGGAAAATTCGTATTTACAAGATAAGTGATAAAGAGTTAAATTAAGCAAAGATTTATTTTAAAAAACATATATTTGGCCTGAAGAATAGAAACTTTAAATGTTTTGACTCTTTCAAAGAAAACAAAATTATCAGCTGTGTAAATTATAAGGTACTAATTAAATATGTTATAATATAAAAATGTATTACCTTAACTAAAAAAGACAAAAACCAAGAAGAAATTCATCTACCTTCCCCTTGTCAGCCAGATGAATTTTTTGGAATGCATTCATTGGTTTACTAAGAAATGTCACTAATTGAGACCAACAGTAACTACAATGAGCTTCCAGAACAATTACTGATTATATAGAAGCAGTTATTAATACACTTCAAGGTCGTAGTACGGGTTTAATAAGAACAATTGTAAACTTGATATTTATTGAAAAGGGAAGATGCTTTTTCAATTTTTTTAAAAATGAAAATTCACCATAGAAGTCATGGGAATTTCTTCTCTTACTTTTATTATAATTTTTTCCCTCATTTTTAATTAATGAGGCTCAAGAAGTTTGTCTTAACCTTAGAGGGTAATAGTTTTTCTCAATCCTAGCTCTGATCATGGGCGGAAATTTATTAGGGAACGTAAATGTTTGATATAATTTTTGTCTTTCCCTAATATGAAATGTGGTGAATAGTAAGTTTAAACGATGGGAAGAAATCTACATAAACAGCATTAGCGTGATAAGAACTTAATTATATATTTAAAAAAAAACTCAATATCGGAAAATACTTAAAAATCGAATTTAAAAACTTAATTTGGGATGTTAATAATATGAAAACGAAGTATATGAAAATTATTGTATTTCTAATTAAATTATGTTTCCTAATCTACGTATTAAAATTCATTCTTTTAATATATTTTATTCAAACTTAAATGTGTGTTTATTGAATTTTATTTCAACTTGAATTTTAATAACTATTATTGACACACGTCAAATATATATCACAAATCTACGTATTGTAATCAGATATTTTTATGAAAAGCATTGATTTATTAGAAAATTGCTAAATTTTCTAAACTTAATGCAATACTTAGACGTATGTGAAGTTTTCAGAGTATTAAAAAATTAAAGAAGCAGATGTTGATTTTATTTTTATGATTAGAAAAAAAAAATTGCCTGCAACACCCAGTGTTCCTAGGCGGTCTCCCATCCAAGTACTGACTGGGCCCGACCCTGCTTAACTTCGGTGATCGGACGAGAACCGGTGCGTTCAGGCTGGTATGGTCGCAGACATTTGAATAGTCAGCAGGTGAGCCTTTTGTGTCTGTTCTTTCTATCACCCAATCTGATCAGAATCGTAGTTTTGATAGTGATTTATTGATTGATCAAAATAAGTCGCAATATTAGTGTAAATATTGCACTAAATATCATTGAGGCCAACACAGCAACAAGGGAAATTCTCCGACATCATAATACTTGACGGTGGCGCTGCGCCGGCAAAGTCGCGAAATAAGCTGCCCAGTAATAATACGCTGTTAGATCTCAAACTCGCTTGTGGCTTTCAAAGGACCGTTTTGTGGTCCGGCGTGCATTTGTTAACATCAATATTTTACAGCTCATTTTAGTTCAAAAATTTATGTTATATTTCTTAGTATTACTCAGAAAATTAAATGAAATTCGATCATAAATCCATAACATGAGGGGGAAAAAAAAGATTATTTTTACAAATTTTAGAAAAAGATGATCACTAATTTTTCTCGACTAAAGCCCATAGGTAAATCTGCTGACCCGAAAAACCTGCACTATACTACTTTGGTCCATAGAATAATATATGTTTGAGACCACTGTGTAGATGAACTGTTTTTCCAGCAAGCCCCAAATAGTTTTTGCTTATGCCCAAATCACGCCAGCATATTTTTCAACATTGTTTTCATCATTGACCCTATCATTGACGGTCTATGATCGTGTGATTTGCCTCTGTTGACCATTTTAATCACTGATTCCATCATTGGAAAAATTTAGAAACTGCTCTATTCGCAACGTTGGTTTCAGTTCTGATCGTTAGTGAGCTCCAATCAGAACAGACCACCTTCGAGAACGAATAAGCCGACCAGCGCCATTTTGGCCACCGTTTCGATTGAATCCGAAGGCTATTAGGAATTAAATATCACAGAGAAAAGATTATTATTCGAAAATAAACAATATTTTTACTGAAATAAATTAATTCTATGCGTCAGAATGTGCAGATGTCAACTTTTTAAAGAGAATTTCATTTCTCACCAGGGGCTGGTGACATTGCCGCTGTTTCTCTTCGCTTAAATAGTAGAGATGCTTGAATACAATGTAAAATTAGTTTCGAACAGATTGACAGCTTGTTAAAAGTCATTTCAAATTCTACCGAAATTGCATTGCCGAAACACGATTTTAACCTCTAAAAAAATGTTAAACACCGTCTTTTCGTAACTGGGAAACTTTCGCCAGAACTTTCGAGCTCAACTCTGATTGGCTAAGGCTCTGCCAATCATATGCACTGTTCATGATATTTCGTCGATGGAAATAAAGGACAGGGAGCACTTCACTGAAAACAATGATCATTTCAGTGAAGCAAATCAATGATGAAAAAATATGCTGGTATGATTTGGGCATTACAAAGGAATAAAGAAATGACAGAAGTTAAAAACATCCATCAGTGTGAGTCTGGAACGGCCGTTTCGTCCATTTTGTGGACTCGTCTGTCAGACCCACTCTCCGATGAAATCCTCAGATAGTGCAACAGTGATAAGGAAACCAATCTCGCACCTGAGAGCGGCCTCCCTCCAAAAGAAAACACAATTAAAAAAATAAAACAAAAAGCAATGTTTCAAATCCTGGCCTGCGAATCAGGCGCAAAAGGTATTTGAAGATAAAAAGAATCCAACCTGGTTAATAAACATAAGGTTTAACGTGCCACCAAATTAATTTTTGTTTTTATTTCATCATTGAATGTCTGTCTAGGTTATTGCAAGACTGTTAACTGTTTTTTACTGTGAGAATTTTCTGTTAGCAAACAATGTGATGTATTTAAATAGATAATTTAAGTTCTAAAATTAAACTTATGGGGATGGGGGGGGGTATATTCAAAAGATCCAATAATATGTTGCTTGGAGAGGCGTCATGATACAGGTGCGATGTGTGCACCGCA
>JAFIDM010006943.1:65830798-65915971 GCA_023159025.1 Thereuonema tuberculata
TGGGGGGGGGGGGGCCCAATGTAAGTGTGGCATAGGGACACTGGGTCTTTAAATCCGGACCTGTAAGAGAGGCCTATATATTTATTGTTTTCATAGTTTTTATCTATTTTACGCTTAAAATATTATTTCAAAGGTTTAAATAAGCAATCATCTCTGGGTTCTGGCGTGTCCATTTCATTGCTTTTACTCATCATGCGCACGTAAAAATTTCACATTTTTTAAAGAAATAAATATTTCTTTTCTGATTTGTTTCATACTAACGGAAAATAATAAAAACTTATAAGGAGTGGTAAAAAAATGATGCTTTCTGTTTGTTTGTTTTTTTCTTCAGAAAATATAAAATTACATTTACATGAAATAATCCTCACCATTAAAAACAATTACTTTTTGTTACAAGCTTTCCATAATGTTCTTTGCACTTTTTGCTATCTTTGCTAATAAAGACAATCCGGTAAAAATTCACTTCAAGAACATTTGGCTTGGTTGGTTGGTTGGGGTTTAATGGCGCAAAAGCATCTGTGGCTAAGGTGCGCCAACATTTGGCTTGAACTGATCGTCATCCTCAAAATGAAGACCAGGAGTTCATCCTTCAGTTGGCCGAATGAAATATGATAATCAGAAGGTTCCAGATCCAGATCCAGGCCAAAACAAAAATAATACAGTCGTTATTGTTCTCCACACTCTTGTTACTGCTGAAACTATTATTTTCCGATCCGGGGGCATTCCTTCAACGCCTTCATTTTGGTTTTGTAAAGAGGAAGATTCGCACATCAGACAGAATCTATTCACTCACCAGAATATGTTAATACAGTTAATAATATTAACATGCATCAAACAAAAACAATAGATTCTCTGTTACATTGGTAAAAACTGCAGACATTTTTGACTTTAACAACTGGTGGAAGAAATATTTCAAGAAGAGTGAATTTATGGAGTTTCAATATGAAGAGGATCGTAGTTTAGGGAAGACTGTTTTTGATGGACTTACTGTTCATAATTTCAAGTTATTCATTTCTACGAGCATGCTTCCTGTGTTGCCCATTACTCCTGCATATCAACATAGCACTAAATAAAAAGAAATTCGAATGATACATACCATGGTTTTTATAATGAACTGTATGCATGGACAATGACATCAGCTGATGACTAGTCACGAAAGAAAGCGAAGTAGGAGATGAAAGACTTTTTGTGACTTTCTATCACTGTATTTACCATCGTGTTCTCTTGAATTACTGACATTTTGGGACTTACCAGTGTAACAGATCAAGCTTATTGTATTTCAGCTTGATCTTTGCATGTTCTGTGTGAGAAATTGTGATTAACATTTTAAAGAATAAGTTTAAAACGTTTTCTTTAACATATGTTAGGGTTTCTATGTTAAATTAAGTTATTAAAATTGATTTTCTAATTTCTGCTAAACTCATTTCAACGTTTGTTTCAGAAACAGAACATCTCCACAACATTTAAAAATTCTGTAGAAGTGGGTATTGAACTAATTTACATGAACAGTATCGTCTAGCATATTGGCTTTAGTAGAAGATCAAATAAAAAAATTACCTTCAATAAAATCATGTAGCCAACACACAGTCTAAGATGAAATTTAAAATTAAACGAATATATACAATTAAAACTCAGACTAGTTTCGCTGCGTCTGGGCGTAGCAACTTCAGTGAATGTTGAAGCCCAGACGCAGCGAAACTAGTCTGATTTTTAATTGTATAAATTCATTTAATTTTAAATTTCATCTTAGACTGTGTGTTGGCTACATGATTTTATTGAACTTAATTCACACACGTTAAACTTTTATTGAAAAAAAATTACCTGAAATGTACACATTAAATTAAAGCCTTAAAGAAGCTTTCTTTCAATTTTCTGAAAAATGTGATTGTGCTCTTATCAACAATATATCAGCTTTGGATACCATACATTTTTCCACAGATAGGGATTCGATTAGTTCCTCTTTTTTTTTGTACGTCTATTCTACATCCACCATTTTGAATAGCTGGTGTGCTAAAGTCACGTGACCTATTGCAGTTTGGCATGCGGCAGTAGATTGATCAACAAAAACATAGGAGGTATTACTTCGAACCACATCTTGTATTTTAATTAGAATTTAGGTAATTTTTGTTTATAAAAACAAAACAATAACAACATAATACTATTTCTGTTGGAAACGCTGTCTTAAAATTAATACTAATAATGTAGCTGTGAATGACCACCACATATTTAGGCCATTAGGTACTTGGTGGATGTTGTGTTACTAACCCGGACGACTAGGCATAGTTTTATATTAATGAAGTAACAATCTGTTTCCAATGAGGCTGTTCAAATGAAATGAAAATAGGCCTATTCAATGAAAGAGTATGTGTGCTTCAAAATAATAACAGAATAATCTCAGAATATTTATTAAAAAAAAATATTTATTTAATTTTATTGAATTATATTCTTATAACTTGCAAATTGATATAATTTAATTTTTATTTAATATATCAAAATAGACATTCTTAAATAATTTTTTTGCGTTATGATAAGAATATACAATATATAAAATATTTGTTGCTTATATTAGATACACAAATTTAGATTTTGCTTGTCATAAAAAACTAATCTGTCAATTCCTCCTTAATATTATATTTTATAAATATTAATGGCCTTGTGAATAATTGAAATCGTAAGTGATAATGATTAACAAAAAATAGGCATATATTTGCTTAATTATTATTTATAAAATGAGCTATTTACAAAATAAAAAAATAATGAAATCAGTTCTCTCTCTCTTTTTATTTTTTTTGTTTTTTGTTTTTTTACAAATATAAAAATTAGCTGTAAACATCTACCAGTACTGAACTGCGTTTACAAAAAAAAAAAAAAAAAAAAAGAAAAAATTTCAGATAGCTGTAATTAGTTGCCATTTACATTTCAAAGTGTCCATGATTCTTATAGATTTTAAATCTTTTCCACGTTAGTTAGATCTTGATTTAATGATCAGATAAAATATTAACACATTGAGTTAATAGTATTTTTAGGAACATTTTTTACTTTTACACATTGTCGACAGAACAGTAAACGTTAAGTGCAAGGATAAAATTATAAACAAAATAAAAGAATAAAATAAAAATAAGGCCTAATTTTATTCTATTAACTGAGACGCTTAAGAAAGAGCCACCTTTTCATGAAATACGCTACGGTCTCATTCACAATTTTTATTTTAATACTAAGAATTTTTTTTTTTTATTCAAAAGATTTTAAGCTTTTTTTAAAAAGTTAAAACTCCACATTAAATATGGCATTTTCTTATTTACAAAGATTAAAAAATAAACAGTTCTTTTAAAATAAAGCTCAAATTTAACTTAAGCCTATTAATTAGAATGGCATTTACCAACATCAGAATTAGTAATTTAAAATAATAATTCATAGAAATTAAAACAATTTTAAATAAACTGTTGCCAGAAATTTTCGAAAACGCCATTGTTCCCTTCTGGTATGTTCTTGTAAAAAAAAAAAAAAGTACATATTAGATATATATATAGCAATAACACAAGGTCTCGCTATGCCGATTTGAGCTTTCTATTTACAAATTTATACCAAGTATATAAATATATATCAGGAGATAAATGCAACAATTATATAACTCTTGCAAAGTTTAGTAGATATGAAGTTCTCTCTTCATACTGTATTACTAAGGCACAACCGTTTTCTTTTAGGATCTGTTTTTTTTTTTTGTAATTGGAGGCATTTTTACACCTGAAGCCTTTTAAGTAGACATTACTGTTGTTGTTTTCCTTCCTTTGAAAGATACTTTTGAACTTTCCATTTTGACTTCATATTGCGACCTTTTTTCTCTTCTGTTTTTCTTAGTTCGGGTTTTTGATGAAACTTTATATACTGATGGCGTTTGGTACATTCAGTGGATTCAGTACCAGATAACTACGTTTCCTTCTGTAGTTTTCTTCTACAATTTCTCTACTAATTTTCTTAAGTTCACTTTGAAACCTGAAATAAATAAATAAAGAAATAAATAAATAAAGGCTTTTTTTTTTGTTTGTCATTGTCTCACTGTTAGATTGCTTTAATGAAAATTAACATTCTACCTATTTTTACTTTCCTTTCTATTATGACTTTGCTTTTCGTTTCGAAAAATATTAATAAACAAATACATTAACTTAAAATACTTGACGAACCACAAGGCATCCAATTTAAAAGCTAATTTAAGAGCACTGCCTTACAGAGAAAAATTGCAACCTCTATCCATGAACAGAATCTAAACTGAATTTCAAATAAGAATAGAATACAGTAGTCTACATAAAGCCACAGGTTTGTGATTATAAATTGATTATCAGTAAAACAAAAAAAAAAAAAACAAAGTTAGATTTTTCTTGTATTTTACTCGCAATGCCGTTGATGTAAGATCCGAACATGGTATCAAAATGATTAATTAAAGGCTTTAAAGGTGAAACATTAAATATCACAGCTGACTTTGGATATTTAGGAAAAATGTGAAAGATCTTTTAGAATCAGTTAATATCGGAATTTCATTAGGTGATCATCACGGAAGAGTTTATTCTTCATTTGATTTAGTTTCCTAATTATGGAAAAAGAAATGTAATTGATAGAAATAATTCTTACCTTTCTGCTGCTTCGATTCCCACTGGGTCATACATGTAGCGGACCTCAAAATCACCCAAGGAATTAGTGCCTTTTTCACTCAATATTTTTGTGATGACCATTGTGTCAAGCGTTGTTGCTTTGTCTGGTAGATGGAGAAGAATGTCTTCTTCTGTCAGTGGGTCCTAAAAACAGATAAAGTAAAAATTCAATTCCTTAGAACAAAAATGAAATGATGAAAAGTTGAATGAAAGGGATTAAAACATCACTGAAGATCTTCATCACAATAAACACCTAAGAAATCATTTTTCGAGATAAAATTAATGACTGGCCCTGCTCTCTTTAGTGCAGACCTCCCCCACTGGAAAGCGCTTCATAAAGTATTTATACAAATTCTCCTTGAATAGGAATGAAGTTCTTGATATCTAGGTTTCCTACTCTCGAAAGATAAACGACATTTCTTCATTTCATGTGTAATTATTTTATTTTAAGTTTTTTTAATTATATTTTTATTTCTTTGTACTTATTTCCTTTGCTCTAATGACTTTCGTTTGTGTTGATGTAGTTTTTGACTTGTAATTACCTCTAGTTTGTTGTGTGGAAGTTATGTCATATTATTTCTTAATCCCCTTATATAAATGTGTTATTCATTTTCTAATTTTTTTAAAAGAAAGAAAATAAATTTTTCAGAGTAAAACAAAGTTAAGTATAAATAAAAAAAATATTTCTAAATTCACTTACTTCTAGATTTACTTTTCATCAATCTGAAAGCTAAGCATTCTTAAAAGACTTTTTGTTAAATTTACCCCTTTGGCAGATTTTTGTGCAGACGTATTTGTATAGGTACAGTCCACTTTTCAAAGAGGTAGGACTACTTTCCTTTTTTTTTTTTTTTTTTCATTTAAGATCTTTATTAAATGCGTGATGACGAATCAATAATACAACAAGATTTTATTCTCTCCATTTCCCGAAAATAGAGTGGTTGACTCCGGTATCATTATGACCAATGGGATCGCTTCTTTCAAATACGCGCATGCGCATATTATATCAACGCAACCATTACCGTATTAGGATTCAAGGGAGAATTGGACCTGAATAAAATTAGAAATTTCTTAAAACTTGTTTGGATTAAGAGAGAAACTCTAATAAATCCTTAGGGAATCCTGTCGGAACAGGAAGTGCGTTTTGAAGCATATCCCTACAAACATGCATACACACATACATTACCGAGTTGCAGTGCTTGAATCTAAACCATCCGTGTTTCACGTGTAAGGAAAGAAAAACGGAACAGCTGCTGTTGTGAAAAGAAAGAAGAGTCAATTGGCTTCAAGACTTTCTTGATTCTCTGGAGGCGGATGTTGCGCGAATCATAATGGGAATCGAAAGCTGGTGTTTCCAGTTCGATCCAGAAACCAAACACAGAGCATGGAGTGGAGTTCCCTAACCTCTCCAACATCCAAAAAGGTTCCACTCCCGAAGTCTGGGATCAAGACGATGTTGATCGCCTTCGTCGACATTAAAGGGATCATCCAAAAAGAATTTATTCCTGTCGAAACAACCAATACTATTTGGGTGTATTGAAACGTCGCATGCGTTGTTTGAGACCCGATTTGTACCGATCCAATCACTGGATTCTCTTGCATGACAATGCGCCATCACACTGTGCCTTGAAGATAAGGGAGTTTTTTTTGGTAAAAAGAAGGGCCACGACCACCTTGTCAAGAGGGCTTGAAAGGCGAGCGCTTGGATGACGCGAAGGCCATCTAAGCTGAAGTGAAGCGCCAACTAAAGGCCATCACGAAGGAGCAGTTCCAAAACTTACCTAAGTGAGAGATGCATCGCATCTAGAGGAGACAGAATCTAAATAATTTTCCATACGAGTTTCGTTCCTTTACCTATTTACAAAATCAGTCTCATTATTTAATGAACGTAGGAGTAAAATAAGGCTGAACATGTATTTGGTAAAGTTAAACATTTAGTAAACTCTACAGCAACAGTTTTGAACAGTGAATCATCTTCTTCGACTGCAGCAATCGATTTCGAAACTGGTCATTAGCCATCCGTATTAACTGTTGAACTTTACCAAATGTGTGTTGTCCTATTATTTTATATTACAGTTGAAACCACTTGGTTTAGCCATAACTATGGATTAGTGTTTCCATTTGATCTTTGAAATACTTACTTTAGTTCTTGGGACCTCTCCGTTTAAAAGTGCTGGGTAATTAGGCGGGAAAGAGTATTCATCGTATTGCTGGAAGTTGGCAGCTGCATGACCAATGGAACAGATGGAGATAATGGCTGTCACTGTATCAATCACCTCTTGGTGCTTACTAAAACCCTTCTCATCTCCAGGAATTCCCTGAAATAAAAATATTTAGAATTAATAATCGGATCTTTTGTAATTTATCAACTGAATTAATATAGAATAATTAGGAAGGGATGGACATTCAATGGAATATTTATTGTTAAAACAGTTTCGGTTCAATAGAGTTTCTTCTTATACTAGTTCTTAAATCACAACCATTATAAATATAGCTATATTAATCCACGATGTCTACGTTTGAGGAGGAAGTAAAGGGAAAAAAATGTTAAGGAGAAAATTTTATCTATTTCTTTCCTCAGAACAGTGATGAGTCACTCTCATCATTTACTAGGCATAATTTATATTCATTTCAATAAAACCCATTCATCAAAACATACAAAAATGCATATTACCATGTAAAAATATTTTAATTCAAAAGCAAGACATAAATGGTAGGTGATTGCACATTGGAAGAACTTGAAGAACTATTTTAAAACAGAGTTAAGTTTCTTTTTCAGAAGATAAGACTTTCCCAAGAATATCCCCAAAACCTACCTTAACTTATTAGACTGATCCATTTTTGTCATCATTGTAGGGAGGTCTTTAATCAATTAAAATTAAAATTTATAAGAAAATATTGATGACGAAACTTTGCGAAAAAGTAGATAATGTATTCTTGAATAAAATAAATCATGTTAGAGTTTGTTAGTACTTTAATGGTGAACATTGTTTTCTTATCAGATGTCGTAAAACTCACCAATAGCCCAACTCCTCCTCCACCCTCGTTGTCTTGGTACTTTGGTCTTTCCAAAATAAGTTCTTGCCTCCATTGTTGAAGTTCAGTGTCCTTTTTGATATCATCTTCACTTTCTGTTTTAATTGAAACAAATGAAAAAAAATATCAACTAATAATAATAAACACAAGATGATTAAATAATAGTATGTGATGTAACTATCGAGCTCATGTATAAAAGAAAATTAATTAAAAAGTAAAATAATAACACAAATTAAAACTGAAAGAATTAAATTCAAGAAAAGAAGTATCCTTATTCAAAAATCTTATGAAATAATGAATTCAAACTTTTAGAATACGAATAAAATACAAACAATCGTTTCTTACTGTAATAATGGTTGACTATTTCTTTAACGTAATCTTCTATTGCTTTGTAAATCCTTATGGAGTCATCTCTGTAGGGATAATAAGGTAATACATTCGGATCTAATACCTAATATAAGAGAAGGAAAACAAAGAAGAAAACTAATAAACTTGGGTTTGTAATTTTTGAATATCCATTCAGAAAGACATTATTATTTAAAAATCCATTTACATTATAATAAAAAATAATAATATATAGAAATACAAAGTAAGAACTGAAAGTCAATTTATCCGTACATAAATAATACCTAATGATAAAATTATAAATTACATTATGGAAAGATTCACAAATATTATAAATATATTTGAAAATGATCAAAATATCTCTGATTTAAAAAAAATAATTTTGAAGAAATGAATTACTGCAAATATCTACGAAGGTTTATAAATTATAATTTTTTTTTTTGTTATTGTTATCTACCTTACACGTAAATCGTCTGAACATTTCATACCTTTCTGAACATGTGTGTGTATTTCTATATTGTAATATGGGAAGAACGATATTTGTGGATATGGATGGAAGGTAGACATAAAAGAAAAAATTTGCATTGAGTCTCGGTTCAGGGAAGACTATTTCTCTTGTATGGCCTTAACTGTAATAATACATTCACGATACAGCTTATCTTCAAGGAAATCCATCGTAAAATGGATCATGTAAATCGTAATCTCTGATTTATTACTATTTTTATTGTTATTCTTATTATTATTAATTTCCACAAAAGATTATTACAATTTGCTGAACTATTAATTCATGTTTGATCTAATAAATCGAAAGTTTTTTATCCTAGAGTGTTCAAAAGGAGAATGGACAAACTGTATGGGAATTTGCCCCACCCTGTATAGTGATAAGATATATACCTACAGAAAGATCTCCTTACATAGAACATATATTATTATTACGACTCGTCGCAATTATTAGTCCGTTCGGAGTTATAAACGTCTAGATGTGACTTATCTCGTTGACATCTTACTTCTCGGATGTATTAATTAATTACCATTTAATAATTATTTTCAGTAACAGTAAATATTATTTTCATTTATTACATGTAAATAATTATTATTTACCGGAACTTGAAATAAATGATAATATTAATTATTAATTACGTATAATAATTATTAACAATGTCAGTGATTGATTGTGGTGAATGTGGGTCGCAGGGAAGCCAATCACCTACAGTCAAGCACTTTCCCTGCCACCCACATTCACCATAATCAATCACTCAAACGTCATATCTAGACTTATATAACTCCGAACGGACGAATAATTGAGACAAGTCGTTTTAATAACAAATGTTCTATTGATGGAGATCTTTCCTTATACACATATCTTATCGCTATACAGTGGCGGGGCAGATCTGCCCATTCTCCTTTACTATATCTTACATTGGCTTCTTATCGACTCTATATGATGTTATTAGATGATTGGCACAACTACATTCATTTGATTCCTGTCTCTACATTTAACTAAAATCAAGCTTATTTGTATTTGAGTAAGGTGGATAAAATCTCAATTAAGAAATGGATGGAGGAGATTAGTGTTTAATCTTAACAGAGTATAAATTCAATCCCTTACCCCTCGTGACTGGATTTCCTTTGGAACATTCCCATTGACGTTTAACTTCCAGGTGCTTAATCTGAAACGAAAATAACAATGGAATTGGAGGTGGGTTTGTAAAGGAAGTCATTTTAAAAAGTACAATTTAAAACCTTTGTGAATCGCCAATTGAAATTAGTCAATTACTTATTTCTTTTCTAATCAAAATAAATAATTCGATGTTTGAATAGTGGAAAAAAAAATAAAAAGAACCCTTTATTCAGAGTGCACGAAAGTAAACAGCCCCAAAGGACGCTCTTTTGGGATTCAATTGAGGTCGGGAGATCTGTCCGACGCTCTTCCATTTTTGATCTCCAGAAAAGAAAACCGATCCCTGTAGTATAAAAGAGTGGATGAACCTAAAACCCTTTTCTGGAGGGAAAACCCCCGGTGGGAAGGACTGAACCCTGCTTCTCAGGCCATAGATCAGCACCAAGACTACGATCTGAATAGTATCTAATGTTTTCATCCTATTTTCTCATTTCTTTTTAAATGGAAGGAAAGAAAAGCAAATGGCTGGAAGCAAACAAAATGCACATCTTTATAATTCTAAAAGATAGTAAATGTGAATGTTTTCTATGTAAAAGAATCTAAGTGAAATGTTTATCCCTTAGATCTCTTTGCTTTTAAACCCCTCTAATTATCTTGCTTTGATTGGTAAAGTTTGTAAGGCAGTTACTGGTTTGTTTTAAATACGAATTTAGGAATTTTTTGATTTTTGTTTTAAAGGATTAAAAAAAAAAAGGCTGAAAAGATAAGACACTTGATTGGAAATTGAAGAACCAGAATGGGATTCCTGGGTACCCTGAGTATTTCTCTTCCAGACCGGCCCAACAGTTCACCCACCCCTCTGTCAAATTTCCAGAGGTTAAAGATGATGGATTCTTACATCCCAAGCCCGGATGGATCCTCATTCTGGATTTTAATTGATAGAAAGTTTAAAAAAAATATTTTAACTATTAATAAAAAATTTTAAAAATTAAGATTATAAAACATGAAAATTTAATGAAAAGAAATTAATAAACAGACAGGAATTGATAAGTTTCATTGCTGATGAAATTATAGGATAACATTTAATATTGAATCAAACTCTGTTTTCTTAATTTGTAATTACCCTCTTTTAATTAATTCAAACATTCCATCTCTTCCACAGGTCATTGTTTTATCCACCCATCCTCCAACAGATACGAGTTTTTCTAAGCCTCTCCTAAAATAAATAAATAAATAAACAAACAAATAAATAAAAGAAATTTGCTTTACAAAGAACATCTCAAAATATTTCTTAGACACTGCAAAAATTCTGTTTGATTAGCATTCGACTAAATGGAATATTCGAAGAAATATTGTTGTTTTTTGTTAACATTTTATTGTTATTTAGCTTTATTTATTTTTTTCGATGCTTGAAATTGTAATCTTTCGTGTTGTTGTTTTTTTTCTTCTTCTTTTGGTTATTATTAGCTTGTTTAAAATTTTCCTTTCGTCTCATTCATCTCCATTCCTTTAAGATGGTCTGAGATTTAAGGAACTGATTGATTGTAAGAATCATCGGAGATGTCATTCAATGGATGAAGAGAAAAATGAAATGTAATTTTTTTGTTTTGTTTAGAATTCTGTGCTTTTATTTGGGTAAGGAAAGAATGCATGGAATAATGAATGATCAATCCAGTGCAATTTTCATTTTTATTATACGAGTATTACGAGTATTATACTCGTATAAGAGTAAAAAGAAATCAGATAACTTAGGTATACTGGAGAAAGAGAAAACATGGATTGGAATGTCTCTGTCTTTTGAAGTTTTTAGTTTCTGGCTTAAAAGTAAAATAAAAAAAATTAAAAGATGCAAAAAAGTTTTTTAGTATACTAATATATATTCTTTAATTAAGTAGTTTAGAAAAAAACGATACGCTCTAAATAACAAATTAATATTCCTAATTATCATTAAGAAGTCGTAACTCAAAAACATCTACAGCGAAATACTTTCTCAGGAAGATACAAATCCTAATGTAGTGTCGTTGAAAAACTAGAACCTGATATTTGCATAGAAATTAAAGAGTTTTCAGTTTCTGTAATTGTAAAATCACACTATTTACTGTTATTTCATACAAAGCTTCATATTCCTACAGGTGCTCACTTTCATCTACCCTGTAGGGAAGTGAACAAATTAAAAAGAATGAGAGCGATTGTAGCGCCTCTAACAATAATCGACTCAGGAAATTAGCAAATCTAACTTTGCTACAGACAGACACTAAAAGAAAATTGAAATTACAGGGTTTTAGAGTATTAGTAGGAAACGATTGAGAAACCGCGAAATGTGTGGATAAAGGCTACAAATGGTGATGCTTCACAAATGGATGCTCGGGGTTAGCCATTGCAAAATACTAAAGCATACAAAAGTAAGTAAAAGTTGATGTTGATGTATCTTTTATCTTACAAAAAGCTAGTATGGTACGTAATGTAATGTAGGGGAGGAGATGTATCTGGGGAATGACAAAGTACTATGAGACCTAGCTGCCCTATTGATGGGTTTCTTGGATTTTGATCCAAACCAATCCTAAATTGTTCAAATTTTCAGAGACCTTGGAAACAAAAACCAACAAGTCATTGATCGCGGAGACTTAATCAGTTAATGATATTGTAGAAGTACTCTTAGGCTTATCTTACCTTTAAAGGCGATTTTGGCTTTTTTTGAATTTTTTATTTTTATTTTTTGGTATTTTTTTTAATTTCAAGAAACATTTTTAATTATTCATATTATCAATTATACAGGGTGTTTCAAAAATACACGGCATAATTTCAGGTATGTATTTCCCACATGTAGACAATCAAAATAGTTCATTACAACATATGTCCGGAAATGCTTCATTTCCGAGTTATGGCCTTCACAACATTGAAAATCACCGGAACGTTTTTCGTTCCGCCGGTCGTTGCCATTACAGAAGATGTTCAAAATGACCACCTCCTGCTTGAATACAGACCTCACATCGATGCCTCAATGACCTGCGAACACGATCCCACACTCCAGGAATGTTGCGTATGTCCTCAGAACGTGCCACAATTCGATTCCGAAGGAATTCCAAATCAGGCACCGGAGACGAATAAACCAATGATTTTAAATGGCCCCACAAGTAGAAATCGAGAGGGTTCAGATCAGGTGAGCGTGGAGGCCAAGCAATTGGGCCACCTCTACCTATCCATCGATCAGGAAACGTTCGATCCAAGTACCGGCGAGCCGTACGACTGAAGTGTGCAGGAGCGCCGTCATGCAAGAAGTGAGCGTGCTGACGATCGATCAGTGGAGTGTCGTCATAAACATGAGGTATGGTGTTTTCCAGGAAGTTTGTGTACGCCTGCCCCGTAAGTCTGTTTACAAGTACATGGGGTCCAACTAATCGATCACCAATGATACCGGCCCACATGTTGAGGGAGAACCGCACCTGGTGATGAGATACAACAGTTGCATTTGGGTTTTCATACGCCCATACATGCTGATTGTGGAAATTTGTTATGCCATCTCGTGTGAACTGTGCTTCATCTGTAAATACGAAAAACGTTCCGGTGATTTTCAATGTTGTGAAGGCCATAACTCGGAAATGAAGCATTTCCGGACATATGTTGTAATGAACTATTTTGATTGTCTACATGTGGGAAATACATACCTGAAATTATGCCGTGTATTTTTGAAACACCCTGTATATATATAATTAGCATGTTCATTCGTATGTTACAAATAGTTTATAAATGATTGTAAGAAAAGTTAACTCGTGTTAAAAATCATCTTGCAATAAATACACCACCTCAAATTAATACACTGTTATACGTAATAAAGAAATATCAGTTTATAACATACACAAAATATTTTCTGAGAATTTACTTAGTATTCACTGATATATGAACACAGACGAAGGCTGGTATTTTTAATATACTAGTTGTTTTTAAAAGGTCTCTTTGTGTTCTTTGAATTGGTTTTAATTCATGGTTTTTGAATGCTAAATTTTAAGAACTCGTGTACTTTAAAGCGCAATGATATTTAAGATGAGGAAAAAAACCAAGATTTTTGTTTGTCTCCAGCTAATAAATAGTGAAAATACTTACGTATTAATGGCTAAAAGGAACAGGAAATGAGGCGCTATAAGCCTAAAGAGGGGATGAGACGGTGATAAGTTTCTGTGCGTACAAATAACTACTCCTTCCATTATCAGGTGAGTGAAACCTGAAATAACAAATAAAATTATTTAGAAATGAAGAATTTAGTCATTTGATGATTAATTCAGAATTATTTACGTCACATAGTTAGTGAATCTTGTTTACTTATCAATTGTAACTATTTAGGAAATAAAATAATTTGGACTTTCTTTGTTCTCTTCCAAAAGTCGATAGGAACCTCAGTTCATACAGAAACAACGGAAAAAATTATTCACTTCACATAGTGTCGTACTAATGCTTATATAATTCCGAGAAACATCTAATTGTAACACCTTTGCATGAGCTATTGCTTCAAAGTGTGGACTTTACCTACATTACTATTTAATGTGGATTCCACCATTTATTGTATACAATTGGCATCAACTCTGGTTCACTTCTTACGTGAACTGAAGGCTGGTGTAAATCCAATCAATAAATCTGCTAAAAACATTAGCGATTTTAGTTTAAGCTCCTCACACTAAAACAAAGAATTTTTTGCTTGATGCATCGAAACGTCTGTATTAAGTTTCTTTGAAGAGGCACAAAAGACAAAAGAGCATGTTCATAGCCTTCCTGATTTAACCTGGTCGATCTGTTAGATAACAGTTCGGATGGAAAGTTTGAGAATTACTAGTTTCTCTCTTTTGCATTGCTGGAATCCAGACATCATCTGAGGAACTCATCTGAGGTTAGGTTTTCCAATATACTACAATGAACTTTCTATAACTATGGTCTATTGAAATTGGATTGCCTTTGTGTTAATTTTGTCTCTTCAGGGGACCACCTTTCCTATCTTACTGGAGTAAAGATCCTTTTGAAAATAAACTAATGATGTCAGTAATTAACTGTCAACAGGAATACTAATGTATGAATATACTGTGTATTTCAAAATACTAATGTATGAACATACTGTGCATTTCAAAATACTAATATATGAATATACTGTGCATTTCAAAATACTAGCAAAAACTAGGTTAAATCCTTCTCAGCAAGTTCTTTTGTCGTATCAAATGCAGTAACACCCTTAGACCCAATTTTCTTTCAATTCAATATCACGCAGGAATGACATATATTAGCAATACTAACAGTACAGAACACATCACAATTAGACAGGACGTGTACATTATTAAACGGTGTCATCATTTGATGTTCTAAATTTTTACTACTATGTGAAGGTGATAAACTTTTGTTCAATGTTATTATATTAAACAGTGTCTTACCTAAATGCGTGTGAGCTTGATGGTAGGAGGCATCAGCGTTATTATAATACATCTTCGCCATCAGCCAAGTATATTCAGGATCAGATGGTAAAAACACCTGAAAGAAATTGTAGACTATTTAAATTTTTATTCTTAGTTCCGTAAATTTCTTCTGTCAAATACATAAAAAATGCATCGCCTTGATATTGCAAATAAACTTACTAATAGTTTGTTTTATCAAACAGAACAATAACCAAATTTCACTTAAACTTTGAATTGGGTTTAATCTTATCTAATACTATTAAGATTTTAAATAAGGAAGAATTAAGTTTTATATTGTACTGAACATCTATATGTTAAATTCCAGAAACGTCTTTACGATTATTGAGATCTTCAATATTAAATTTTTCTTTGTAAGAATCTTAGGGAAGATTAAGCAAACATCATCTAAGATGAATAATTTGGAAACGAAGCCTCTGAATCACCTTCCGAAATAAAAAAAGAGAAAAAAAATACAGAAAACTTAACTTCAGAATTTTGGGAGGTTATTTTTTTCGCATGTACCTTCTTTTTAGAATCCAAACCTTCTTTAAAAGTAAAACTAATTGGGCTTGAGTTGTCTTTGCAGATGCGGACAGACAAGGAACAAACAAATTTTGACTTGAAACTGCATTCTATAACTTTCCTCCCCTCCCTTTTTTTTGTCTCTTTCTTTCTCTGATGTAAATTATAAGGGAAACCTACAATACCCCTGTGACAGCCAGCTCTTATGAGGATGCAAAAAACAATTCGCAACTGCAAGGTGTCAGTCCTGCCTAAGTAGGAGACATGAACTGCAACTGTAGTAATGATGTTTGGATTTATCGAATCGACATAGTATTTATAATTGAATCTAATCTCGACATTTCCCAGGACTTTACATAGTTCCTAAAACGAATTATTCAAATTTCGCTAACAATATCTCTAATTAGCGTTGGTTTGTCAGATCACGTGATACGGAAATATTTTAAACTCTTTGCAACGGTTTTTATTAAAAAAAGACTATCTTTGTAATCGAACTTCGCTTTAGAAATTTTTTTTTTTTTTGTGATCAATTTCTAGAAAAAGAAAAGTTACCAACTTACGTTGAAAGAATCAATGACAAATATTTAAAATACATATTATCAAGTAGTTTAAATTATTAAACAGCGATGGTTGACACCAAGTATTTATTAAGTGACATCCTAGAACAGCTGATTCCCACGATAATTTAAATTATATTTTTATTTATTAATTCAGAGTGTGTCCACGAATTTGGAACGGAGGGAAGGTTGTCATGCGTTCAATAAAAAAAGGCAAAAAAGTGTGCATGAAACCAGAGCAACCCCGTCCGTGTTTCGATTTTGGCCACTTCTTCTGAGACAGGAAGTGACCATAGACTGGAACTTGTATTTTTCTCCACCTTCTAGAAATCCTACGTCTTCCAATAAGATACGACTCATATTTGTCGACTTGTAGTTTATGTCTTAAAAGACGGACGGACAGAATGAACGAATGAACTTTCCCCACTGTACCCTTTCGCGTTACGGGAGTAGCTAAAAATAAATCTTCAGACATGAAATTTTAAAGAATGTAGGCTTTAAGTTCTTGCGAACTTTAAAATTCTCCGTTTATAACTAAACTATACAATATTATTAAGTTTTTAAGCTTTTTTTTTTTGTATTCCCTTTTAACAATTTAACAAGGTAAATTATAATGAAATGCTTCATCGTATTAATTCACTTTTTTATTATTCTTAATAAAGTTTTCATTAATCATGATGAAAAACATATACGTAATGTAATTAAGAAAAGCAAAATAGAAAAATCAGAATAAGATAAAAAAGAAAAAAAGAAGGAAAGGCCTTCATATGCCGTGATATTCAAACATTGTCGTGACTGGTTCGAATAGGAGTTGTTGCGGCCACAGTGCAATATACTAACTACGAGCTAAATAAAACTATTCAGTCTGCCTGTAAGGTGTTGAGAATATCCTAAGTGTTACCACGAGACGGAACAAGACAGACCGGAACCCTTCTTTTTTTCTCATAAGGTGTTCCAATAAGGCATGACTCATATCAGTCCAACTTGTAGTCTGGGCTGTAGAGGCGATCACAGACTGAATGAACATAAGCTCCCCAACCATCCCTTTATACTTTCTTGTGGTCACTAAAAATCAGTGGCATCCTTTTCCCCATGGTTCCATTCCACCCTCCTCTGGTACCTCAATGTGTTAGCTTAAAGTTTTGAAATCGGCCATTTTCTTTTCAGTATAACTAAGAGAGGCAAAATATGAAAGTCATATTCCTTTTCCTCTGGAAATGTTGACGTAACTCCGGAAATGTGTAGTTATCTCAAGAGCCTTCTCTGTTATCAATATCTAAACATTTTGTAAACATAGATTAATGACATCAGTAACTACAGTAATACAAAAAAGAACTTCCCTTGATAACAATCGTACGGAAAAAACGATTGCAATCAGAGTCCTTTTTTTATTTCCTCCAGTACATTTCCAGTGTATTGTTGAGTATATTTGAAGAGATATGAACTTCATTTCACTGAAATAATGAATTTTATAGATCACTATTCGTTAGATTAATCAAAACAGAACTTATGTTTATTTACAGATTCCTGTCGATCAATTGATAATTGACAAACAATAACAATTGAGGTCTGTTTAGTGTTTGATAAAACTCTACAATAGTCAATAATGAAGTAAAATTCACTGTTACGCCGACTTAACAGAAACGAAGCATTCGTCACTGACGTTATTAACCATTGTGACTTTATTAAATCGTCACAAGAGTTTCAGATAGCTTGTGTATTGTTAAGTCTCTTAACAGCGAAGATGTAGGGGAATGGAGTTCCAAACGTCCTTTGAAACACCAGCAATTATTTAAAAAATATGGAATAAAATTTTCTAAAAACTAATCGTAGGATAATTCAGGCTATCTGTAATTCCTCGCTCAAGTGTTAGCCTCACCCAAATAATATAAAAAAATGTAAGAATTAATCTAATTTCAAATCAAATATAAAAAAAAAATAAGTCCATTCACTATTGATATTTTAAGAAGTTTTATGAATGCACATTGTAAAAAAAAATAAAAAAGATTGGCGTCACTATCACTTACAGAAATAAATGAATTGATAACTCCCTAATTAATAGTTAAAGTCTGTTCCTCAGTAAGGTATCAATTGAAATTTAGATTTAAGCTGCGCATGCGCTTAGCAGAGCCAAAAAATTCTATCACAAGCCACGAGAAGGTAGTCTGAGATCAGTCTGGAGGCAATTGCTCCCCATTTCCCGACATTTTGAAGGCTTAATTCTATGTTCCTTAACTAACCCCCCCCCCCCAGTATCTCCTATAAACGCCTTAAGATACGTAAAATCCTATATACGTTAATTCCAGACTATCCTAACGATACAACTAAATTTAGTCCATAGGTGAATTTCACAATTTTAAAGAGCTGATTATTATCTCGAGACAGGAAGACTGACAATCAGGCAAATTTGTAATCAAGTCGTTGTGGGATGATTATTCGTGTGAAGATACCATCACTCTCAACAGCAGTCACAGATTATTATTTCTTTCGGCGGATTCTGTCAAATGGAACTCGTTGACAACAACCATTAGGCAATATTTTTAAAGGATCTGGTTTCTTTCAGATTAAATAAAAACGCGAAGTCTCATTTTGTTAACTAAATCTAACTCCATCCAACTAAAAACATTTTTCATATCTTCTCGTGCGCCTGCCCTAAAAACTCTAGATCTTAAGAGCCTATATTAATTTCGCCCAAAACCGCTTTGCATTAGGTTAATTAGCTTATTTACGCATCTTCAAGCTTTGCCTTTCACTTACATTTAATAGAATATAATATTTTAAAATAAATAAGTGCCTATATCACCTCTTAATATATTTTTTTTTCAAATAAAATTATAGTATTAAGAAATGTTAAAACTATTAACTTATGAATTTTTAATATTTTGCTAATAAAGAAAGAAAACTTCAACGAGGCCGATGAATCGGAACCTGGTTCGAATCCCGGCGTCGGCGTGGATGTTTATTTCCTTTCCTCTGTTTGTCTGATTCTTCATCTTTCCATTCAGGTCTGAAGCCATACCATAACGGCTTCCTGAGGAAGGTAATTGGGAAACCTCTTCTGTATCTTTCCTTAAAATTAAAAAGAGGGAGACTAGCCTCCTATCTGCGCGCCCTAATTTTAACTATATCGATGGCTTAGCGCAAAAGTAACGAATATTCATGCTTAAGCTTATGGATATTCGCTACTTTTCCGCTAAGCCATTGATATCATGTTTGTATTTTGCAGGCAGTGTACACAGAGCATTCTGAATAAAAGAAAACATCTTCAATCTATTTTTCTGAGACTGCAGAAAACGATGAAGAGAAAAGGATGTTGGATTTAGCCTTGACCTCACTTTTATAAGCTCAGACCTGGGCATCTTCTAAACTAAACTGTTTACATAATTCATTCCCTGCGCTTTCGTGTCCTTGGCCAAAGTCTTCATTTTCGCTTAAATTTTTCACCGAACTAAGTTTACTTTAACGGATAATGAGTTTAGTTATCAAGTCAAGAAGTTTGGAAATATTTACGATGTTCGTTGTTTGGAAAAATACAAACGTATCTGTTCTCCTCAAAGAACTAATGTTCACAGTTCAAGTCTTCGATAAAAGAAAGTAATAGCGAAAAAATACGGTATATTTATGTAGTTGATGTACCAACTCTCGAGTATCCATTTGATAAGATTATATTACAAATTGCTAAAAAGAAAGAATTTTTTTTTTAACGCCAGGGCTCTTAACACTTTTTGCCTCGATAGGAAGCGAGAACTGAGATATTTAGCCACAGAATTTGTTGCTCAGGAGGCAGCTTACATTGTACCTACAGTAACACAGAAAAGAATTACATCCATGCCGATTCGGGGATTCGAACCGAGATTCAGACGTATCAGCCTCATGGAAGGCTGTTACCTTGACGACAAGACTGTGCTTGAACAGTAGATGACGAAAGCCTTTAATTCCCAGCTAAAACTCAGGTATCCTTTTGCCAAAGATACCCATCTGGAAAAATTATAACCAGAGAAAAACAAATTCCTGACTCCACTCCTCCAGTTCAAGCGACGAAAGTGGTTTATTCACAAAATGGTTGTTCACTGACAATGTTTTCACGGTTATTGGGGAAAAAGAGTGGTTTGATTTGTACCAAAATCAA
The DNA here is from genome assembly GCA_023159025.1 of Thereuonema tuberculata. Lineage (NCBI taxonomy): Eukaryota > Metazoa > Arthropoda > Chilopoda > Scutigeromorpha > Scutigeridae > Thereuonema > Thereuonema tuberculata. The sequence continues at coordinate 65,851,087 of JAFIDM010006943.1, forward strand.
CTTGCCCGAAAAGAACCTAAATTTTTTACGAAAAATAGCAGCTTTCTACAACAATAGTTTTTTAGGCATCTTTATCACAGACGAACAGAAAATGGATTTTGTTGTTTGATTTTTAAGGTCCTATTAGCAGCAAAGCTAGTGAGATGCCTTATCCTTCCGTACTTTCTCATCAACGGGTAAATCTAACTAATGAATCCTAATAAGAAGCACTGCACCAATGTCAACTCAAGTCTAGTTGAGAAAATGTGTACTTTCATTCAATTACATGTTCATAAGATAAACGATTTAATTCTCTGAATTTGACTGTAAATGAGGGTTCCATTAGTTAGTTTCGGAAATAACGAAATATCATTCTTCCAATGCGAATGAAGAGTGATAAAAATTCAGAAACATAAATTTCTGTTAATATGCTAAAGATAAATGGAGTGTAGTAAAGAAGATTGGAGTTAAAATAACCTAATAATGTAAGATCTATTATCAATTTTTTCATAAGTGTCGCGAAACCTTATTAAAATCTCAAGGCTGAAGCAATGTTATAATTGGAGTAACAAATACGGAGATGATGGTGTAGGCCTACACAACAATTAAATTTCACTCCCTGTTTTATTTTATTCATTTTTTCTTTTCTAGTGAATTCTAAAATCAGCTGAGTCATTGCCTCATTAAGCAACCAGTCACGTGATAGTTACTATCTTGATTATGAACAAGTTGTAGTTTTCAGAAACGCCCTAAGTGATGGTTGTATCGTCAAAAATGATCCTTACATCTGTATTTACTTATTATTTTCCGCAATTCTTATTTATTATCTGGATATCATTTGTTTTTAGCTTTCATCCGTAACGAAACTATCCATGTTTTGTTACGATCTCAATAATTTATCTCGATTTTCTAATCAGTATTTATCAATTAGAACTTGGCTTTAGAAAAATAAAAGTCTTTCTTTTTTTAATTATTATTCATAAAGTACTGAAGAGATTTTTTTCTCTCTCTGACACCTCAGGGGAACGTGTTAAAACCTCTTGAAGTCATGGTCACTGCCAAGAACCATTCAAGGACGAAGCACAATAGGACACTTCCCCTCAGTGTTTGATTCTGCAAGGCTAACACTTCAACACTCATAAAGAAAATAAATGCCTCGTAGACTGGGTTTAAGAAACTTCGAGATGTTTGGAAATATTGTAAAAAATCTATAATAACTGTTGTGTTTAATGAAACAACAAAAGCAATAATAATGCCTTTCGATAAATAAAGCATTTCACTGAAGTGATTGGGGAGGGGGGGTGTAAAACAAGCATCGACATCATTTAAGTAACAAAAAAAGCAAAAGCCACAAGAAACAAGCAAATCTAACTGGAAAAGTAGTTTCACGCGAAATTACAGATTCGAATTTAGTTTTATCAGTAACTTCATGTGAAAATAGTCATAAAAATACAGTAAAGCCCCGATTATCCGCTAGTGCCGCGAAATTTTTTTTTTAATTACGAACCTCAAAAAAACCAATTTTAATCCAAGCCAACATCAGGGAAAATACAATACGTCGAAAATTACTAACAGGCTTATTGTGCATCGTAATCCTAAGGCCTTTTCGGAATTTGTGGATGAGTGGCAGGCTCTTGCTCTGCAAAAAGGTTTCTGCTGTTCTGTACATATTTCAGAAGTTTTGCATATTATGTTTTTTTGTATAATAAAACGTAGTTTTTATGCTGAAATATCATTTTTAGTCTTTTTTCGGGTTATCTGCGATTACTATCCGCGGTACCCTTGCCACCCAATTCCGCGGATAATCGGGGCTCTACTGTATTCTAAAATTTAGCATCAATTTTAATTTATTTTTTTTAGTTTACTTTTAGTCTTTTGGAAAAATGAATCGTTTGAATTGAATGACCAAATAATAAGATTTGGAACAAATTCGTGATTCTTTTAATTAATTTTAGGTTAGAAGTTAGGCCTACGCCTCTTCCAGAATATTGGGAGTTGGAAGAAAAAAAGAAACTTTTTCCTTTCAGTTAAGCGTTACGTTATCTGATGTAGAATTCCAAAGTTTATCAAAACTTGTTTTGGTTTCGACCATTCAGAAGACTTTACATGAACTAAATGCCAACTAGAATTTGCAATAAACAACAATGGTCAGACCAAGTGTTTACATCTTAGAACAGCTGTTTCTCGCTGTTTGGAGATCGTCGGCTAGTAGTAGTCACCAGTAAACAGCGAGATCTTGTTACAGAGGCTAATAGTTTTGGAGGCTCCAATTGATTCCAACGAGAATTTGCAATGTTTTCTCAACTATTTTTGGTCAACCAAAGCAAAAATCTTTTGACGTAAATGCTGGATCAAATATCAGATATAAAATACAAGGAATTATATATTATAAAAGCGTTATTTTGTCTGTCGTAAGACTTAACGTTTTTCCAATTTTGTGACCAAACTATAAGAGATAGAGTGGTCATGTAAATGAATAAAATGTAGATCTTTTCAAGACAAACAAATGCTACAAAAATCTTTCGAAAAAAGTTTTTGGTTTCCAAGATGGCGCCTTTAAAGGGTCAAATTTTGACTTTTTCTCAATTTAAACGAAAAGTATAAAAGATGGAAGAGAACATTATATTGAGAAAATGTTGGTATTTGAAAGTTCTATCGAACGATGTATCACTCATTCACAAACGCTTCAGCGTTTGCAAGATACATGCAAAATGTGAATTTTCGATGTGTGACGCCGACCCGCAATACATCCGAGTTATTCGGAGAAGCCACAACGGGCTGGGAAGTTACATATTCTCCGACGATCGCAACATTAATTTCCTAAATAAAGTTTTTTTTTTTTTGAATGCTATATAATCAAGGGTTCCGGAGCGAAGCGACGGTACCCGGCTAGTTCTAATAATAAAAAAAAGCTGCTCGCTTAGTTGTGATAATAAATATAATTAGCGTATCACGTGTAAATACCGAACGACAAAATTGTAAAAAAAATGATCAAAAAGAAGATGAAATGAATTCATTGACAAAAAAAGAAAGAAACGAAGTTGAGAATACGAAAATTAAGAAGAAAGAAAAAAGGAAGTTATTCAAAAATCAACTGAGAAAGAGAATAATTATTGTAGAAAAGCTAATTTAATTTAACTATTTTCAGATATTGTGATATTGTACTTGATCCGTAACTCTTAACACCTACTCCGATAATACACGAAACTCAATAGGGATAAGAAATTAAATCTTTTATAATCTTTGTAAAAGAAATAGTTTACAGACGGAAGACACAGGACAGATCTGTTGACTTCAAAATGCATTTAAAAACGTTTTTGTTATATCACGTTTTTCTCTCCGAGTTTCAAATATTAGAAAAGAATTAAAGTATAGTATTGTTAAAATGCTGCAGTTAATATTAGTAAATGAAATGACTTTTTTTTTTACTTCCCTTGAACTAAGATCTTGTAATGTTAGAAAGTTTTTGTTAAGTGTTCACTAAAGTTAGTTTATGTTTAGCAAAAAAAAAAAAAACAGCATTTTTTCCCAAGGTCTTTTGAACAGATGGTGAAAGGGCGGGAAAATTAATGAATGCATGATTAATGGAATCCAAAACTATGTCAGCCTTCGCTTCCCAGAAAGCAAAGTTGTCTCTCAGTTATAAGAAAAAATGTAATGTTGTAGGAAAGTCAAAGAAGATCTGCCAATGGTTGGAATTTCCGCCACGATTTCTTGGAAAACCAAATTGTTTGTAGGAAGAGAATTTGAATCCCAGCAGGTGTTTAGAGATGGTTATTATAAGCGAACGTGATCAGCCTAGTAAAGAATGTCTGTAAGCATTAGTGTCAAGTGCTTGGTAGTAATTAATTAGGCTTTCGAAGCAGTTAATTAGCGAAGAAATTGCAGTTTATTAATTATCGCTTTTACCCAATTAAGAGAGAAAAAAATCCGGTTTATGAAAACCACAGAATTTCTTCGTCACTCTCCGCTTTTCTGATTTTGTTTGACGAGACGAGTTACTTAAATGACGTCATCTGTCCTTCCGGTTCCTAACTTTAATTCTACTGCGATTCCTCTTCTGTGATTGATGGAAACATATTCGAAATTTTAGTTTATATAACATGGAAGTTGTCTTCGCCCCAATGATACAGTGCGATCGTAATCTATTCTTTAACACTGACCTTGGATAAATTTACAACCTTCAAAGCTACTTTTTTAACAGTTTCATGACAGAAAAAAGTGGGCCCATAGCCGAGTAGGAAAGGGCGCTTGACTACGGGTTGGAGGTGGCGGGTTCGATCCCCGGCCTCGGCCTCGATCCTTTCTCCTCCAAACGGGTCCTTGGGTCTATCCAGCCCTCTGTTGAATGGGTTTCTTTACCGGGGTTTAACGGCGGGCGGGCGTTGAGCTGACCAACAGACCGCAACCTAGTCCCGTAGGTCATGGAACGCCGAGAGCCTTATCTCCCGTGACCCCAAGGCCTGCATAGACCTATAATGGGATACTTTAATTTTTTTATCAAAGAATTAATTATGAGATGAAAAACCTACAGTGTCTTTAAAAAATACACAAAATGTCAGTTCCCTATTGAACAGCAAAAGGCCAGCAGTCGGAATTCTTTGATCTAGGACCTTTTCTTTTTTTTTTTTTGAATATTATTGTTTATCATTTCCATCTTCAATAATATTCCTCGAAAGTAAACATTATAGAAATAATTCTGTGTGACGAAAACAACATTAAATTCCTCATCGAGGAGAATTGGACATATATAGAGAAGGGAGAGGATACACAAGTGCTCTGGTTTCCCTTTGCCCAAACATTTTGAAATGTTAAGGTTGATGGTGTTTACTAATGCTTTCCCACCCATCCACACTTTTTTTTTTTAGAATAATCATTTGAAGGGATCATCGCCGCCCACCTTCAAACAAAATATTATGTGTACATCCTTAGAAGCGTTATATAGTAACTACAGAATTCATGTAACCCGATCGTTGATCTCGTGTTATTTGCATTGGAAACAGTCATTCGAACGTTGCTGATCCAATTTACATTTGCATTTACATTCGCCGCATTCTATTTAAAGTATAGTTTACAAATAAAATCAATAAACATAAACAATTAGAAATTTGATTTTCTATTGAAGAATATTATGTTGTTTTGTAAATACGATGGGTTACTAAAAAGAGGTCCTTTAGAATAGTCTATAATTTCCTATACAAATGACGTACTTTTGATTTGCTGGAAATTGAAACAACGATCAGTTATAATAAAAATAATCATGTCATGAATTTTGTATTTGATTGATTTGGTAAAATATATTCAGATATTTGTCTGAGGACGAATTACAAGCTACTGTTTTATCTTTCTTTTTTTATTTACACAAAACTTCCATCCAGTTAAATACAAAAAAAGGATTAAAAAAATACTTACTGGATTATCAGGGGCTTTTTGTTGGAATAGCTGGATAGCAATCGGCATCAAATCCTGCTCTTTATTGAGGAAAAACAGGGCAATGGGTGAACACAACTAAAAATCAAAATACCATCATTAGGACTCTTTAATACATGAAACAATTATTATAACAATTAAACGAATATTTTAATACGTTTTAATGACCTTTCTATACTCTTCATAATCTGGAAAAGAAGTTAGTGAAGATTTCGATATGTCATGACACAAATGTTTTGTATAGACGGTAGGATTTCTTATAAACCCTACATTTTGCTGATTCATTCAATTCTTATAAATATATTTATATTTACTTTGATATTTTTTTTTCTAAAGAGAATTTCTGTTCTTTCTGTGGTGGTGAAAAATTTAGGAAATTCATTGTTATAAGAAACCATTTTGTTTTGAGAATATAACTAATAGTTAAAAATAAAAAAAACAAATTAATATTAAATGAAAAAAAAATACGATAAACATTACGTAAATTCCACCTTATTCAATAAAACCAGAAGTTAATTATTTTTAGTTATTACTTCAACCTATATTCATTCTTTTATTTTAAAACTATTTCATCCAGAGAATTCTAGATTCCTCAGGCTTCTTTTTGAAAATGAATAAATGCATTGATTCAAATTTTTAATAATTACAAATATTTCTATGCGACTTTGTTTTAAAACAATTTACAGACATTTCATGCCTACTTTGTTTCAAACAATTTCATGCGAATTCCACTTTAAAACAAACTTTTTTTCTTTCGACTTTAACAATTTATAACAATTTCATGTGAATTTCGCTTTATTTGTTTAATACTTTCTTAAAACTTTCTATTGAATACTTATTCACTTACAAACCTTTTGCCTTATTTAGGCAATTAAAACTGTTAATAAGTATCTCTATAATCATTCTTGTTTCTCTATCATTTATCTAATAAAGGACTTCGGTTTTTCGGTTGGGGTTGTGTTTTTCCGAGAGGCAATGATCTGCCCAGTCTGAAATGTGTCGTTTATTGTTCTTGAATGTCCTTACGTGTTCCGTCGCCCTCTCTTTGAGGGTCCTACCCGTGATTCCAAAATATATGGCGTTGCAGTGTCTGCATTTTAACTCATCTATTACTGCCATTTTCTTTAACATGTCACAGTCTGGATCTTTGGGGATCATAGAAAGAATATTATTATCGTTTTTGTATATTATAGAGACTTCATTTCGCTTGCATATATCTTTAACATCCTTATCAATAGGTATTTTCTGGTAATTTCAAAACTTAATTAAATTTCCTGGACACATTATCTTTATGCTGTTCCTTGTGTCGAAAGAACTTTTTAAACTTTTTAATATTAGACTCTACAAATTCTTTTGGGTACTTGTTGAACGCCAATTTTTTCTTTAGTAGTTCTATTTTGAGGTTTTGTAGTTCTTTGTCCTCTGCATTCTCCATTAACCTTTTCAAACAGCTTTGTATTATACCTTTTTTAAAATTCTTATGGTGTGCCGAATTGAAATTTAGAATATGGTCACTTTTGTTCGGTTTCTGAAATTGTTCATACAATAAATTCATATCATTATTCTTGATGAGAATATCCAAGTATGCTGTTATTTTCTTCTGTTTCCTTTTTAAACTTTGTTTTCATCTGCTGAGTTTATGAACTGGAAAAATTTCTCAAAATTTACTATTTGTCCCTTTCCAGATCACTAACACGTCATCTGCATAGCGAAAATAGTCATAATTGACTTTTTCCCATTTTAAGACCACGTCATTCTCAAACTTATTCATATACAAATTGCACAACATCCCTGATAATGGGTTTCCCATAGGGAAATCTCTGGTCTGTTGAAACATTTTGTCCTGGAACTTAAAATGGCAGTTGTAACAAATTAAATTCAAAAGCTTCCTTAATTTGTCAGTCGATAATTTGTATCCATTTATAATTTCTTGATTTTCTGTACATAGTTCTTCTGTTAAGCTTTTTGACTGGTGTAGTAGTATACGTATAGATATTAAGGTAGTTGATGCAAATATGGCCAATGCTGATAATATGGCCATATTGCCAACCTGCCGTCAATTGAAAAGGTATCCAAAAGATAACGGTAGAATATCAAACTACGAAGTAGAAAGTGTACATGGCTACCACAGTTTGCAGGATAATGTAATCACAGAGCCCAGAGAACCCCGTCATTTGAGTTTTGGCAACGAATCGAGAATCTGTTATAATATTGTTGTTATTATAATATTATTGTTGTTGTTGTCTTTTATTTCCTTGCATGCAATTGATGATTATTGTTCATATATCACTTGCTGTAGTTATTCTAAGCTCGTTCCAGACACCCAATGCTTCTTTAATTAAACTGATAATTAAGAGATTTTTCGAGATGGGCGAATCAGGTCACAGTAGGCCTACAGTAGGCCATGTTACCAAATCGAGGAATGTATTGGACTCATAAAAGACGATAAATCTGTATTTATTTGCTACACATATACCCATGATTGATATTTTTTATATTCTATAAGCTTTGATCTTTTAATGATTTTTTTTTCTAACTCTGTGGATAGACACATGATCTAAATTATAACTTTGAAAAAATTTTTGTTATAGACCCCTGGAAAGTTAATAATTATCTGTGTGAAAATTTTAATGAAGTCAAGATACATTTACTTTCAACCCAAAATTATAAATCATTAACAAAAAAATATTTTCCTAAAATAAAGAGATATTTTTGAATTTGGCCATATTACCTTCCCAAGGGCATATTACCTGCACAGTGCAAGCTTTTTCAAAGATTGAAAAACAGAACTTTTGGGTTTTAAAAAAAATTTTGAAATATCTTTTTACATACGCCTAAAGAGCCAAAGTTCTTGTCTACATATTTATTTTTTATTTTTTTTTAGTGAATACCATAATCCTTAAAAAAAAACATTCAAATTAAGGTGGCCATATTATCTTCAGGTACCTTACATCCAATGAGAAGAGTTTTATTATCCTTGTATTATATTCTTTTTGTATTAGACTCTTTTATCTTATCAGTTAGTTGTTTGTGTTTCTGTTATTATACCATTGTATAAACTTATGATATTATAAATTTATTGAAGACAATTATTCTATCAACAGCTGTGGACGATACGGAATGTACAGTATATAAGAATAAAAATATAGTAGATATTAAACAGCTTTTTTTTAATGTAATATTAATATTGATTTTAGCATAGACTTCAGACTTCAGCCTTTAGAATTAATCCAATTTTTTTAGCCTTTTATTTTATTTTTATTTTTTTTAATCTAAGAAAAAAAATTTAATGGAAAAAAATTACTATTTATTGAAGATACTATGTTTTGTTATTTGTCGCTTTAAAGTCGCTAAAATAATGATCTAAAGAAAACTAAAATGAACTACAATTACTGAGTCGTTCTTCAAAATGTAATGACTAATAATGTCTAGTTTCATTTCTGTTCAAAGAATTAAAATTCCCTTAAAAATAAGGACGGGAAATTTCTTATATTAATATTTTATATTATAAAGAAATGTTCATAAATAGAAAAATAAGATTTTCATGTAGTTTCTTAAGATTAAAAAATGACTAATTTTAGTAGAATGTTATTTCATCGTTCCAATAGGTTATAAAAGGTTTCGAATTTTTAGAATGTCTTACCGTTCGTCCATCTTTACAAGGTAAATCCTTAACCATTTCTAAATCAATGATAAATAACCGATTGGTTTTGAGAGCTTCATCAATGGATAATCCTTCCATGAATGGAGAAACCATTTCTTCAGTGACACCGAATCTAAAAACACAGGAGGAAACAATGAATTTGAGACCAAAATCAATTCAACAATGTTTAATAACTGAAAAACAGAGGTTTTCAAAAAGAAGGTCGCGAAGTCAATGTGAGATAACTGGTTAGCTAGCTATAAAACTATTATGGACAAGAGTATGTGAAATCATACTAATCCACTTGAATATTTTTTCCTTCTGTTTTTGTCTATCTGTTTATCAGTGCATTACACTAAAAAAATTGGACATTTCCTGAAAATTTGAGGACGATTATTTTGCTCTTCATCACCTCTCCCATCTGTCAAAATTAATCCCGTGGATCGCTGCATCATCATCATCCCAACTAAACGGTGAATACCTGAGCACTCTAAATTAATTTGTTCTGGAATGACGTAAGGGCTCTTGGAAGTTGCACGTATTGAATAATTTTTATGTCATCGAAGGATGAAGAAAAGAGTTCAAAAAAAAAAAAAAAAAAACCTACCAGAAGACTATAGAATGCTAATTCTGTTTTAGATGAATTATAATACACTGAGTGAAGTATTCGAGCGTAGCTTACGTTCGTTTGAGAATTATTCATCACAGTACATAAAACAAAACAAACAAAAAAAACTGTTTTTTGTTGTATGGTATTTAAATAGCAGGAGATCAATGCGATTGTCTGGCTGCCAGAATTGCCAGAATGCCATAGAATTACCCAGGATGCACCACGGAGGGCGAACTAACTTTACACCCTCGGATAAAAAACAGAAGGAGAAAGATACATCCATGCCGATGACCGGATTCGAACCCAAGTTCCGACAAATCTGCCTCATGGAAGATTACGCATTGACCACAAAGCTATGCCGGAACAGCAGTAAATACAGTGCGTTAATTCCATAGTAGGTGTGTACTAATATTAAAATTACATCTATTCAGAAGAAAATAAGTGTAATACGGAGGTTTTACGCTTATTCGGTCACAGCGTAAATGAAATTCGGTCACATTTTCAAATGTACCAATAAATGATCTTAAATGGGATTATTTTTTTTACTGTTTGTTTATTGTCTTTCACTTTTCGCCATATTTGAAAAAGACTGATCAAAAAAACCAAAATTGTGATGTTTATTTTATTGTGAAAATATGTTTTAAATTTAATATTACAGTCAAGTCTAAAATTATATGATGTAATCACATTTAAACATAATTATCATGAAGTGAGTTTAGGGCTATTATCTTTACCATGACTAAAAAATCATTATTATGATTTCTTTTTATATGAAAACTGCCTTTCAATACAAACGGAATGTTTTTTGCTCCACCGAAATTAAACAACAAGTTTTCAATAAGACAGGGAAATACAGAAGATATTTGGGAATGAATAAGTTTAAGAATGACTAGTAACTGTGCACGCGAATCTTCTTCACATCATGTGAAGAAACCTTAAAACTGGGAGTTTTGTACTAAAATATCACATTACGTGAATTAAGTTTGAGTTGAATGGAGAAAAAACAGTTAAAAACCAAAGTCGCGAGATGATTAAATGCGAGTACTTCAATAGGCAGTAGATTTTGAAAGGACAAAAATAATATTACCAGGAGACTATTACGGAGTTGTCTAAGGATAAGAAGAACACAGAAGCACAACAGCTTGACTTGAAATGAAAAACCTTTTTATTTTTGTTTCAAATGACACCATTTGCAGGAAAGTGCATATTCGACAAATATGTACGCACATACTTGAGTCGAGGAAGTGATGGTTGAGTGCTGTTTGCTGATGAGTCAGGCAACGGAGATTCGAATTTTTGGAATGAGCATCATGATCCAACATCACGGAAATGACAATTCCCAATAGGAAAAACAATAGAAAAAACATTTCAGTTTTGTTTAGCCTTTTTGAAAGACAAATATAGCAGAAAGAAAACAAGCACAGATCAGCGGTTAGCTATTCTTTTTAATAACTGGAATATTGAAACACATCAGCTATAAGGTATAAGGCCCAAATATCGCCCAGGTTCCTAATACCACCCAGGGCGATGTAGGACGGGATAGTGATGCTATCACACGGGAACTGATGGAAACAATTTGCCATTCCTTCCATTAGCACGCTGTGTTCGTTTGGTGGTGTTAGTTCAACCCGTTTATTTTTTATGAATTCTTGAAGGTTTTTCGTTCTGGTAAGTTATGAACCTACTGTTTCTTTTAGTGCTGCAGCTTATGAATTATTCATGCCATCGCAACCATCTAATATCGTGAAGTAGTGAAAGAAATAACCTATCTTGTCTGTCACTTGTTAGAGGTAGCCGGTTTGTCTGTAGCATCCCCAAATTGACAAGCTAGAGAGTGCCCAATATCGCCCGTCTCGTTGTTCCATATATCGCCCACTGTGCGATAGTTTATTTTGGTTTATTACAGATGTCTCAACGTAAGACATGGGACAGAGAAGTTGTCACAGCTGTAAAAAATAAAAAAATGGACCTTCTGAAAGCTTCCAAAACATTTAATGTCCCAGTCTTGTGAGTGGGTCACCATTCACAATTGCTCTAATGAATTCTCTCAGCAAAAGGAAACTAAGTCCTAAGGGGCTGAACTTAGACGATCCAAAGCAAAAGAAGCTCGCAACACCCATAAAGAATTGCGAAAAGATTAAGAAAAAAACAAAAAAATGCAAAGAAGTGCAAAAAAAAACAACAATGTATTTAATGATGTGGGCGATATTTGGAACACTTATGAGGTTTGCCTGAACAAAAATTGAGGAAAAATACAAAATAATAGTTATATCTATAATTGGTTCAGGAACGTGTAAGTGAAGGTTCATATGATATATTGTAATTGTTTGCAAGCAACTGAGACGATAAATGACAAGAATATGGGCAGGTTTTCTTAGATGGGCGATATTTGGGCCATATACCTTACTTATAAAAACAACAACTTAAGGTGGTGTTTTCGAGTTGAATTCTAAAGTGAATTTTTTTCGCTCACAAATTGATGACTTGAATCTGTTAATATCCTGTCAACTAGCAATCATCAAGTCTCACGATCTTCAGACAGAAGTTTTTCGATTTGTTGTGATTATAATAATTATTCAGGTACCAGACTCCTGATATTTTTCCGTCGAGAGAATATTTACGTTCTAAGAACATTAAGTATTTAAATTTACAATAGTAAATAGTTGAGCTTTAAAACTAATGCGTCTTTGTTTTTGCATTTTTAAGATTAATATTCCAAATGCATCTCCTCAAACTGAACATTCTAAACAGAACAGGTTTATGGACAATAAATAATACGTTCTTTTTCCATTCAAATCTCTTCCAGTAATTGTGAGAAAAGAAAAAGAAAATCTTTTAAAAAAAAATCTGATTTTTAAATTACGCCCCTGTTTACCTTCTGTTTAAGTAAAGTAATGACGTTCTGAATAATACCTTTCAATGTGTTGACTAGAAATCCATTATTTAATATGTTCGCTAAATAAGTAAGTTTAACGTGAACATTAAAAAAAGGTAAATCATCAGAATACACAGTTTTTCCAACCATCACTTGAGTTGTCATCAACGAGTAAATGGGTCCAAAACAGCTGATCCAGATACCGAATATGGCAGGCGTGTATTGGAAATTTTGAGTATTTTGAGTATTTACATTTTTAATGTTCGTAAATCTTCTGGTGCTTTAATAAATAAATGATTGAATAAATAAAGTTTACATTCCTTCTCCAAATCGAGTGTAATATCCAACATGAATATCCTTGAATATCGCGCCCAGACAAGATGTTGATCGAGATGGGAATTTTAATGTATGGAACGCTAATGAACTATGAGATTAAGCAGCTAACAGAGAAAAAAGAATTAAGATTTGAGAAGCTGAAAATTGTAATCTTATCAACTTTTAAGTTTTTAATTAAAATAAAGAATAACTAAATAAGGATTATGTAAAAATACTGTAGGGGAATATAAAGAGGGAAGGGGATGACCGGTACGAAACAAATTCACTAAATACTAAACAATTTTTTTTATAATACGATTAAAAATATGATTAATAACAGTCCAAGAATTTGGTTACAGGTCAAGTAATCACGATTGTAAGAGTTTTATCAGGTAAAAATTATTTAAATTATCATTGTAATTAACAAAAGATTTAGCTACTTAATTTTGAAAGTATTACTTGAAGATATTTGATATAAAATAACACAAAAATAATAAATAATAATAATGACAATTAAAATATAGCTTTTAGAAAAATGTCTTTTATAGTCATTATATATAGCATTTATATACTCTATGTATTTCATTTTAAATGTATGTTATTATTTCCAAAGTTACTGCAATTTGCTCAATAAACAGTTTACATTGAATTGTACTTAAAGCAATTTAAAATTGATTAAGGGGAACATTGGAATTCTACAAGGTTGTTAGTATTCATTTGCTGACAAGAAATAAAAAGAAGCACTTCTTACTTTTCCGGTATTTCCGTACACAGGCGAATAAGGACAGGATTACATCCCTGAACCCTCTGCAGTCCAAAGAAACGATCACTCTTCCAACAATGCAGGCACTAGAAAAAAAACAAAAAAAAAAAATAAATAAACACATAAATAAACTGTTAGCAATTAACTAATTAAAAGTAGTCAATTACGTTTGGAATGTATTATTGCAGAGAAATATTAAGAACATTTAAAGATTCACTGAGCTTTTATTTTGGAATCTTCCTTGGATTTCCGGTACGAAAATTGCAAAAAGTAGTGAAGTGAATATTTATATTTGCGCATTTTTATGCTTATTTTTCTTGTTATATATTTTTGTATGTTAAAGTTTGTTATTATGTGTATGTTTGGTACAAATTAATCTTTTATAAGCTAAGCGTTGCTCGTGTTAAACAGAAATATTACAACCAAGGGTCCATAGGATGAAATTATATAATGGTTAAACAATTGACAGGTGAACTTTTGTATATCAGCATTCATAAACATTATTCAAAAAACATTGATCAATGAATAGTTATGAAGATATATTCAGCTTTTTCTATTTTAAACTTGAATAAAAGTCCATCTTAGCATTACTTTTATATAAATTATAAGAACGGAATTAAGACGTTTGGCCAAATTGTATAACAATTTGTCTCTGTATACAATATTTTGCTATGCACCTTTTTTTTAAAAAAAAACAAAACAAAATAAAACTTTATTACATATTAAATAATATATGATATTTGATAGATCATTATTTAATCACTTCATATAAATTAATTATTAATTAAGTGAATAGAATTTTTAATTTAAAAATACTATCTATATATAATCAATATAAAACCCATTAGTGACTATAAAAAAAAAAAAAAGAGTAATTGAAGAGAAAATCACACTTATGAATGCTTTTTACATTACATTAAAATACTTGTTACGTTTCAAATTTCAAAGTTTTTAACTTTAATGCAAACTTTCAGTATCATTTTGAATCAATTATTACAGAATTATTTATTTACTACAAAGTTTCCTTCTCACGCCATTGAATAAAATGAAGCCATTGTTGTCTACAGAGAAGTAAAGTACTCCGTTCTACTAATGATAATTTTCAAAGACAATGATTTTATCCTTACTAAGTTAATTTGATACTTTTAATACTATATTATGAAAGTTTTATTTTAGCTTTTTAATTTTTTTATCAGAATTCTCAATTCGATCTTAATAATCCAGAGATATAGAGCACTTCAAATCGTTGTTTGCCAAATAGGGCAATTAAAATTTTTGATAGTACAAAAGATTGCCGTCAGAGGGCAAAGTTGATGAATGGAGGCAGCCATATTGGAAGGAATATTTTTAGTAAGTCGAATGCTATCAGTCACGCGTTCCGAAAAGATGAAGAGATGAGATGACGAAGACACCGAATTACGCAGTGTTTGCAGTGTCGAGTTTCGCCTAAAAAAAGAAAATTAACGAAAACATATGGGACACAGAATTCAAAGAATTTTGGAGCGTTCTTCTGATTATCACATGCTTTATTGTATTTATTTATTTGTTTATTGAAATAATTGAAAAAAAAAAAAAGAAAAACCTTAATAGAACATTAATTAACGACGATATAAGATAAATATATTTAATAAATAGTACTCTACAGGTTTCGAATCTTATACAGATCCATTTTCACAGTCAATGAATAGATGTAAAGAAAAAAAAAGAAAAAAAATTAAACAAGTTATACAATATTGAATGACTATAAAATACATAGATTCTTGCAAAGATTATTATAAATTAATTTTATAAATTTGTAATAAATCTGCAATTGCTGGGATTTCTTGTTTTAAATTATTAGATCATTATAATGTTATATTTTTTTTTGTTTATGTTTCTTAGATTTTTCAAAATTAACGAATTTTAATAAGATATTGATTTTTTTCCTTAAGCCAACAGTCCTATCCAACTCTCGGCGATTTTATGGATAAACCCCATAGAATTTTCTTGAGAAAGATACTGAGGTGGCTTCGAGTTGCCTTCCTCAGGAAGCTTCAGACCCGAAGAGAAAGTGAAGAAGAGGCTGACAAACACAGGAAAGGAAATTGAAACATCCATGCCGGTGAAGGATCCGAACCATTATTCCGACACACCTGCCTAGTGGGAGGAATAAGGGTTGGCTGGAACGGCTTTAATAAAGTAATTCGTTATAAAACTAAATCCTAGTTCCTTATTCGTTCAAAAGATTAACGACATCTGAGAACATGATGTATATTCTAAATTTTCATTTCAGGAAAAGAATTTATAAAGTCATTTTAATACATTTTAGAATTAAAGTATTCTAATTTTAGAATTGATTTATATTTAAAAAACCAAATCTCTAAATCACAATCAGAGAGGATTTTCGATGTAGACAATGTCTGTATTTCGCTGTAACTTACGAAGACAGTCTTGGAACTGTAAGGAATTCATCCTTCCGAAGGATTCAGGGGAGTTACGGGATGAAAACATCTGTAACAATTTGGCTAAAACACAATATTATAATTTATGTTATATTATTTATATAATTATAATATTATTTATATAATTATAATATTTTTTCAATACTTTATCAGTTTTTTTCAACTTTTATATTTGAATTCATTTGATGCATAAAATTAAAGAGTTTAATCAGCAAAGAATTGATTATTGAACTTTTTCTTCAATTATATTCCTTTTTTTATTACCTGACAATTGAATAAAGATGAAAATTAAATCAGAAAAATAAGTTTTAAATAATACTTTTTGCTCAAATAAAAAGGTCAGACACACAAAAATTTGTTAAAAAATTTAACTATGAATTAAAAATGCAGACGTTTTGATTTGCTGCCAGATACAAATCATTTTCAATGCAACAAGTCGAAACGTCTGCATTTTTAATTCGTACTTAAACTTTTTAACAAATTTTTGTGTGTCTGGCCTTTTATTTGGAGAAATTCCACAAACGCACGTAAAAAATCAACCAACTCATAATTTTTGTTGTTTTAATAATTTTATAAGAGCTGTATATTATAACTGCTCTTAAATCAAAATAAAAATAAAAAAACTCTATCCTCTTGTATTTAGCAGTTTAGGGGGAAAAAAAAGCTTGTGAAAACTTAAATTCAAATTTCTATTTTTCTTTTGGCTTTATTAATGTAATTTTCTTAATATAAATCTATGAAAAGCGCAAGTTTAATAATGCGTGTAATATGCTAAGCCTATTTTGGTCCAGTATTAAGACTAAAATGGGTTAGATCAGAATCACTTATTGTTACCTGAATAAAACTGTAGCAACTGATAGGATAAAAGTCAGGCATTTAGGAACGAATCGATCTAAACTGTCTTCACTGGCTTCCTATCAATATCTAAAACGATATTTTATAATAAAGCAAATATCTGATGCTATTATACACTGTTTCTATATGTAATTAACAGCATAAAGTCTCAACAAATGTATTTATTGATGTAAGTGTTAGGTAAGGATTATTGTCTGAGGCATAGTGAGAAATTATAGTTCGCCTCTGTAACAAAACTGTCTCCGTAAGTTATAGCGAAGCTTAATATCGAATTTATCTGTGTTCGGCAAGTGTTCAATTCATTGGATGGAAAACCAACATCTAGAGGTGGTCCACACTAACGTACAATGTATAGTAAAAGTTTGCAGTCATATTTTTTGAGTCAGTCCAAGTAACACCATCTGTCGGATTAGAAGAGAAATATGCACTTCTACAAATTTTGGAAATTGGGTCTATTTAGGACCGCCTCTATTGTTTTTTCCTATGTGATGAGAACATAAAATATCCCAATAGGAGTTTTCTCATTTTCTATCAGTAACACAGAGATAACAGAATGAAATGTGTAGATTGATATAAGAATATAGACGTGACTAAGTCTTTTGTACACTATGTTGTAAATATTTTTTTCTTTTATATTTGAAATCTATGTCTGCTTAAAACTATTTTTTTAAAGCTTAAACTATTTTTAAACCATTTGAGTGAAATTCTCACTTAGTCTTCTACTAACAAACAAATGAGTGAGTGAAAAATAGTCCTTGCAATCAATAGGAATAGCAGTTAAGATAGTTTACTTACTTCCGGTTCTTTAAGGTAAATATTCGCCCACGATTTGCTGTAAAACCTGTTCTTGAAGTCATCAAAGGAATTCCATTTGTCAGCGATGGTCCAATGCATCCATGTTGTGGTTAATTTGAGGGTCATCTTCAGTGTTAAGATCCCCATCTGCAAAGAAATAGTGGAAGAAATTAATCAATTCCCTAATCCCCGAAAAAAAAATCCTATTTACACCCTCTCCTTAGGAATTAATGATCTTCAAATTAAATACCTTCCTACCAATTTAACTTTCAATAAATTAATCATTAGAAGTAAATGTGAACTTCGAACAACGAAATTCATAAAATTTCCACGTTAAAAAAAAGTAACAATTTAAAATCATAAATAAAACATTTTTTTAATTTTTTGTATCGTAATTTTTTTTTGGATTGAAAACCTTTTTTTAAGAATAGATTTACAAAAGCATGAATAGAACATATATAAATCAATATTTTACTATTTTTTATAGATTTAAACGAGCTCACTTTTTTCTTTCATATCTTAAAAAAGTACAGAAGGAAATAAAACTTCAATTAAAGCGTACATCAATAGAATTTGATATGAGCTTTGTATCAGATTGAACACTTTGAATAAAGTTATCGGATTATCATGTTAGTGTATCTGTTTTGAAATAATTTCAATATTAATTTTGTTTATAGATATTATTTCTTCCTCTATTTTCCTATCTCTCTTCAAACAACAGAAAATTTGTAACAGCCTTTAGTTTCTAGTTAAAAATATCTTTATCTGTGACAAATATGTAGTCAATTGCATTCATCCGTTCGATCGTTAAAACTGAAAATCTTCCCATATTCTATAATTTTAATTGAAATCTTTAATTCGAATTTGAAAAAAAGTGTTTATTTCCCTAATTTATTAGTAACACGGACTTCTTTAATTTTATTTTTTATTTGTCAGTTTCTTTGTTGATCCCATTTTATTATTGAATCTAAAAACTTTCTTGCAGATCAAATAATACGATTGAATTACAATTAAACCACATATCTTTATATACATTTTTTTTTCTTAATAATGTATTTTATTAAGAAATAGATAAAATTGGTTTACTTCCCTATCTTTTTATATCTATGCTCTGGCTTACATAATTGTACAACGAATAGTGAATGATTGAAACTTGTAATCTAATAGTTATCCTATAATTGTCTGCCATTTATTTACGGAACAAGGATTTGACTTAACAATCTCAAATTACTGAATTCTTTTAGTTTACATTTCCGACTGATATCCTTTACAGTTCTTAATAGCTGTGTCTTTAGGTTAAACTAACAAATGTTCTGTAGGTGATGTAACCAAGTGGTTAATGTAAATAACTCAATGTATGTTTAAAAAAAAAAAACAACTTTAACTTTCACATTTAGTTGAAACCAGATGTAAGGTTATTTTTAGATTGTGGACGAAACTTCACTGTTATGCGTTATCTTCTTTACCAATACAACAAAAAATAAGAATGGCAGGACATGATTTTTTTTTAACAAACTTTTGTATTTGGCCAAAAATTTTAAAAAAACGCTAGATTGTGATTTTTTTTTTTTTTTAATTTTTGTGAATTTTTAATTTAATGGCTTTTAAAAAAAAAGTAAATAAATAAAAATAAAAAAAATATTAAAACGGAAGGAAGTTATTATTACTAAAGGGTTTTGTTTAGAATTTTTGTTTGTTTGTTTTCAGAGTAGCCTTAAGGGTTGCTGTTGTACAGAGTTAGTACAATAAGTCATAATAGCGACAGATAACCTGCCCTTAGGCCTCCTATGACCTTCCCCCTACTGTTATAGTTTTTATTATTATTATTATTATTATTATTATTATTATTATTATTATTATTAATATTGTTATCCAACGCCTGGGCTCTTGGACATCAATGGATAACAGCTACTTCAACTCCTTCAATTGAATTTATTTTGTTTGCGGCATCAGATGAGACTGCAAATTGTGTAAAAAAAGTGTCAATAATTTCATTAATAATTTGGAAGTGTGAATTGTGTTTTAGTGAAATAATGTTTTCTTTAAAAAAGAAAAGGTTTGTGATTTTAAAACAATGAACAAAACTCCAATAAATATACAAACCACATAACTATAAAGTATAAAAACTTGAAAAACTCAATTCATCATCACTATATTTCGCAGAAAAATACTTATTCTGCTTCATCAGGCTTAATACAATGAAAACATAGAATAATATAAAGAAACGATAAGTAGGCAAAGTTATAAAACAAAAAGGCAAGTTATAAAACAATAAATGTTAATAATGTTACCATGTTTACAAGTATTTTTTGTTTTAATTGAAACATGGAACATTACCAACATTTATTGTTTTGTAACTTTGCCTACTTATCGTTTCTTTATATTATTCTATGTTTTCTTTGCATTATGCAGAATAAGTATTTTTCTGCGAAATATAGGGATATGTGATGATGAATTGAGTTTTCAAGTTTTTTATACAATGAACAAAAGAAAAAAAAGGTGAAAGATGGTTGTTGACTGTAAGATGGAAGGGACAACAGGAAGAAGGAAAATGGAACTGATAGTAGAAGGACTGTTTGTTTTTTCATGGGTCTATAGTGCTAAGTATTCCAAAAGGAAGCGAATACCGTTATATAAAATATGAAATGCAAACTCCATTCTTGTGAAATTTAGTGAATTAACTTCTTAAGGAAAGAAGTTAATGGGCTTCGTGGAAATATTTATTCAGCGTTGAATAGAAGCTGTGTGAATGTACAAAGTGCAACGATCCATTCATAGCATTGCAAGTATATGTATAATAAATTCATAACAATGTCAACAGGAGAAAAGTTAAGATAAAACTTTATTACCTTATTATTTACCTACAAATTATTTGAACTCATACCAGGCATATTATCTTTGAACTTGTTAGGCGTATTATCTTAGAAGATACAATTCATCTGATGCATCGTTAATACAAATGTTTACCATTGGGCATATTTATTTATGAATATTCATTAGAAATATTATTTATATTTATTTCGTTAAAGATGTTTGTGTTATTGTATAAACTACAGTAAGAATTTACTTTGCTTAATTATAAGATCAAAACAAATTCTTGCAATTTCTTGGAAAATAGACCTTAGGAGTTGAACGAATAAAATGAAACAGCATCAATGGAATTTGAAACCAACACGAAATACGGTAGATTCAGAATAGCTTTTTGATCATTATTTCAAATGGATTCAATAACCTTCATCAATATAGATGAATGAGTCAATGTTGATGTAGTTCTATATATTTCATGTTAAATTGAAAACAAAGTGTTTGATAGCAAGAACATCTTTCTGTGGAGTATCTTCATCGAAGGAAGTCTCACTGATGGCTTCAAATGGTGACATTAAAGATTAATAGTCCTTCATCAAACTAAGTTTAAAGTTTCGTTGGCCTTACAAATAGGTCAGCAGCTATTAGCACCCACACATGTTGATTCATCTAATCCAGGATTGCAAGGATAATGAGTTCATAAAAAAAGACGTTCAGGAAATACACAACAATTCATAGAACGCTCTTTGATAGCTTTAGATTAAGAGGCTTGACTTTTCTTTTAAAAGCAGTTATTCTCTAGAATAGGAAATAAAATTCACTAACATAATTTTTATATTATTAAGAAATTGAAGAATATCACTTGTAACATTTAATACTCAAAATAGCAATACGTGAAGTTCCACAATGGATTTATCCAGAAAATCTTAATTGTAAACCAATTACGACTTGTTTAGGTATAAATGATTTGAATTTTCACAATAGTGTTTAAAATATCATAATTAATATATAATATTTAGTTTTTTTAGAAAGTATTAATTTTTCGAAGCAATGAATTTCTACTAATGCGTTAATGAGGCCTACTATTGTCTCCTCTCTTTTATTTCCTTATTATAAAACCTTCTTCTCTAGGCGATCATGGCCGACTTCATTTATTAATACGTAATGTTATATTAATATCTTACGCGATATGTTTAGTGAACTTAAATTGTGAATGGATTAATCGAAATTTAAAAAAAACAGAGGGTGCAATTTGAGTGTTCAGGTTATGACTGTTGGATTTCTAGCTGCTTAAAATTCGAATAACGAGGTTCCAATTTCTGAAGAGCATCAAACATCTTGAATTTCCTATATTTTATTATTATCATTCTATAATGCTATCGATAC
The DNA here is from genome assembly GCA_023159025.1 of Thereuonema tuberculata. Lineage (NCBI taxonomy): Eukaryota > Metazoa > Arthropoda > Chilopoda > Scutigeromorpha > Scutigeridae > Thereuonema > Thereuonema tuberculata. The sequence goes on from JAFIDM010006943.1 coordinate 65,872,984, forward strand.
AAATGTAAAGTGTCATTAAAAGATTAATCTGCAAATCAAGCTACATATTAAAATCTAAGCAATGTTAAACAATATACTTTGTATAGAATAAGTGAAAGCCTTCCACAATATTATAATTGGGTTCATTTGTAAAGTAGTCCAAGATTATAAAAAGAAATCACTTCTGGACCATTAAATTATATTTAAATGTGAATTTGGGATATATTAGTGCAGAATTGTTTGAAATACCGTAAGTTCCAGATTCAATCACAAACATAGACGTAACTTTTCAGATTGTCAAGATTTTGAGAACAGATATTTCTTTGAACATAAGAAATCGACTTTTGTTCTACAACTTTTTTTTTATGTCATCAAGTGCCAACAGTAAAACTTAACAATGCTTTAATGCTTTTGAGTTTCTTAAAATTTGGAATTTCTTTGATACTAATTTCACAGTTTTCAAACTATAAAATTAGTGTCAAGGAAATGTAAAAACAATTAAAAGATTTACAAACATATACTTAACTGCTATATAGATAATGAAGTATATGACATTTTTTAGTTCTAAATGAATGATCGAAGTTTCTGTGGGTTTATTTTCCATAATTGTTTCTGTTCATTTGTCATTAAAAGATATTCTTTGAAAAATAGATATATGAAGCAAAATTGTTATAAATCTATTATCTTTAATTGGGTTCAGCTAATGGACTCAGTCAGACAAAATTTAAGGTTTGAAGAAGACGTGGTTGTTTATTTATGGCCGTTTGTTATGGCAGGAATCCAGGGACAATTCATTACTCACCCAACGACCGGAAGCATTTTGAAAGGAGAACCCGTTAAACATTAGCAATTCTGTCAGTGAATTTAAATTAATGTCGATTCATAATTCACAATCTCATATGTTGTGGTTTTGGGCATTACGTTAAAGATTGTTAAACATTTAATCATAAATAAATCATAGTAACGATTTTATTATTTATTTATTTATTTTTTATCGAGAGGATCTGAGTAGCGTTTCTAAATTGTATAGACATGCCAGATAAAGACGACCATGACATAACTCGAGAGTTCGAACCCAACCTAGAATCTGGTTAAGAGATGACAGCTGGTGATACGACAACGTGTCTCCTTTACAAGAATCTTCTGATTTATTCAATGATTGTTTTAAATATCAACAAAGTTGTGCGTGTTTATTAGAAATAAATAACCCTAGTTTGTGATATTCAGCTACACGTAACATAGCTTGAAAACTATTTTGTCGAGGAATTACAGGTCATTGAAAAAGAACGTTTCGTGAAAGTAAAGAATGAATCAATATTGTGATTGTTCATAAAGTGATTTTTAGGTGCTTTTCGACCTTAAAAGTAAGCTATTCACTGCATTTTTACAGACAGCTGCAAAGTGGAATAGAATAAATCAGTTATGAATTTGATATAACAGTAGCACGCGACCATAAAATAACAAACCTGTCTTGTCCAAACCTTACATTTTTGTCTGAATGAGTTGAACCCTGTAAAGATAACAGATTGAATCTGGATTTCTAGTAGCAATTTTCCTTCATTTATCTACGTTTTAATGAATATCTTGAAATAACAAAAAAAAACAGAAACTTGGATCATTCACTCAGAACTAAAAAAAATGTAATGTAATATAAAGTAGTTAAGTATATTTTGAAATCTTTACCTTTCCTTTAACACTAACTTCAGTTTATAAACTGTGAAATTAAAATAAAAAAAAATTCCCAACTTTAAGAATTCAAAATCATTTTGGGTAATACTGAGAAATTTTACTTGTGTGTTTATAATAGAATTTTGTATCAGTTTCGAATTGGATGTAACACAGTAGCATTCATTCCTTAACCAAATACAAAACAACATTGAAATAAAACAAAAGAAAAAAAAATAGAAATATGCAAACTAGTTGTAATTTCCTACTCCATCGGCATAAGAAGTTTTATCAAATTTGCCAGTTTGTATCAGCGAAAGATGGACAGACATTGGAAATATAATAAGTGCTTTCACTTAAAAGAATTCAGAGTTACTTAATTATAATAAAAGCATATATTTATATATCATTTCTAGTAGCTGAGATTAATGTATCTTTGATAGATGTAACTTTCCTGAGAAAAGCTAGGCTTATAAAACTACTATTTCTGTATGTATTTGTCTGATGTTTATGTGTGTCCTTTCACTTTTATAACTTTTGAACTGGTTAAGGGATATTCTCGAAACTTCAAGATTTTTTTAAAAAAAACAGAAACAAACCAAATCTCTTAAAATCAATCAAATCATTTTCTGCAAAATTCTTAATATTGTTTCGTTAGTTTAAGTCTATTAAGAAATCGATGAAAAAACATTTTATTTACAGTAAATCTCCAGTCTTTGCCCAAGCTTCAGCCTCTTGCATTAGAAAACAGCAACTAAATTATCTGTTCAAATAATTTCGGATCAATTTAAACCAATTTCTTCATTAGCCTTTAGTTTTGTATATAAAGTGTTTATAATTTATTTGATTATTATTTTCTATTTTTATATCCGTTACTAGCTACAACAGGATAGTATAGATTTGGTCTAACATGTTGGATAATATTCGTAATTAAAGAAATTTAATGTGTGTAACATATTAATAGATAAAAATAAGGCCAACAAACATATATTAGAAATTATTGTAATAAGATTAAAAATACACACAAATGTTTTCGGAACGTAATATTCATATTCACTTAAAAAGAAAATACATTTTAAGTCTTTTTTACAGTTACAAATTAAGGAATTTTTAAAAAAAATTAAAAAGATTAAAAAGTACATTGACTTTTTTAATAATTAGCTGAGGATGCAATAAAAAGCAGGTCGAAACTGTATTTTTCAAACTTTTTAACCTTTTTTTAAATTTCTTAATTTTTAACTGTAAAAACATCTTTAAAATATGTATTCTTTTTAAGTGAATACGAAAAAAGTTTTTCCACATGTTTTAAATTATGATCTAAATAACATAATATAGAGTAAAGTGGAGAATTGAGGTAATTCCGATCAGGACCTAACTCCAAAATGAGCAGCGCTATAGTCGCCTATATTGTACAGATTTCTAGCGAAAGACATCTCAAACATATTCAAATTGAATTTAACATTTGTGAAATAACACGTGTGTGAAACAAACGCTTTTGTTTAGCTGATTTTTCTTATAAGAAAGGTTAATCTTTTATTGTTAGGGAAGTGACGGTAGTAGTATCTTTGTAGTATCTAACAACAGGGAATGTACTGTTAGATAGAACTACTTTCAGATTTAACCATCTAGCCCTTATCAAATAGGCGCGATTTAGTTTAAAATGACATTTCAAGGTAATTCCGATCACTACTGAATAGTGTCTCTAATTCTGATAAGATGCCACGCCCTGCCACTACAGTGCCTCACGTTTTAAGGATGTGATATCTGCTAGTTCAAAGGTCTTCGTGTTCCTTTCAAGAACTGCCATAGTACTAAAAATAAGAAATGAAACAAACCTCAGACAACAAGAAAATTGCATTCCGAAATTTTAACTAAATATTTGTAACGATGACGAATGTGACGATTTTGAGGAGACAATGTGCAACAATAACGACCTTTGTATTATTTGTGGGGATGAGGAACAGGGCAGAGAACTTTAGTAAAGGTGCTCAGAATGGACCAAAGCAGCATGTTCTGGCTATGATTCACTTACCAACAACGTTGTGACTACTGTCGTATGCGACGAACGTTTAAAAGTTTTCAGGAAAATAAATGTTAATTTAGAGGAAAATAGATGTTAAATGTTGAGGGAAAATTCATTTTGTTTCTTAATATTTTTGTTTTTTATATGGTTTGAAATAAATAATCGGAATTACTCACACATTGGGGGAATTCCGATCAAATGCAGGGTGAATAAAAATAATTCAGTTAACCCAGTTGTCATTTTCAGTTTTTTAATATATAACCATATACTACAAAGATCAGTAAAAATATATTAATTTTATTCTATTTCTTAGCATGAAGTGTTTTTCTTTTGCGACAATTCTTGCTTAAGTGATCGGAATTCCCCTAGTTTACGCTAAGAATGGGAGGGCCTAAAAAGTTTGCTAGTAGTGCGGCCTCCCGTTGAACGCTTCGGTGAGAACAAGCGTTAGAAAGCGTTTTAGAACAAGCGTTTTAGATTGCAATTTTTAGTTGTAAGTTGTAACTTCAATTTACGTCCTTATATTCGTGATCAAAATAACTCCCAAAATTGTTGCGAAGAAGATACCTACAAAAAATACGATCAAGACTTAAGGGAAAAAATGCTAAAATACAATGTCGTTTAATTACAGTAACAGCGATAACTCTTGTGAAATAAATAGGTTTTGAGTTGAAATTGTCGATATTTGTAATCTTCCTGTTGATTTCATGGAAAATTAATCCATAGAAGACGAAAACTAACAATACAGGGACCTCCGAAAAGCTCCAATTTTACAATAAATAAACAAATTAAAAATAAATGCTTAAAGTTCATCATCACTGCTTTTTTATTGAATCTTATGACTCGAAAATTGGCACGTCAACATTAAGCTGGATTTTCCAGTTCATTTTGTTTATTTTATCAGTTTTGAAAGTGTCCTCGTTCAAAAGTTTATCAAATATTCAACAAAAGTTTTTGTTCGAAAGTTTTGAGTAAATAATGTCTAGATACAACAAGAAGCATCTAATATTTAATATTTCTATTTAATAAGAAAATAAGGTTTCCCAGATTGTTTTCAAGACTGAATTTAATTTTAAAACTTAAAAATATTAAAACTTTGCAATGAAATCAAGTCAATCCTCAACATAAAAATAAAGATCCTTGATTTTTGTGCTTCGTCACTCCATCTCCATAGATACCAGAGCATTGGTAAGATTACGAAAGTAGTTTGGAGGCCAACAACAACAACAATCAAAAAAGCTACTGTAAGTATTAAATTTTTTTTATACTTTTGAGATTTCCAGTCTGCATGTTTTAATTCTATATATATTTGAAAAAACAAAAGAAGAAAAAAAAAAAACCCTATAAATTTCCTAACTAATGATAGATTATAATTCTCATCTTCTTTATACTCCATAACAATATTTCAAAGACATAATCGGTCTCCTTTCTCAAGTTATCAGAAAAGAAATACATCTTTCGTTTTCCGAAAATAATTCGGAATGAAATAATAACAATCATGAAATTTGCAACTAACCATGTGCATGATAACAATCAGAATGTATAACCTTCTATGTGACGTAAGATACACATTTCATTTTTATAATCATTATTATAAACAATTTTCCATAATTTATCTTTGAAGAAACCAAATTCTAAATTTACAAAATCAAAAACAACTGTTTTAAAGTTTCAAGTTCACCAATTTACTGCCCAATTTCTGTAAAATCATGTTCGTTTCTTAAATCATCCAAAATATCTTCAATCCAAGTAGACTTCTCACCTTTAAAATTATTTAGTATTGATTAAATCATCATGAATACAATTATCTTTATATAATTTTTATAAATCCGATAAGAATTATATCAAGGTAATTTAATTAATGATAGACTAGTTTTAAGTCAAATTTATACTTAATAGCCTACTAGTCTATCATTAGTTACGAATTTTGAAAATAGCATTTTTTTAAATATATCTCCATCTAAAGAGAGTTTCAATCTGTAACTCTCAAAAGTAATAAAAGACTTTAATGCCTACAGTAGCTTTTTTTTTTTTTTTTTGTATCTTTATAAATGTGTAACATTGATACCAAGTAAACATTAAAGATAAAGTACCAAGAAAAATAAGAAAAGAAATGAAGAAGTAACTTTAAACACAAAGTTTTAATTTAGAGTAAACCAAGTAAATTGATTGGGAACAGTATCCTCCAAGGATCTAACTTAGGTTCACTTGTGATATACAGTATTAACTCACTTTTTTGAAAATACGCGTTTGCTTATGGAGATGGTTTTCGTTATTAGGCTTCAAAAACAATCTTTGTTGCTCAAAATAACATTCAGTAAAATTTAATAAAATCGTTGGACAGAATCATTATTATAAAATTAAAACTAACCAGGAAAAAAGTGAATACAGTTCTCTCAATCATAATAAAATTCTAAACATTCCATCAAATCTAAAATAGAAATTTTTGATTACCTACATAAAAAGCAGTAGTCAACTCCGAATTAAAGATTAAAATCAAAATTATAATCGAATCTGTGTTTCAAATATCCTACGGTACATATAAATAATAAATCACTAAAACAATTTCCATTCTAAAGAATCTATATGTGCTTAAATATTTATTCCGTAAAACTGAGTTCCCAAATTTTCTCAACAGATCTTTGTGGGTGCTGACTCCGCAATAAATTACAGCAACTCACCAGATAAGCAATTTATTAACTATCTTAATTACTTTTTATTTGAAAATAATATTCAAAAAGAAAACTCCCTAAGCAAACTACATCTACATATCTGTCTACCTAATTGAACCCAAATATATCAAAACTGATTTGTAAATACTTCATTGTATTTATTTAGTAGAAGAATGAAACATGATTTTTATATTGCTATTTTATAATAACTCCAATTATCGCGCTCTAAAATAAGAAATTGAGTAGCAGGCCCAAGTGGAAAAAAAAAAAGGTTAGAATTGTTTAATAGGAGCCACTGATATCGGGATGTGATTCAATGGACCACGAGCACTGCATTATAACGAGGTTGAGCTGTATTCGGATTATAATAAAAACAAATTATTGTTAGTGCTATTCATCACTTTGAAAAGCATTTAATTAAAATAAGTAAGTAATTACTTATGTTATTGTTTTTTTTATTTCTTATAAATATTAAGAAAAGTAGTATTAAATAAAATAAATACTATTTTTCTTAATATATTTGATTCAGATATGATTAAAATTATCAAATATATTTATATGATTGAAATTTGAATTTATTCTTATATAAGATTTTTTCTTTTATAAATAATTAATTTTAAGAATTAAAATAAATAAATAAATAAAAGATTAATACATAAAAAAATTAAAAGAAAAGTTGTTTTTTTTATAATTACTGTAAAAGCAAAATATAATAATCTTATAAATTTCACATTAATAATATGACTGACTCTTATTTGACGAGGCAATGAGGAAAATCTCTCCATTCCTATGCAATGCAGTTGGAGTATTGCAGGTATTTGTACTGAGTCACATCATCATCTTTAAAGCTTCCTTATTCTTCTACACTTTCTTTCTTACTTTTTTTTTGTTGCGACTTCCCCACCTGCGGCTGCCTAATTTTTCTGTAACTGTGGAGATGTGATTTTTTTCTTTTTTACTCTACAATTTGATTCTGAGAACCGTTTTGTACGAGGTGGCCTTGACTCTTCATTAGAGATAGGAACTACCATCCTCGGACTTCTTTCACGCTCCACGCCTCTCAATTACACAGACCAAAACACGTTATTCAAGCAGACTCTGGCTGGGAAACACCGGAAAATTCTCTCATGAAATTCGAGTTTTGGATTTCCACTGCTAGAGCAAATCTCCCAAGTCAGATTATTAAGGCATTTTTATGGGATTCAAGAGAGCCATAGTTTCCAAAGAGGATTGTATGTTTGGTGTAATATATTTTTTTTCATCGTAGAGGAAAATAGTCAGAATAAAAATTGTGTTGAACCGTTGTTATGAGTCACTGTCTCTATCAGGCAGATCTGATAGTTGATATCTCAGATTTTAAAAAGAAGTTGAGGGTAATTCCTACTAGGAAAGGTAAGATGCCAAGTAGAGAAATTTTTCGCTGAAACCGAACATATCCTTCAGAAAAAAAAAAATCATAAAGAAGCCCTTCCCACTTTTTAAAATCGTAACGCTGTGAAATATTTCGTATTCGCATGGCCTGTACTGTCTGCGCTCTTGTGATACCATATCACATCACGTTTGGGAGTGTTTTGGTGATAGTAAAGTGTGCTTTTGAGCTGTAAATGTCGTGGTACAACATGGCGCATTGATAAGGTAATTCTCTAATAACCATTTTTCAATAAAATACTTTTTCTGATATCTTCCATAGTTTTTGTAGTGCAGTTCCAAGCCTTTACATGAAAAATCACTGTGCAATAGTGGGTCCAGGTTATCACGACACTGTAAAGTGGACACTGTAAAATGAACATTAGGTTCATTCTACATATCAGGTTACACAAGATCATTCTGTAACCTCAGCACATTGAGTTACGGGCGTTGAAAAATCAATGCGCTTACTTTATACTACGACATTTTCAGCTCAAAAGCACACTTTACTATTACCAAAACACTCCCAAACGTACCATTTGATATGGTACCACAAAAGCGCAGCCACTACAGACCATGCGGAATATTTCACAGCGTTACGTTTTTAAAAAGTGGGAAGGGCTACTTTAGGATTTTTTTCTGAAGGATTTGTGCGATTTTAGAAACAATTTGCTCTACTTGACATCTTGCCTTGCCTAGTAGGAACTATCCTCAACTTATTTTTAAAATCTGAGATATCAACTAAAAAAACCTGCGTGACTTTTACAGACAATCCATCCGTCTCTCATTCTGATCACGATAACTTAAAAGCTATCCAAAAAAAGTCCAACGGTCACAAGAGAAAAGATCCAAGAATTTCGAGACTATTAAGACTAACTTGAGATCGGGTGATCCTCCCTCGGACACTTCATTCTGGAAGGTGCTTCCTTCAAGAATAAAATAAAATCGTAGAAGTCCCGACCTCCGCAGGGGATTGAATCCCGGCTCGAATCGTCTTACCATTTGAAAAGCTATCCCTTCAAATTTTTATGATGAGTAAACTACACAACTGTAATGATTTTATAATCCCAATTGGATTCCTATGTACGGAGTGCAGATCAAAAATCGTTATTATGCAAACGATTCATCAGGTATTTGAAAATCGAAAGCCAAGTGTATTTTTGTTTCTTTGGAGGAAAGAGGAAAATCGTTGACCCCTGTCTCTGTATTCGTGCATTTGCATTAAATTACTCTTCTGCTGGAAGACGACTAATTTCCAGTACATTCCTTTAGTTTGCTGGATTGAGTTAAATTCAGATTTCGAAATCGAACAAAAAAACCCACTGTCTTATTATATAGTCATTATTGGCAGCCATTTGTTAGTTGAAATAATAATAATAATAAACGCTACAGTATTATCATTCGATGCATATTCCTAGCAAATTGAATAGTGTATTTAAATTAAGAATATATTTTACTTATGAGACTTTAATTAAGCATCAAAACTGGTAACAATCAAAATTTAAAGACTTTTTCTCACAGAGAAAAAGGAAAAAAAAAAAACCGCATGATTTAGTTCATCCTGGAATTCATTGCTGCAGATAACAATATGGCGGAGTCATAATGCTGGCCGAACACGTGTCAATTTTCTTCAGTATTGACGGTCGATATTGATTAAAATTGATATTGACAGTTGATATCACGCGCGAACACAGTTTTTTCTAATCGAGTATTGACCTGATTATTGATGCTTTACGGCGCTTCGTCCTTCGCATACAGTTTATTTGCCTTATAAACACACCACACGAGCAGAGCATAGCTGCACTGGTGACAATATTCCCAGCGATTGTACGACATCGGTTTTATACAATTTATTTGCGAATAAAATGGGAACTATTCCGGTGTGCTTACTTGCGTTTAAGTCTAACTTGTTACGAACGTACAGAATCGCTCTAGTATCAAACGCCTTACCTCTGTAGAAATCAATGAGGAGTCTTTCATGATCAATTGACCAAATGTTGTTGTTTGAATTATCTTTTTTTGGCCGACCCATTTTGATGATTTTACGCCTTCTATCTCAAAAAAAGTGCTCATTGTGCGTTTCCTAACTTCAAAGCGGCGCCTTCCACGTCACCATTGTCACGTGATTTCATCCGTTCATGTGATTCGCTCGCGCACCATCAATACTTTAATGGGCCCGGTAGCCGAGTGGGTAAGGGCGCTTGGCTGCGGGTTGGAGGTAGCGGGTTCGACTCCCGGCCTCGGCGGAGGACGGGAATTTTTCCACGCTTCTTTCTCCTCCAAACGGGCCCTAGGGTCTACCCAGCCCTCTATAGACCGGGTACCGGGTTTCTATCCCGGGAGTTAAAGGCGGGCGAGCGACGGGCCGACCCCCCGTCCTCAACTTTGTCCCGTAGGTTCTGAACACTGGAGCCTACCCTCCAGCTGCATTGCGCGGTCCTCTGGGCCTGATCGCAACTTTAACTTTAACTTAACCATCAATACTTTTCGACAACTGAAGTTGATCCTTTTTTTTGTATCAACATCAATTTTCTTGAAATGGTCAATATTGATCATTTTTATTGATGGAAACGGTTGATATCAATAAAACTGACCATCAATACTGAAGAAAATTGACACGTGTAAGAACTGGCTACTGTAAGGCCTTCACAGCCAGGTATAATTTGGAACTTTTTCCACTAGTTTAAGAGCCAGGGTGATGGAATATGTAATTAGGCTATTGCTACAAATTTGTCCCATTTGACGGTGAAGAGAATTGTCAACGAGTGAAAACGGACTAGAGCCGCAGTTCATTTCCTCGACAGGGCATTTCCTTTTTATTCTACCAAGCTACTTTTGGATATGGATGATATTTATAAAAAACGTGATTAATATAAAATTATTAATTAAAATTGATTAATAAAAATTTAATATAACAGTATATATATAGGTTAAAGATGTAAAGAATAAAAAAAAATCGTCAATCTTGTTCTCTTATACTATGCAGAAAAATAGAAAAATGATTTACAATGCTTTGCGATAAATGTCACAGAGAATACATGGAAGTAGTAATCCATAACCCAAGGTTTTCTTCTTTTCCCAACTGTCGTATAGAAATAATGAGCATTCTAAGATCAATTTAATAGACAACATTCTTGTAAGACTTTTTTTTTTTAATTATGACGGTGAAGACCAAGTTGGCGCCTACTGCATTATTTATTTCTTTAAATTTCTTATTTATTAAAGAACTTCTAAAATGAATGTAATAATAAGTTGTGCTGACTGAAAAGAAGTTAAGGGAATTAGAAAAGAATGAAATTTAAGTTCTCCGCCCAGTTCAGTTCTCCGCGAAGGAAAGTGTTAGTGTAGGCTTTTTTTTTGGTACCATTCAAAGTGACTGTTAGTCACTTAACCAGGGGCGTATATAAGGGGGGGGCCGAGGGGGCCCGGGCCCCTCCCGAAATAATGATGATATGTCCTCCCAACGTTTTTTTTTGGTTGAATAGATTTTTTGGCCCGGGCCCCCACCGAAATAATGAAAGTATGTCCTCCCAAGGTTTTCTTTTTTTTTTTTCTTTTTTTTTTTTGGTTGAACAGGTAGGTTTCCATGGGGTGTCTACTTAATTATATTAATCTTGGCCCCCCCCCCAAATATATTCTATATACGCCACTGCAGTTAACGTTAATATTTAAAAGACAATGATTAGTAAATACTACAACAAAATTAATTCAGTTTGAAATAAAGAAATAATCAAGTGAGATACTAAGTAAATATAATATAAGATCATCATATATTGTGAGAATGGGCAAATTGTTAACGATAATGAAAACGACATGGAAATAAGATGAATGGCGAAAGATGCAATACTTCCAATGTTCATTTTGAAGAAAAGAAATACACAGGAATTTAGAATATTAAAAAAGTGGGTCAAAAACATTGTTGAAAGATATTCCCTCAATGATATTTCAAAGTCAGAACTAACTGAGATTTCTTGTGGCAGAAAAATACACACTCAGAATATCAGATAAGTATCTTATCTTTTCATCTATTTTTTTGACTGACTTCGGTGCCATGAGTCAGACTTAAAACTGAATTTTATTTCACTTCGTAATTACAATGACGCCTCAAAACAACCTCCAGCTATCCCGTGGAAAACAATTGGATTTCAGAATTACTGAGCACAAATTAAGCTTTTTCTTGAAAGAGAAATGAGACAAAGTTGTCTGGTTAACTTGATGATTGGGATACGCTAATTAAAAGTCCGTCATTTCTTTAACATTACGAGTTCCCGAGAAGTTTTGACCGTTTTTCTTAAAATCTGATACGATTCTTATTTAGGGCTCATCTTAAAACATGATCACCATTATGTTGGTCTCCATCCTCAGCCAATCCCTTCTCGCTCCGATGGATACCTGAGCTATCTGGTTTCAATTGGATCCAACTGAACTTAAAATTTGTCAACACTATTAAACATTGTTAAGGAACATGTTTATATGTGTGCAGAATCACTTCAAAAATCTAGAAGCATATCAAATCAAAATTTCTAAATGACAGCAAATCATATTTGTATTCAATTTGGGTCAAAATTAAACATCATCATAGAATTTTAAGGAAATCGGTCCATCCGTTTTAGCGTGATGGTTGTTTAAACAGCGAATAAAAATGCTCAAGTTGAATAATAAGATTTCGGATGCGCAGTCAATTAAAGCTGCCTAGTTGTCTGTCTGTCTGTCTGAAACTTATGCATTCCCATACCGTCCGACTATTCGGGATCATAGGTATTTTGCAGCATAATTGCTAGAAGGATCCTATGGATATACATACTATTTTCATTGTTTCATTTAATGGATTTTTGTTATCCTTATCGCCTCAATCTTACTGTTTATAAGTAAGATTATAAGGTATTATTTCTTTATATGATAATGAATAATATATTGAAACACACTTCAAGCTTCATGTAATTCAAGTAGAGGAGAGGAAATTGGAGAGAGGAAATGTAATTGGAGAGGAAATACAGGGGATAAAACTTTTTTTTAGGCAGCACTGGATACTAAGGGAAATTACAGTAAATTAAAAATAAATATGTTTTATCTTTGTCCCAGCTAAAACCTTTCTGCTCTTGAGAAGTCATATCTGCAATGTGTTGGAATTATGGATGTGGGTAGCAAATAGAGTGAAAGATTGATATAATAATCAGAAAAAAAAACTCACCATATATATTTCGGAAAAGGATTCATCGTCAGGCAAGTTCTTTATCTAAAAATAGAAAGAAAGAAAAATCACAAGAGGCTCCGGGAAAATTAATTGGTATGATAATATTGAAAAGTGAAAAAGAATAAGTCTAATTTGAAAAGAAATTAATGGAAATAATATACTGATAGTAATTTCCAACAGTGATAAGAGTTCGCAAAGCCTTGAACGCTAGCGTCAGAAGTACGTGCAAATATACGATTATGTGGGCGTTTCGAATGTTTCAGTTACAAATTTGTGCAGAATTCATTGTATATTCTGTTAGATCGTAAAGTTTTACTCCATTTATTTCTTTGAAATGTTTAAAACAGAAAACAATGATTTGTGAACTGGAGAAGAATTTACTAAACTTTTGTAAAAGTAGAAAAACGTTTTACCATATTTTCGATGAGTTTCAAACATATCTATCTATCGATGTTTCACCGAATTATATTATTAAAAATGTTTTACGTTAATATGTAATGCATTTTAAAGTTGTGTTGGTTTGATTTGATTGGAACTAATCTGATGTAGGGCCTTCAATTAGTAATTGAAGATTTAATCAATTTTAGCCAAATGGAAATGTGAAAAAAAGTTGTTTTGTATTTGTTTTTCACATTATATCTTTTTTATTATTTTTCAAGACCTTAAAGAAGATAAAAAAATTTACAGAACAAAAAAAATATATAGTTGAAATGATTGTTGATGCTACGTAATAGTCTGTACTAATATTCCCATAACTTTGTAATTTCCCCGTAATCTGGTAGTTGAAGCTAAAAATAGAAAGTCATTATCAATAAAAGTAAGTGAAGCCAACTTTAAAATCAACACAAACATTTATTTTGATGGAAATGACCAGCTTTGTAGGTCTTTACAGTATAATAATATAGTTTCCATTTGCCAACACAGTCATTTGAATAACATGAAATCTTTGGGAAATCCCATAAAAACATGAAACTTTTCATCAACGATTTTAAGTGAATTTTGAGAACAATGGTTTCACCGGATGTTTCTGTTTTGAATTCTCGAGGGAATGACAACATGTAGGTTTAAACACCTACGCACGTTTTGATAATTATGGAATTGGAATTTAGTTTATGAATAACGAATTTGCAGTCGCTATCAACTTCTTCAAAACTTTTTTGACTGAAAGTTAATAGAAATTAGTCGTGAATTGGTCATTTATCGTCTAAAATTCACTCAGTAAAACAGAATGTATACAAAACAAAGTGTTACTATTTCTTTATGGTTCTTCTTGTAAAGTGTTTTACTCTGCCTTAGTCTTCTGTAATTCTTATACTAAGATCTCTTAAAGTATCTTAGAAGTTTCTCAATTCAGAAGTTCAAAGCTTTTAAAGTATCCCAGGACAGTGGCGTTTCTTCATCCGGAAAAAACCTTTGAGATCTGATTTCGTTAATGAAATTGAAATTCGAAGTCTTTTGTTTCCTAAGAGAAAGATTCATCAAATTAATATACATATAAACATTCCTTTCCTTTTACTATATTTTGAACGGATCTTTTTGAAACTAAACAAGCATATTTTTGGACAAGAGAAGATTTAAGTTTATTGCTTGAATATGATACTGAAGAGATCTGCGAGTGAATGCCTATGGAAAAACATAAGTGGAGAAAAGAATTTAGCTAGGTTTTTAATAATGCCTTTGAATATATCATTAGCGCGTGATTTGATAGAATTTAACTGGTCAGTATTTGTGGATTATATTAATTTTTTCCAGAAACTAAATAATAGAATTTATATTCTGTCGATATTATGTACAACTTACAAATAAACTGAAACGTTTTACCATTTTCAAAAATGAGGAAAATAGGTTTTAAGTTCTTACAAACCTAAAGTGAGAAGATAATTTATTTAAAGAAAAACAAATTATTGAATTAAACAATACACTGAAATATACTGAGAAGGACGAATGCTGGATAAAACGATAATTTCGAAGATTCTGGAATTAGTTTTCTTTTTAAAAGTGAAATTAATTCTTCAGTAATTATTAATTAAAACATTCCTTAAAATGACATTATTATCATCATCCATTTCAACAATAAACAAAATTTAAATTAATATCCTAATTTAAAATATATGTTTTTTATTCGCAAGTAGAACAGTAAACACATTTAAATAAAAACATATTAAAATATTAAAAACTATTACAAGGCCTTTATAAGGTTAGGCCAAAACATGTAACGGTTTTTTTTAATACTTTAATATGTTTACATTTAAGTATGTTTACTTATGAATTATGACTCTACACATGTTAATTTGCTGTTTAATTGTTTTTTAATTTAAATCTTGGAATCAGTACAAATTTACTTAAGATGATTTTAATATTTTGAGAAGGGGGTAGGGTTGTTTTGTTTTCCCAGCAAGGACTTGCAATCTTCTAAAATACCCCCCTCCGCTCTTCCACTTGGGGATTACTTTATCACTAGTTTTGCTAATGTCTTCATTTCTATTTTTATTCTTTTTAAACTTAATTTCCAAAGGAAAGGAGGCTTGTAAGTCACCTTCCTTTTATATATGTATGTATATGTATCCCAAACAATTTTTGAATCAGTGAAAGGGTCATCTTGAAACTTGGTAAGTACATTTACGGATAATAATCTCTCTCATTCAGTTTTTCTTTTCAAAGTTTAAATCGCTGGAGAGATAAAATCGTGAGACTGACAACAGACGACATTCTTACAACGGAAGTTATAAAAGCTCATGTCAAATAACTCAATGATTCATTAAAATCCTTCAGAATCAATTCATTACTTTGCAAGCAATCAATTCTTTTAAGAACTATTTTTGAATGTGTTTTACCAATTCAATTATTTTCTTTCTCTAATAAAAGAAATCCTAATTTCGATTAACAAAAGTCATTTATGTATTTAATTAATATTATTTTGTTTTATTAATTGATTTATTTCTATTAAATTTGTGAAAATTTTAGAATGTTGAATTCCCAGTTTAACTTAAGGAATTCTGATTTTTTTCCCCCTAACTAATGACTCAGAGATTCTAATTATGTGAACCTCTGTTTCTTCGAATATTAGTGTAAATAATTGCCATTTTAAGACACTACTAATCTATTACGTAATCCATTCTGTTAACACAAAGAGTCATAAAAACAAACCAAGTCGCGGCCGTGCCTAAGTAACTGATAATCAAATATTTAAAGAGAAGTATTTTATCACTGATATTCTGATAGCCATAGATAAAACACTATATTGTGAAAATGGCTTCTATGTATTAAAAAAGTTTATTATATGGGTGTTATTATAGAAGAATTTACAATTTAAAAGATATTTTCATGTTCCTTTTCCGTCTCCTCAATTCTTTTAGCAGAATTTTCAATGGTTTTATCATCATTATCATTTTTCGTATAAATGTCCATAAAGTTAATTTTTTCGCCCTTACTCTTTTTAGTTTCTTTCTATGTATTCTATTTCTTTTATTTTGGATTTGGTTTATTAATGGACAAAAATATAATTAGATACTTAAAAATGAATTCATTTTAATTAAAAAAATGATATTAAGTAATTCGTTTAAAGTAGGCCTACTAAGGGTGAATATAGTTTTATTTAGAAGGGCTTACACTAGTTGAACTAGAAAATAAACTACAACGAGACACATTTAAATAATCTTCTTTTTTATGTTCAATAGATCTATACAGTACGTCAACATAAATCATATATACATGTAGGGCGTACTTTTATTTATTTATTTTTTTAAAAAGAAATATCTTTCTTGCGGGGTCTAATTCTAATGCATAAGTTTAATTAATCTTCAAACTTTAGTATGTCAACATTTCAAGACCAAAGTAAAGTCGTAAGGATGTTGATATCGGTCTAGTTGAAAGAAGCAGTAAGAGATCCAGCACAGAGACCCAGATGGAGAGACAAGAGATTTGAAAAATGGAATATTTCCCGTACATCAATTATATGCAGCTAATACAACAGTTATGTATTTATAATACAACATGATACAACATTTATAATTTTCCTGCCCATTAAAAGATTTGATTCAAGAGATTTGCTATAATATAGAGAAGGCCATTTTCGAATGTTACTGAATTTATGGTCTCCACTATCCGATGCATCGAGGAGTAATATTTATAATAATCTAAATCAAAACCACCAATAAAGGAAAATACATCAAGAAAAATTTGCATTTTAAATAGTATTTACTTTCGGATAATAAAAATCTCAATTGAATCTAAGAAATACGCAGAGGAATACATTTTGGAAACCTGCCCCAGAGAGGTCTTTAAAGGGATATTAAGCAATGTTTTTTAAAAGTTAATAATAATATAAGATTTCAATTATATAGATCAAAAATACATAGTCAAAACAGCAATACGTTTAGGCATTTTTTTTTTCGAATCAGTATATTTAAAAGTTTCAAAACATTAAAATGTTTCGATATCAGGTTCCTTTTGTTTTTGTTCCTTTTGTTTTGTTTTAGTGGCCTTTTATATAAATTCGAAACAAAGTCTATAGACTTCAGGTTCTTTTACATAACAAAGAATAATAACTAAAACCAAAACGATTATCTTGACATTACTAAAATAATAATATACATTTATATATATTATTATGTGTATGTATATGTAAATATATATATATTAATACAGTATATACAGTATTATTTAATATGGCAAATATAGAATATATATTACAAGTTATATTTATCTTAAAATAGATTATCAAAATTATTATGAAAATATATCATTATAATAAACGATTTAGATGTAGCTATCTATTCAATTATTACTATTTAAGATAAAACTCTTAATATAAGTAAAACTACTTTAATACTTATGAAAACTTACAAGAAATGCATAAGAACTGTTTTATTTTTCAATAAAAACAAACAAAAAAATCTGATTTCATTCCTTAAATGATTTTCTTGGAATAAATGAATACTAAGACAAAATTGAGGTCAAGTGAGAAGATGTAGGAGCAAAACTATTGAAGTATTCTCCTATTTCCAGTTTTTTGTTTAAGTCATTCCAGGAAAGGCAGAGACCAATTGAATGTCTCTTATCTTGGAATGTCGTTCTACTAAATCCATAAAATGAAGGAAGCCTTTTTTCACTCAGAGATTATTTACTGATAAAATGAACTTTAACCTCTGTCAGATAAGTTGAAATAGAACTCAGGAAATTAATATCAGATAAGATTTAAAAGCGAGGAAACCTCCTAGTGTGAGTCTAGACGCCGTCACAGCAACCAATCAAATACATTGGTTCGGTTCCTGGTGAGGTATGGATGTTTTTTCGGCTCTTTTCCTGGTGCCGTTAAAAATGAGAATTGCTTCATGCAAGAGGTTTTCCCTCCTATCCCCGTTTATTTGATTTATTCCATGTATTAATATATCCTCGTTGAGGCAATGGACATTCGCTCTTTTACCAATAAAAATTCAAAATGTAAATATAATTGGAGAACCAAATTTTCTATGTAGACTTATTTTGAAATAGATCTCATTAAAATTTCGAATTCTGAATGTAAGTGTTTTCTCGGATATCCTTGAAGTCGATCAAACCAATTATTAATTTGAAAGAAATTAACTGCAAATTAGTCTTTATCCGTTTAGTAACCATGAATTGCTCTAAAGGGATTAAGGATTTTTCAAGATATATATTTATGTAATATATATATTTTCATGGTGGAGAATTTTATTGTAAAGAAGAGATTCTCATTCTGAGGAATTTGATTTCAAATTATTCCATCCCATTAGCCAGACTGATACATAAAGGAAAACTCTACTAAATTAAATTCTAGTATAATTTGTTTGAATATAAGTGAGATTGACGGAAATAAATTAAAAAAAAACAAACAGGAATAATTTATAGAATGAAAGACCAATTGGAAGACAGGAAAAGCTTTGACGCATTTGACTTCCTTGTGCTAATTTTATCAGAAGCTTCTAGTTTTGATAATATTTTGTTTTAAAAAGAGCAACAGTTTCATTTTAAACTCATTTACTTGCTTAAAAGAAAAGGTTATTTAATAAATAATTTTTATTAGCAATATAATAGATATAATTTACAAATGTAATTATGTATAAGGAACAATGGGTGAGACCAAAATGTTTACTAAGTGACATCCTGGAACAGTTGTTTCACGCTCTTTGGCGCTCATCAGCCAGGAACAGTCACCAATAAACAACGAGATCTCAGTACTGAGACAAAACTCACTATTATTAGTGAGTTTTTAATTGTTTATTTTTGCTTTGAGGCACCACTGCGATTCCGACGAATATATTTATCTGTACTGTAAAAATATATAAAATATATATGTATTTATAATTATATATTTGTAACTATCGAACATATAACTTCCAAACCAGCACAAAAGACGCTTATGTCTAAAATGTATTTGAATGTAAAACTCATTTCCTATTCGTTCTATTTAGATACAAATAAATAATGGTATGAAAACAAGAGGCAGCCATATTGGATTTCTTTATCACTAAAATGTGAGTCTCTAGGAGAAATAGATTAAAATGACTTTAATTGATGATTAAAATTAATTAATTAATTAAGCAGTTTCAGGTCAACAGTAATGAGAATTTATCTATGATTATCTATGGTTGCAAAAATCAACAGAGAAGTTACTGTTAACTATAAGAATTTAATTTTCTTTTTTTTTTTAAGTAATTAATTTGATTTATCCGCAAACACTACCGAACGGACGGACAGACATACTAATTGCTTTCTAAAGCTTTCAAACATTTGTTTGATGATACTTATTAAGAAATATCTATTAAATCAAACTTTATCAGATCTTTTGAAAGCTATATTTCCAGAAGGATTTAAAAAAAAAAAAAAAGAAATGTTAAGAGGAGAATGATACAGTGCTTTTTTCAAAATTAAAGTAAATAGTGAACTGCTTTCAAAATTGTCGCGATCTCATCAAACCAAAAAAATAAAATTCTGTAAATCCGTAAATGGCTGACAAATCAATGTAGGTTGTAAGTGATTTGATGAACAGATTTATAATTTTTTTATTGCACAACTTCCGATCTTCCAATTAAAAAAACAAATACCGCGATTTGTTACAATGCTAGATTCCCGACGCGCGGTTTGTTTATTTCTGGATAATAAAACTTTCCGGAAACTAGCCACCCTACGTTATTCTAAATTACACCAACAAAGTATCTTTATAAACATCAGTGGGCGAGACCAAGTGTTTATTAAGTGACATCCCAGAACAGCTGTTTCATGCTCTTTGTCGATCGTCAGCTAGGAGTAGTCACGAGTAAGCAGCGAGATCTCGGTACAGAGGCTAACACTTGGTCTCACTCATTGGTACTTATTAATTTTTAGATGCTGCTTTTAAGTCTTTTTATGTGCTAAAAAAACAATCACGGGGTCGGCGGAATGCCAGCACAAGAATTTTCTCACCTACATTTTTTTTGGTGAGTTTTTTATTGTTTGTTTAATTAAGCTTTGGTGGGTCTGCCTACTGTGACTCCTACGAAAGTATCTTTATCTTGGGGTAAAAGGAAAGATGGAGAACCAATTCAAAACACCTGTTCATTTAGAACATTTTAAAAATTACATAAAGATGCGGAAAATATATTATCAGTGGCCCATTTTGGATTTTACAATGCGAATATTCAAAAAGTTTACCAACTACATCTTGTTTCAATGTGCTTTTATCTTCAGATTGGAAAAAATAAAACAAAAAAGGTTTATCATGTGAAAGAAAACATCATTTCACTGATAATCTATCTTAATCAGCCTAAAATAGTCCTACAGTAAATTTCCTCTTTCCCAATTCGAATTACGATTTCAGTATTTTTATTTCATTGTAGTTTTTATTGAAAAAAATGCATTGAATTGCGTCATAAACAATTATCTAATCTTATTTTTCCACATATCGTCCCTTAAGAAAAACAAACACAAGGATTAAAGTAGATACGAATCGCTTGCTTAGTTTCTCTTGTGAGACCTTGGTTTACAACGACAGTTAACTCTGAAGTTGTTACTCAATTCAGTTGACCTTGAGATGCTGTAAGGCCTTGGATGCGTGGGATTTTTGCCTTTGTGTTTGCTATTTTTATTTTAATTTGAGTTTATTGTAGATACAGTTACCTGGTTAACTTACTACTAAGAAATAGTAAACTGATAAATAGTAAGATATTACGAAATTAATCAATTAATAATGCTGTTGAATGTAATATTTATCTTGAAATGCTTAATAATTTCACCTTTGCTGCTTGATACATACACGTACATATATACGTATGTATGTATTTGGCAAATATATATATAAATATTATATACCAATGATTGTGCACTATTTACTGTGTATATAGGCTTACAATGATTGATATGAGTCGACTAACAGAGGGGAAGTTGGTGGAGAATAAGTCCCTCTAATAAGCTCCCTCTTGTTGCATATGAAAAAGGAAGAATCTAGCAATTTCCACGTTTTTCGTTGGTTGCAGAAGTATTGTTCTGTTGTATTTGTCTACTAAACTGCGCTGCCAAAATGCACAATAAAACGGATAATTTAAACAAAAAATACTTATCTGAGAAGATTGAAATTGCAATGGTAGATAAATATGAGGAAATGCAATTCCCTGTTGATTTGGATTGAAATTCAATTTCGTAGATAATCAATGACTAAAATAAATATTAAGTCACCTAAAAGCTTCGTTTCAGAGGAACAATTTCTGTTTTACTATTTCACAGAGGACTAATGAACATTAGTCATGTGGAGGAAAATCCTGGTTTTAACAAGGAAAGATCCTTGATCTCCTAAGGGAAGTGAAAGGGGCTCCTCCAATAGTAGCTTAGAGCCTATACCATTGCGCCCACTGTCTTCAATTTTACTTTCCCGAAACATGTACATCTAATCAGCAATTCTTGTATGTATTACAACGACGTGGAGCAACTGAAAATACTTATGAAGAAGGTAAAAGAAGAAAGTCTAAAAGCAGGATTAAAGCTAAATATGTCAAAAACTAAGATAATGACGAATGGAAATAGCAATAATTTTGATGGCAATATTGTGGAAGATATTGAGAGTTTTATCTTTTGGGGGTCTAGAATAGACAAGGATGGCACGTGCGAATGAGATGTTAGCAGACTTATGTTGGGGAGAATGGCTATGTTGGCCCTTAACAAGATTATGAAAGATGGAGAAATTACAAGGGAGACCAAGATAAGAATCATAAAAGCTATAGTCTTCCCTGTTGCAATGTACGGTTGGGAAAGCTGGACTTTGAGAAAAGAAGAAAGAAGAAAAATAGATGCTTTTGAGCTCTGGATTTGGAGAAGACTGTTGAGAATCCCATGGACAGCAATGAGGACCAACGAGTCCGTTTTGGATGAGGTGAAGCCTGACTGCTCGTTTGAGGCCCTGATTCTCAAACAAAAAGTATTGTACTTTGGACACGTGATGAGAGCTGACAATTCATTGGAAAAGTCATTAATGCTTGGAAAAGTAGATGGGAAAAGGAGGAAGACCTAGAACAAGATGGATGAATGGTGTAAAGGAAGCCACTGGATTGTCTTTGTAAGAACTTTGGAAAGCTGTTAAAGAAAGATCAATTTGGAGAAAGTTTGTTCGTGGAGTCACCAGGAGTCGAAGACGACTTGACGGAAGTTAACAACAACAACAACAAAACTATAACGACTAAACATTATCTTAATCACTCATCATTTTACAATATAGTTAATATTACTTAATATGTGATTAGTATTAAAATGTTTTACTGGGAAATTGTTGTTTTTTAAAAATTCCCAAAGAGATTAGGATATTGTTACATAAAAGGAATTATTGAAATTAAGTTACTAAAAAGTTCACAGATATTGAAGTTAAAAGCATTCATAATTTATTGTCATCGTAAATATTTCTTCCTCCTACGCTTGTCTTTAAAAAACGGCGTACGTGCGCTGAACAGTTATTTTATCTAAGTTATTGCGCATTTGATCTAATTAAGAAAACATTAGTCACGTTTACTTCACCATCACTTTCTCATCCGAAACGAACAAGATAAGCTTATTTACAATTTGTACTTCATTAATAGGAAGGTTCTCGAAGGCCACTCATGGCTTGCGGGTGTGCGTGTGTGTCTTCTTCTATTTACTATGGAGCTGACTTAGTTGAATGAACTCACTATGGAAAATACAACATGAAACGCAATCATACAAATGAAGTAAAAGTAATTTTGTCTCTAAAAGGAAGGAAGAAAGAGACAAAGTTACTTTAACTTCATTTGTATGATCGCGTTTCATATGGGACGTATTTTCCAAAGTGAGTTCATTCAAGGAAGAAATTCTTTTTATTTTAATAAGAATCCAATGTTTTTACTATTGCATCATTTGAAGTAAGAGAGAGTCCTGGTCTTCTAAGAAATCTTAAGATCTTAAGTTTTGGGCTTTAAAAATTACAAACTTTTAAGATTTTAACTGCTTTATAATTTTGTGAAAATATGACTTCAGGCATCAACTTTCGAATATCCGAATAGTACGATTAAAAAGGTTAATAATAAAGAAATGAAAATGCCAGTACAAAAACGAATTTAATCATTTATTGTCCCCCACCCCCCAAAAAAAAGAAGATTTGGAGGCTACCTAAAGAATTGAGAGAAAAGCTTACAGATGGATATTTTGACAATGTTTTGCCGGTAGCTCCATATCTACTAGTCCTATAGAGACGTATGCATCAAAATCAATAGATATTTTCTTTTTAAGAATCTAAATCTTTCAACTATTATTTCAGCTTTGTAGGACATACGAAGATTCTTAATGACACAAGGAATGGATGAGCATTAGATCAAACCTATAAACCGTTTCGTAGCTACTGTATTTAATTGCGGATTAAAAAAAAAACCACTTCAACTCAAAAAGATTTTTATTTGGTTTTAGGAGACAATTCTCAAAGAAAAAATTACATTTGAAGTAATTTAAAAAAAGTTGATAAATGCCCACCAGCAATTACAGCAATTTTTTAAAATTTTCATTTAATTTGTTTATCTGCAATGAACATTTAAATATGACTTCACAGTTAAATAAAAGAAGTTTAACGTGCCGGAATAATTCAAAATTAGGTATACCTAATTTTTAATTATGACTTCATAGTATTTATTCTAAATAGTTAATAATATATGGAATACATAAATGACTTTGTAGTCAAAAGAGATTAAAAAAAAAATTAGAAATTAAAAAAAAAGGTTCCTACTGAAGATCAAATACAGCAAGATCTGACTTGTAGACAGTTTCCTCTGAATACAAAAATACTCTGCTGAAGTAAATCATTTTAGAGATCAGTAATACCTCAGTATCTGACAGAACTTACCCAGTTTTATGTCAAAAATTAATATGTTCACATCATTAATAATTTTAAAATCTTAAATCTATTTCCCTGATGAGGATTCGTGAAAGATCTCTTTAAAGAGTTCCCCGGAAAACTCGTTACATCAAAAGGATTTCCTCTTTATTTTATTTAAATATTGATAACAACAGATAAAAAAAAAGGCTTTGCAGCAAATTTTATCTTTCTTATGAATGACAGAAAAAAAAAAAATACTGCACAGAGAAGTGAAATATAAACAATTTTTATGGTTTGTGAACTTTGAAGCGTTTGTTCTGTTCATTTCAATCCAAGAAAATGGAAACAAAAAAAACAAACAATCTTATGAAAGCTCTGATCTGGAAAAAGGAATAAATTCTACATAAGTATGTAAGAAGTTCTAGATAAGTTATGTAATTTAATTTCTCAGAATTTTATATTGTTCTTATAACTCGTCTAATATATATATATATATATATATACTGTATTCTGTTGATATATAATTCTGCATTCAGGATCATTTGACCAAATATGATCCATCCCGAAGCAGTTCTGTCTTTTCCTGATCTAATTATAGATTAAAAGAATTCATACAAAAGAATTTTTATAAAAAGTTAATTCTTCAAAAGTTTAAATAATATTTTTGATTTTCCTCTTTTAAAAAAAAAATCTCCTGCAATTAATATAATAACTCTATTTATTATACTATAACTACCGTATATGCTCCAATAGAGGCCCCCGGCGTTTATTTGCAAAACTAGCCTCGGCTCCCGGCGCTTAATAGAGACCGGCTGCTATTAGAGGCCGGCCATTATTAACAAAAACCTTCAGAACGCAATATTTTTACACATAAACACAGGCTAACATTACAAACAGCTACTTTATTTGAATTTCACGTACTATATAAGACTGTTAAAGATAAATGGCAATGTCTTTCTGTACCTTTCGCTGATATTCGTCGTCCGAATCCGCAATGACAAGCGACCGCCTCACCGGAAGTTTCTGTCGCGTTTTCCACCGCGCGAATCTTACAGGCAATGACAAATGACCGTTTTGGCGGCATTTTGTAAGGCAATGTACCGTAAGGTATTACGCACGACTATAAAGATACGGACGCTTACACTACTACCGGTAGGCAAATATCAAAGACCCGGCTACTGTTAGAGACCGGCTACTATTTGGCCGTATCCCCTATGCAGCCCGGCGCTTATTAGAGACCGGCGACAATAAGAGCCTCGGCGTTTATTGGAGCATATACGGTATATTAACTTATTCATTTCCTTTAACTTTAGTTTGCCTGATTTATTAATCTAAAATTATTCTGTGAATTATATTGTTTTTAAATTAAGAAATAAATTAAACCGTAAATTTTACAACTATTTAAGTTAAATAATTGATAAGTTACTGAATCGTATAATTAAAAGGCTATTTATAAATCTTTTTATAACTAAAGTTACAGTAAGTTAATTCTGCAGTTAGTCAATTAAAGCACTAGTCCAGGGTTCAATTCCCAGTAGTGGCCTGGAGTTTTTCCTTCATCATTTCTCCTCCAGATGGATCTTGGGTTAGCTCAGCCCTCTATCAAATTGCTTTTGGGTTTCTTCTCTGGAGATTAAAAGCGAATGAGCATCGGACTGACTCAGTGACCTTCATTTCATACTACTTAGCAGGAACCTTCCTCAACTATCAACCCTCCTTTAATCAAGATGTAGCCGTTGTGTTGTGCTTTTTTTTTTTTCCAAGTTTTTCATCATATAAAAAACACTGATTCTGTAATTCTAAGATTCATTTAGATTATCAGTCTGAATTAACTATATGTTTTATTTTTCTGTTATTTTAATTTATGTTTTCACTCTCATTCTTAATATTAATGACATAGCATTAATTTGGAATTTTTACATAGCATAGCATTAATTTGGAATTTTTACATAGCTTAGCATTTAATTTTGAATGTATTTTCACGATTACAACCCACTTTACACATGGGTACCAGACAGAACTGGAACTTCCTTATTGTTTCCAATGTCTCATGGAAAGAATGTAATCTGTTTACACTGCACTGTTGATAAGTCGACTGCAGTGATGCAGTGTTTCTGAAAAATATATCTTTGCCGCAATTACAATTGCTAATGGAGTCAATTCGTTAGGTTGTTTTTCTAATTTTTTTTTTCCAGAGACGAATAAAAATTTCGTAACCTATCGCAGGTTTTCCCAATCGCTGAGGGCGGAAGACACCGCCCTATTTTACGAGGGATTGTAAATCAACTGAACGGAAATTCGCACCTATGAAAACTTCCCTTAAGCGTACAAGGATAGGATATGGATTCCTTCATTCTTTATAGATCCAGTCGTCTTTTAAAGCAGAACATAAGAACATTCCTTCACACGGAATGGAACATTCGTGAACCTTCTAAAGAAAACTGCCAATAAATGAGTCTCCGAAAAACTCTTATAACAATAAATAAATAGAAGTAATGTAGAACAATTTACAAATTAATATGCATGGTATCACTGTTCGACTTCAATCAAAAGTTGTCGGGCCAATTTTTCAGTTTTCATTAAGGCTCTGACGCACTAGCGATTTTCAGTTGCAAAGCAATAAAATAATAAAAAGGAGAAGAAGGGGAACTTTGATGCCTCGAGCAGGGCAGTAATGGGACGATTACTTTTTATGCCGCAGGGTCTTCAGTTGACTCCCAAATGGAACACTGACCCATCTGCCAGGTCGGACTGAAAAACCCGGGGCAACCGCAAACACAATATAGCAGTAATCGCCCCATTATTGCCCTGCTCGAGGCATCAAAGTTCCCCTTCTTCTCCCCTTTATTATTTTATTGCTTTGAAACTGAAAATTGATATTGCGCCAGAGCCCTTACTTTTAAAGTTTATAAGCTTTCAACAAATTTTAATAACTTTTACCATTGGGATATTAAGGATATTAGGTATTAAAGATGAATAAACGGCGAAACTCGTCTTTTCTAAATTTCAAATTGTAAATGAACTTTTATAAAAAAAAAAAAAAATTCAAGGTTAGCTTGGATATAAATTGCAAAATAAAATGTAGTTCAAGGATTAGTGCCCCTTTGATTAAATTGTGATGAAATGTGGGTGGTATTTAGTAAACTATCCTCAATGTACAAATGATGTTCCGTTCATCTACATCTCAGATGCAGTATTATTAGAAAAAGTGATTCAAATTCATTGATTTTTATGATAAGTTTTCGTAACCAATAAATAGGAATAGATTTTGCTGAAGTAAAAACAAAGATTTGTTTTTGGAAATAAGATAAAAAAAAGAAAGAAAAGATGTAAAGAAGAAGGTGCAATTTTTGAAAAACCGCATGTTAAGATCCAAAAATACACATAGTAAATTTCGACAATTTCTGTGTAATATGTGTTTGTTGTTGTGCTAATAGCATTTTACGAATATTGCTAGATTTAGGCCCCCTTTTTTTTTTAACTTTAGAATTTCAGTTTCGTAAGATTAACTTTTTTTTATGGAGTTATCGCGATTACTCTATTTTGACGGAAACACATTTTTCATAGTTTTTATTCTTGTTCAATGGTCCAATTAAGTATCTAAATGAACAGGTTCTTTCTTGTAAGAAAGAATTTTTAAAATTTAAGCCTTTTAGGACAAATACTTACTCATGAATTACAGTCATTGATGATGATGATTTCCACTGCATTCTAAAGCATTTGGTTTCTAATTTTTTTCGCTCTCCGATGCTATTAAGGATACGTTACAAAAGGTTAAACCAAATCTATAATATTCTGTGGTACGTAACTATGTTGCGTATATAAAAAAATGATACTGAACTAGATTAGTTTTTGATTATATAAATATTTGAGAATAAGATATGTTTCAATAGATCCATCCTAGAACATTGTTTCTGATAACTACGTTCTAATTTCCTAATTTCAAACAAGAATCGTCAATGAAAATAATGTCATAAACATAAAATAAAATCTTGTAAGATCCTTCTTTCTCTGAATAATATTAAGAAACGCAGACAGTTCACTTAATTTACAAATGAAAACAGAACTCTTACCTGTGCAGGTCCTCCCTCCACATTGACTCTATATTCATAGGTCGTTTGTTTTTCTTTTAATTCTTTGTCTCTCTGAGTCTTGTTGAACTCGTACTGAGGAAGACAACAGTCGTACTCTCGAAACACTTGTTGTTCGTTTGCTTTAATCCATCTCTGAATTGGGAAGGAATGTTTGGCTTGTAATTTCAAATTTTCCACAATTATATGGTCCACTAACCAACTGTCTCCAAGACCGAATGTATCCCTGTAGAGAACGATCTGAAAATAAAAGAGAAATAAATAAATAAAAAAAATGCCTTTTTTAGCGTTTGTAGCGTTGTTAGTGCTATGCAGGGGATTGTTGTGCTCTTTTAAGTCAAGGATTCGACTTTATTTTCAGAATCGAGATAAATAATACTCAAAAAAAATATAAATTTGCAATTGGAACAAAAGTTGACCAGAAACAAAAAATATTCGTTGACCAAAGAGAAATTGAAAAGGTAGAAAAAAGAAGAAGCCGAACTCCTTTCTTTTAGATAAACAAATCGACTGAAATCAGAAGGATATATTATAGTTATGCGATTTTTTTTTTTATTTTAGTTCTATTTTCTTTTAGAATTTAAGGTCAGTGCCTTTTGATGGTTTTTGGCTCGTTTTGTTATAACCGGTCCATGTGTACCAAAATCAACAGGGCATTCCTTAAAAGAATCTAACGTTTCAGTCTTACAGGACATATAGTGTCTTAGATTGAAAAATTTAGTCTAATGTCTAACAGATGGATGTTGACGATCACGTTTGCGCGAGAATTACGAAAAACACGAGATCTCGCCATTAGCCTCTTCAGCAGGTCTCAAGGAATTTAGTATTTTTAATGTCTGTCACTAGGAAAATGCTACATAATGAATTTATTATTTGTTTATTGGCTGTTTTCAATTTATTAAAACTATATTAAAATGTAGTAAAAGTCTCATGCATTTACCCGTATTATAATTCATTTAAATAGTTCAATATTTTGTGAGAAGACATGGATAGAGACTATTCTCGAGTAAATTACGTGAAATCACGAAAATACGGGATCGTCAACATCCATCTGTTAGACATTATCTAGATTATAGATGTATGTATAACAGACAGACACACGTGTTGGACTTAAAACTGATGTAATTTTTTTTTGTTTTCATCCAATGAAATATTCGACGAAATATTTAGTTTATCACTTATTTATCTTCACAATTTGTATTTTATAATAATAACAATAATTGATTTGTACACAGCTATTAATATTATTAACATACGATATAAATAATAATCCTTTTCTTAAATAGTATTTTACATATCCTATCATAAATAACTTCTAAAATTACATTAACATTATTTATTTATTTATCCTTATTTTTAGAATCACTAACATTCTTATCTTTGAAAAACGTATGATAAAACTAGTAAGTAAATATGTTTCTTCTATATTCCTAATTCTCTTTAAGTTCATTCTTTGTCATTATTATTCTTTCCTCCATTTTTCTTTTTTCGATTGACTATTGTAATGTAAATATGATACACTTTTATATTTTCTATGTGACTGGTGAATACATTAAGCACTTATTTTTCTATTGCCGTTTATCACTTTTATTTCGTTGTAATTATATTGTATTATGTATTAATCGTCTTCTTCTACTCTCTCTCTCTTTGTTTGTTGTTGTTGGGTTTTTTTTGTTTTTTGTCTGCTTCTGTTTTTCTGTTTTCATTTCTTTATGTCTGTATTTCCTGATGAAGGTTAATCGTAAGAGGGGACTTTTCGTCCAAAATTCCCCTGAAAATAAATACCAAACTCCCATGCAGGGAAATTATAAAATTGGTATGCAATTTTATACAATACAAAAAAGTTTTTTTGTTTTTTGATAATAATCATTTATAAATTTGTAATGTTTCGCGAAGGTTTTTAGTATAACAATCTTTAATTTTATTATGAGAGGAGTATTAGAAAGTTATCACGCCAATTATATCTTCTTTTCTTATTTTTTCTTAAAGGACAGTGTAAATCATTAATTTAAAAATGTACAGACACACGATTTGCTGATGCTTCTTTGACAGACAGGATTTGACAGTTTTCTTACTTTGACACTCGTAGATGTTTATTCTTATAATTACTATGTTTAGCTTCCGACGGGTTTTGCGTTGAGGAGAAAAAGTATCCAAAGTTCCTAAGAATATTACGCAATGTTTAGGTTATTCCTGCGAAATAGGATCGGTTAATAAACAAAATGAGCGCCAGTGGAATGTTTATGTTACGCTTTCGACTTAGAAGGTTTCAGTGAAGTGAAGAACTGTTACCATTAATTGACATCAGAAAAGCCTTGATTGACAGCAGGGACATACTTTATTCGTTCTTATTTCCAGTCGGAAATTTAGGTCAAAACCGTAGAATAAAAACAAAACCAAAACCATTGAGTTGTATATAATAGTTTAATTTTTCATTGAAACAATCTAAATAAACATAAAAATCGTCATGTGAGGGTAATTCTGACCTCAGGGGTGACTTTGAACATTATTTGGAGGATTCGATTTTTATTTTTTTGGGTAAGTACTATTACTACACTTTTTCATTCAGACATGATCTTGTAGCTGGGAAAATTTAATCTATTATGGAGTAAAATATATTTAGGATTTAGAAGTAGTATATTTAAAATCAGGAAAAAAAATTAAGCTCAGACATAAAACGAGAGTAAAATTTGTCACCAAACAACCTTTATCTCTACTGCTTATTCTGATATAAATATGACACTCAATTTTTTTTTCAGAGAATAGTTGAACTGTGAAAAGAACGGCGTATGGTTCCTGTTCTTCACTAAACTATTGCCTTCGAAAACAATTTTTTTCTTCACCAACTCAGGTTTCAACCATTTCATGGGGATGATATTGAACATTTTCTTTTTCAAGAAATATCGTACAAATTTGTTTTGTAGGAAGAGTTGCTGATGTTGCTGTATTTCGTCCCATTAAACAACTGTGGAAGTCGGTCCTGAGTAAATAGAAGACAGTGCAGAAAGGGTAAAACCTTGATATGTCAAAATTTCTACTAACGATTTGTGGCATGCAATCCAACCAGAAGTAAAAAAAGAATCTCATAGCAGGATTCCTTACCATGGGTATCTACCCAGTGGATTGTCAAAAAGTGCTGTCCAAAATCAGAGATGATGAGGTTCCCAGGAACAGTGACACATTTCATGCAGATATGAATAACAGTGTTGTCAATTCCTTCGACAGTTTAAGACAGTCAGTACCACTACCTAGTGCTCTGAGGGGAGGAAGGAAGTGTCTTTAAATCGAACCCGACAGAAGTGTTGGAACACAAGTGTTGATATCTGAAGAACCTTCCGTGAATAACCACAGATCCAGTTCAGAAGATGATCCTAATGAAGACTTTTCAGTAAATCATCTGAGGAAGCACTGGGACTTTAAGCAAGGACTTAATAATCTTACATTTAAGCTTTAACGGTATAGCATAATGTCTTCACACTATATCAGTATGTTTATCACTACCCGCGTGTTTCTCTCCTAAACTTTTACATCAAAGTGTTCCTTACAAGATAGTGAATTTTTCTGGACTAAGAAATGTTCTAAGATTAACTTATAACACCACTTAAGTTACAACTGAAATACGTCACTGAAAACAGTATAAAGAGGTTTCATTTTTTTTTACTGTAATTATAAATTAGATCACATAAAGCTTTTACATGACAATGTAGAGAATTTTAAGCTGAATCAAACGGTGGAGGTTACTTTGGATAAAACCTATGTCTGTAAGATGAATAATTAAGAGAGAGATCAGGAGGTCAAAACCCTTCTTTGGGGGAGACTTTGAACATCAACATTTTATTTCTTTAACATCAAGAAAGTTATATCTTTTCTACTGTTACAGATTTGAAGCTAATCAAGTGACATTTACATGGGTAAAACAAAGAACACGTGACCTTAATACAAAGCAAGTTATTGCAAAATACATTTCCTAAATGTTCAATGTTACCGCGCTTGACGGAATTCATTTTTATGTTTAGGTCATAAAAAAAAAAAAGTAGTTTCTGAGGAATTCAAATCTGACTTTCTTTTGTTTTTCTTAAAAAGGAAAGTAAGAAGAGCCACGAATTAGTTGGAAAGTAGGAAATTCTTCCTAAAGAATCTATCTTTGATCTGTAAAAAATTAAGAGTAAAAATTCTTTCAAAAAAATTGGAAAGTTATTTTGGAGTAAAATTACATACTAGGAGCTGTTTGTTTTTGTAAAATGCCTCTAAATGACTTCCATTTGTTAAAACATTGATTGACTGTGAATCTATATTGAATGTTTCTTAGATTTCTGTGGGTTGATAACAATGATATTTTTTGTTCTATTAGATCACAACCACCATGAGGTCTCATTACGACGATTCATTGTTAAGATGAACTAATAGAAAAAAAGCAAAAGTCGATGTTAGATAACGATCTATCTGAGATAATCTATCGAAATCTGAGATAATTTTTTCAATACATAAGTAGGGTTTGAAACGTCGTGTAACTTTTTAGTTTGTTTACTTATTTTTAAAGTTTCTATGTTCGTGCTTTTAATCTGTTGGCAATTTTGTAAACTTTATCCAGCACGTAAACTTTATATTCATACATAAGTAGAAAGTTTTCGGTTTTTGTTTAGTTCAAATAACTGAGGTTGAGGTTAAGGATTAAGATCTCTCCGTTAATTGCCTTATATTTGATGTTTATTTCGATTATTAAGAAAGTAAGTGATAATATTAGAATGGATTAGCGGTTGAAAATGCTTCTGCAATGGTGAATATTGATCACAATTAGATCAATATTTATAAGCTTAGTACTATTTGAGACTCTATAGAGCTTTCCCGAATTCATCGTTGTCGTAACAACGCAGAGCCTCCTACGTGCAATGATTTCTTTCATTATATTGATCACGAAACTTGAATGAACAACCAAAAAACAAAACAAAAACCAAAGTGGAAAATGAATTGGATTTCTTCAATTTTTTTCAGATCAAATGTGTGTGTGTGTATGTCTATGAGGGTGTGTGGTGTTTTTATAAGCCCCACCAATCTTCAATATGCTTGTGAATTTTGACAGAAATAAGAATCAACTTGATAAAGTATACAACTATTAACAATTCTATTATATAAAATGGAAAGTCCAGAAATCTGATTTTTTTTTTTTAATATTTTAAGAAATTCTATTAAATTCGAGTTTTGACAGGATGAATAAAGGAAGGAATAAAAAGTACACATTAAGAAATTGTTTAATCAATAAAAATATTAAAACATACACCTCACATATTAATAAACAATTGTATTCCATTGAGGAAATCCCTCAAAAAAAAAAAAGGACCTACAGTATCATGTCTCACTCCTCCTTCAGGACCAAACAATTGTATTCCATTATATACAACAAATCAATTATATACAAGACGACAAAAAGTCTATGCTTAAAAAAATTGCCTGACTACATTATTTCAAATTAAGAAAATCGATTGATTATAAACTTCAAAATTTCGTAAATAAAAAAAATTAGAAATGAAAAAAAAATGTTTATCTGATCAAATTATAAAATGTAATTCCTCTATTTTGAGGAAGGAAATTAGCTTTCTAATTTAAAATTGATGCAATACTTTATTTAACTTAAATATTTTATTAGAATAGATCTTCGTTGTCTGTAAAAAGTAGCTTCTTTTAACATTTTTCATTTATTTTTAATTTGA
Organism: Thereuonema tuberculata; assembly: GCA_023159025.1. Lineage (NCBI taxonomy): Eukaryota > Metazoa > Arthropoda > Chilopoda > Scutigeromorpha > Scutigeridae > Thereuonema > Thereuonema tuberculata. The sequence continues at coordinate 65,907,025 of JAFIDM010006943.1, forward strand.
CTTATTGCTTTTTTCAATCATAGTTGAGTTGCTTTTTATTTTGAATTTTTCGTCTTTTTCATTGAAACTTAAATTAAGAGATTTGGAGAGGAATTTACTATCTTTGTATTTACAAATATTTTGATAGATTCGAATTTTTTCAAAAGCTTTTATTTTGATTAACATCATTTCTTTCATCATTTATTAATTAAAAGATTTTCAGCTACCCATTTGGGAGCTATTGCGACAGTGACCAAAAATGGTAGCTATTGCGTTTGTCCTGTCCGTCCGTCCACCCCTAACAACTGCCGAACGGAAGGTCGGACCGACAAACGGATTTCACCATCTTGTTCAGAGGTCCAAACACTGTATGAATAGGGTATTTTCAGGGACAAAGCGCCCCCTCCCCCATGTTCGAAATATTTGGCATTGTTTTCATTGGATTTCCGTTAGCCTATTAGCTTAAATGTTAGAAATGCAATCACCTCATTTAATTTGTTAGCTATAGCTTGATGGGTAAAGTATCGGACTCATATGCTGGAGGTTGTCGGTTTGAATCCATGTATCTGCTGTTTCTTTTTTTTTCCTATTAATCTGTTTTTTTCCTCAGTGTCCGCGTTTTTCTTATTTTTTAACTTTTTTTTTATGTTTCCTTACATTAATGTATTTCCTTTTTTATTATTATTATGGGTCGACCTTACATTTATGCTTTATCACAAAATTATATTCACTTGTTTTTATTTATTTAATTTTTTAAATGATAAAACTAGAAACAAACGTGAGTTTAAAAAATTTAATAAAGATAAAAGTTTATGAAGAATGCATAAAACTTAAGTCTGTTCCTGAATTTAACAATAACAAGTATAGAATTGAAAAATACACAAAAAAAAAAAAAAAAAAATTTAGAAAAACACCGATAAGGTAGTTTCGATTGCCCATCGTTAACGGCAAATCTTTTTCAAAGTTAAATATTAACACACATTAAATCCTTTTAAATATAAATTTAACGAATCGTAAATGTGAATTTTAATTGAGGTTTTATTTTAAAAAAAAAATATCTGTCATTGAATTATTAGTTTTTTAAATTTAATTTAAAAATTAAAAAAAAAAAAAAAATCTCCCTTTATGTTTTCTATTTATGGCTGAAACAAATTCCAGCAGGATATCATGTTTTTTTAGATTCAATTATCAAACGTAGACGCCAATATTTGTGTCGCCAATTAAAATCCAATCAGGGAAGACATGAATTTAATGACGTAGTGTTAGTTATTAATATAGCTATATATACATATTTTCCCTAAGTGAATAATTTAATTATCTTAGTAACGATTACTTAACTACCGTTAAAAATAAAACGGATTATGTCAGCTGGCTGTGTGCCAAGAGAACTTTTTATTTTACTAGTGATTTCCTCTAACAAATTTCCAAATTAAAAAAAAAAAAAATCTGAAAATTCGTATCAACGAAACAAAGTATTGTTATTTATTTACAATAAATAATTTGTAGAATTATAAGATGATATTGATTTATAATAATAAATACTTTAACACAGTTCTGATTTCAATGTAATTAGTTTTTAATGCTTAAAACTTATTTTTTTTTTTTCAATTAATTCTTTTAAATTTCTAAATTTTATTTTGAGATTTAATTAACTTTATGAGTTTATTTTTCTTTTTTTTTTCTTTTCTCATGAGCATTTAGAAATTTTCCTCTAAATTAAAGCTTATCAAAAATTATCAAAACAGGTTGCTAGAATAAACAACGATAAATACTTAATGATTACAAAACTTTGTGAAAAAAATTATTATTGATAAAGATCTCTGGCGGTAAATCAATGATAAAAATTTTATTGATAAAATAACCAACAAATTCTTATATATATACTGTAATTTTCAATTATTTATAATGCTAATAGGTTTAGTGAAATATTAATTTTTGATACAGTAAGTTATTTAGATTGTTTTTTAGCTCGATAAATTTTTATTTTATTTTTATTTTTTTTGATAATAAAATTTAGATAAATAAACATTATTCATTGAAAAAAAATAACTTTATTGATTAAAAAAAGTAAATAAGTACACATTGTTTATGTTGCAAAAGAGAACACTATTTCCAATAAGACAATTTAGTGTGATTTCTTTTTTATACACTGTATATATAAATTGTCTTGAACTTTGATGTTATTCTTTACAAACCAATATAGTGACTGTGAAAAGTATTCTAATAAAATTGCGTAATGATATCAATACTTTTTTCAAGGCTACTCCACGCCCTCACTCCACTAATAGCCGACAAAACAAACAAACTGACTAAAGGTTTATTTTGACAAAAGCTACTGTTGAACCAGTGACTCAGATTAAGCCTAAACGATCTTTAAACACACACAACAATAGGAAAGATTTCTGTCGTAACATTTTACAAGTTACTGGTTCATAAATACAGTTTTCACTGTGTAAAAACTGCTGTTACAATCACGAAATAATAATGAAATTATCGATATAATAATCAAATAATGGTTATTTCCACTGTCCTTGAAACAGTATTACTTATTCTCCCTTCTGAAACATCATACAGTTAGCCTAATCCTCTATTGATACATTTAAAAATTATATTAAATTTACAGAATGCAATTTAAACTTTAAAGTAAAATTGGGAATGTTAGAATCAGAAAGTAGTAAGTTTATATTGCAGAACTGATTGTGATGAAACAACAACAAAACAATTATTTTTCTTTGCTCAGTTAACTTATCCTTGTGGGACTTAATAAAAAAATCTGGGGAGCTAAGCATTTTAGTTGATTTTTAATCCCATAGCACCTTTTCCTTGGATTTTTTTATACTCTAAGCTTCTTAAATATGGATGTAATTTGTAATAAAATCAATCGGGACTCGCATTTACAGCCTAGAGCTTTCCATAAAATTTCAGTTTCCAAAGATAAATAGTTGTTAAGTTATTATGACCAGAGATGGCAAATGTCTTCACTGGAAAAACCAAAATCATTTATATAAAACAGGGGTGGCCAAACCGCGGCTCGCGAGGCACAGGCGGCTCTTTGATATATAATGTGCGGCTCGCGGAAATATCGTGACTGAGCTGCTTTTTGCATCGCAATTAATACAAAAGTTAATGAAATAACTATAAAATTTGAAAATTTACCAGATAAAAACTGAGAATACAAAGGATTGTTTATAGTGAGTAAATATAGGCTATTTAAGACTTTAAATCCTAATTTTATTTGAGTGAGAGATTAAAAAGATTTAGGATCAGCAAAGATTACAGAACAATTGTAAATAAAAATGTGTATGTGTAATATTGTTCATGTGTTGCGGCTCTCAAACACGTGATGTTTATCTTATGTGGCTCTTACGTTTGACCACCCCTGATATAAAATTTTAACAATTGACGTTTCCAGAAAGCGATCTTATAATTGTTTTTAATTTTGGACGATAAAAAAACTTTTTTCATGTATTAAAACAAAGCGACAGAAATCTAGCCAAATGTAGACATCTTCTGGTTCAAAAAGTTGAAGATAAGCTTTTTCAGTACAATTCTAAAGACTTCTTCAAAATTCCCTGTTCTGACGAGGGTTGCAGTTGATAAGTCCATTAATACAAATTAACCCCTGGGCCTTGACCTCTGTCACCCCGGTAGTGCCTATTTTAAATTGCAAGACCACAGGGATCTAATCGCCGAAGGCACTAAACTCTTTGCAAATTATGTCTAGGTTTTACACAAAGTGAACTTAAGTTAGATAGGGCAAATACACCATCAAACGTCATTACCATTCTTTTTTTAATTTTTGTTGAACCCCCCAATTAAAATTTTAAGCTATTATAATCGAAGATCATTGATATTAGTATAATAAAACTTACTTGATTAAACATCAAAATTACGAATATTTAAAGAAAAAAACGAAAGATTCTAGATTCAACCTGTTAGAGTATTTTCGGAAGAGTAGATGATATCAGAATACATCCTATTTGTCTTTTTATCTTCTAATGACGCTTTCAACATTTCGCGCTGTTGATGGTTCTACTATTGATCTTACGACAATGTCGAGAGTTTTTTTTTTTTTTTTCCATATTTTATAATTCAAATTGGAATCTAAAGATTAAACTAAAAAAATAAGCAAACCTAAGGACAAAAATTTACTTAATCTAATCAGTAAATAAATCGGCTTCAATTGATGTAACTGAATGTATAGGCTTTGTCACTTTTGATTTGCATATCTTCTGGTTTGATAAAAAAAAAATCGAAAAAACAAAACAAAACTTTATTAATTAGGTTTTTTTTTTTCGATTTCTTTTATCAAACCAGAAGATATACAAATCAAACTTAATTAAAACAAATTCGCCAAAGAACTGAGTTACCGGTATTCGGATGAACCTGTAATTATTTATATTTCAACTTAATTTATATAACTTAATCTTTTTAGTCAGATTTGGATAAATTTCTTTAAAACGCTTAAATTTCATACGCTCAAGCAGACAGACAAAAAGAAAATTGGATATTTCTTATCCAGCGTTTCTAAAAGGGGCGGGATTCACTGTCCATTCGAAAGTGTGGAATTTAAATCAAATTCCAAAACAAACAATATTTTGTGATTTTAGTCCGGCTGACATTTCTGAACATGCATCGTGAATTGTGTAATATTGTCATAAACACTCCGTTAACCGCCTATAAGAAAAAACAGACTCTGTTATCACTCACCTCCTCCACCCGTCCCAGGTGCTCAAGGTCCGGCACGTGAAAGGAACTCGTCTTTCCCCTCTCGTTGTCATTTTTCAGCCAGTGATTTAGTTTGATCTCGTCCGATTCGTTCCCGTATTCGTCACGGAGTTTTATCCACACGTTGGCATCAGTGCCGGCTCCTTTACGATCCCCGGTGTGCACGTGGATGACGTGAGACGCACCATAACCCAACATTTTTCTTAACATCGACAAGATGTTCCCCATTCCTCCGCTGTTTCGGGAGTCCTTGTGCCGCTCCAGCTTTTTAGCGTTGTTAGTGTTGGCGTGTGTTCGTAGAGGGCGCTCCGGCCAGAACAGTCCAAATGAGCTCGTGGGGAAAGGAGAGGCTTTTTATAAGGAGGTACCAGTCGGGAAACGACGAAGTGTTCACACCTATATACCATGTGATGTCAGTTCCGATTAGAAAGCAATATTTATTTACATCTAAATAAACCAAACATCATAACAATAAAAGGTTGTTCAAATAATGACACTTTTCTCAAAATATTTACTGAAAAATGATTAAGAACTTCAGTTAATAAAAAAATAGAAAGAAGGAAATTAATAACTTGTAAATTATTATATATTTTTTAAAATTTAATTATTAAGTATATATGTTTTTCTGTTAGGGAACATTATCGTAATATTTAGATAATTTAACTTGACACACGGTACGAGCTCAGCTATCCATCGCATAGTGGCACTTCAGTAGCGCTGGTGGAGACTCAAGTAATATTGTTCATATTTTAAGTTTTAAGTAATGATTAAAAACAAATTTTGTAGAAATCAACCCAGCCATTTCACCGAATGATCATTTTTGACAGGTGGGAGGGGTGGGGATCAAAATAAAAATCAGCCCTTGTTTTAAATTGGACTGTAAATAAACAACATACCAAATTTTGTAGAAAACCGTCCAGCGTTTTAACGTGATACAATTACAAACAGACAAAAGATATTCAAGTGGAAAAGTAAATTTAATTTAATCAAATAAATCCAATTCTTTGGAAGGAAACTCGAATTTAGCCAAATAGACTGAGAATTGTTTTGACATCATTCCTGAAAGACACAATAGGTTTTCGTTCTTTTTTTAAATATAAAAGACGAACACACTAGACATTACATCCACAGAAGAAGTCTCTTTTTGGGCTTGTTTCAACTTTTTAAATAATGTTTTAAATTTTAGTCTACTGTGTTCGTCTTTTACATTTAAATTATTAATCTCTGCACATGTTAAGATCAAGAGGTTTTCATTTTTCTTGGTTTTAAACCACCATCTCTCTCTGAACTTTATTTCAGTGCCAAATATTGAAATCCGATGAGATGTTTAGGAGCAGAAGTGCAACATAGGAGTCTGACGAGCTTTGTAAAGTTAAATAAGTTTATTTTATTTATCAAAATTTAAATAATCATTGAAAATACTTAGTATGTTTATAATTTTATCCTGAACTGAAATAGAAAATCAACTTTGGATTAAAAAAGAAAATTGACACTTTCAGAGATCACCAGTAACAAGAATAATAACTGATTGAGCATGCGCAGTTTTACTATTCTAGTTGAATAGTTTCCAGTTTTATTTGCAGAATTTGTCTATTAGTAATTCCACCACATTGAAATGTTTGCAAGGGTTTCCATAGAATTTGATTGAAAATCATATTGATTTTGGTGTCCATCCTCCCAGACATCTAAAATGACCTCCGAAATCCCCCCACCCCCCCACCCAAATGATTTTTTTAAAGTTTGAGACGATACTTATTACTAACAAAACTTTACTAACAAAAACATATTAGTTTTGTATTAAAAAAAAGTGAGGTAATTTGGCAGAGAACCTTACGTGTGAAGTGAGTAGAGATTGCTGGTCTCTACCAATGACCTCAGATGAAGGTCACGTGACGTCATGGGAAAACTCATTGGGAAATCCCGACTTCTCATGAAAAGGGGACGACTTCTTAATATTGAAAGAATTTATCCAATTTATAGAAGTCGTCATCGAAATAGAAATGCGAAGTGAATTTGAAGATGTTAACGATTAATCTGTCATAAACATCAAAATGCAATATATAAAGAATGCCTTCTCTGAATTTCCACTAGCCCAATGAATATATGAGGTGTGAATTCAGGGATACTCAAGAGGGCTATCTATCTATCTATCTGTCTATATATCTATGTATCTATCTATATATCTATCTATCTATCTATCTATCTATCTATTTTCCTGGGTTAATACTGAAGTCAGTATTTTTTCTCCGTTTATGAATTTTCTCTTTGCTATATTTAGCTTAGGTGAGTAGGAACTTACAAAATCCATGAGGGATTCCCGTTCGTGAAGCGGATCTATGGATTTCACTCTGCTTTCGGGCTGTCTGTCTGTCTTTGCTGTTTACATCCGTGTAGGAAGTGATGTAATGAACGTAGCACGCCTTATTGTAATTCATTGCACAACTAAGTATTATTGTAAATAAATAAAGCGCTTTCAGGTGTCAGTCTAAATATTACTTAAGAAGTTTTAACGAAAGCTTTAGATCATTGATTCCCAATTCTTAAGACTGTGGAAGGTCTATCAGATCCCAAGCGATCCTTTAAGATTATTAAAGGACAGATAGTTAAAAAAAATTCAAAATAAGTAAATAAATAAACAAATAAGCATATGGGATGGGTTATCAAACACAGGGTCATTGGACTGAAATCCTCTCTAAATTTTAATTAATACAAATTGTCGCTGAACAAACTATTTATCTGCAGAGGCTGAAATATTTAGTGATTTAAACGTAACTTCATTACTAAAGCTCCAAATCATTTCAGTATTCCGCCTATTTTTTTTTAAGGAAATATATAAGGCAGTTTCTCAAACTTTAAGAAAATGCCAATCAAACTAAAATTTGCCATAAACTCTTCTAATTCGATATTGAAAAGTTTACTGCACCGCCTACATTTCCCTTAAATGCGCGTTAAGTTTTCTTAATAGCACAATGGCGTCCTTCGTTTTGCTACTGCACATCATAATTATCACCATAGAAGAACTTATTTTATATCAATGCAATTAAAATTGAACAACTTTATAAATGAATTGGATATAAGCAATAGCATTACATTATCATGTTCAGATAAAAGGGTTACAAAAAGTCAAAAAACGATGTATGGTATGTTTAACTTGGTCCGCACGTTAATTTTGATTTAATTACGGTGTATGATATTTTACGATATTTTCTACTATAATAATAATTCAAATAATAATTCAAATTTAACCGGCTATTGTTACGTTTAATAATAAATACATAAGGTATTTATGTATTTATAAACATAAAGTTACTAGTAACATGATTGTTAAAAAAATAAGGTAAGTTGTAACCAACTGAAGAATATCGTCGTAACTCTAAAAGTAAAAGCAAACAAAACAAAAAACAAAAAAAACAACAAAAAAGAAAATATAACGAGAATTTAAGATTTTGTGTTTGTGTGTCATTTACGTAATGTTTAATTGGAGACTAGATTTTGGTATGCCTATGTGTTGGAAAAACTCAAATGACTACCAAGAGTTGAAGTCTTCCAATATGTTGTTTATTACTTCTCTTGTTATTTCTTTCTGTATTTTTTTAACAAATGGTCTTCTAATAATCTCCAAAGACCATTTTTATTTTTATTTGGCTATTTATTTATTGTATTTTTTTTTACTGTGAAACTTTATTATTCAATGCTTACAGAACTATTGTTCAAAACTCTGAACTCTGGAGGCGCCCTCTGGTGAGATTTTAGCAAAATAGCGTCTATCGTTCCAACCATTTCAGACTGGGCGCTCCAACCACTTCAGATTGTCAGAAGACTCCTTCTTTAATCAGATATACAGCGAAATAATATGTTTAATCGTTAGATATTTTGGCAACATTCCCAAAACGATCAGTGAGCTCCTAAACTACCATTAAATACAAGTTTTAATAACAGATTTCCAAGTCAGGGAAATAGAAATAAGCGGATTTAATTAATATTCAAAATAATTACTTTTTTTTTTTTTTGAAAAAGTTTACCAAGAAGTTCTTAAAACAACGTAAATTTTAATTTCTTTAAAATCATACATTTTTTTAAAGACATAATTTTAAAGAAAAGAAAAAACTTCATTTTTTTTTTTAATTATAATATTTGCTGAAAATAAACAGCAAAAAATTTTTCTTTTCCTAAAAATAAAATTTTTCTTTTCTTTAAAATTATGTATTTAAAAAAATGTATGAGTTTAAAGAATTTAAAA
>JAFIDM010006943.1:65916371-65962394 GCA_023159025.1 Thereuonema tuberculata
TAAGGTATTTATGTATTTATAAACATAAAGTTACTAGTAACATGATTATTAAAAAAGTAAGATAAGTAGTAACCAACTGAAGAATATCGTCTTAACTCTAAAACTAAAAGCAAACAAAACAAAAAAAAAAAAAAAAAAAAAAACAACAAAAAAGAAAATGTAACGAGAATTTAAGATTTTGTTTTTGTGTGTCATTTACGTAATGTTTAATTGGAGACTAGATTTTGGTATGCCTATGTGTTGGAAAAACTCAAATAACTACCAAGAGTTGAAGTCTTCCAATATGTTGTTTATTACTTCTCTTGTTATTTCTTTCTGTATTTTTTTAACAAATGGTCTTTGGAGATTATTAGCATTTTTATTTTTATCGGCTATTTATTTATTGTATTTTTTTTTCTGTGAAACTTAATTATCCAATGCACTGAACTTTGGAGGCGCCCTCTGGTGAGATTTTAGCAAAATAGCGTCTATCGTTCCAACCACTTCAGACTGGGCGCTCCAACCACTTCAGATTGTCAGAAGACTCCTTCTTTAATCAGATATACAGCGAAATAATATGTTTAATCGTTAGATATTTTGGCAAAATTCCCAAAACGATCAGTGAGCTCCTAAACTACCATTAAATACAAGTTTTAATAACAGATTTCCAAGTCAGTGAAATGGAAATAAGCGGATTTAATTAATATTCAAAATAATTACCTTTTTTTTTTTTTTGAAAAAGTTTACCAAGAAGTTCTTAAAAAAACGTAAATCTTAATTTCTTTAAAATCATACATTTTTTTTAAGACATAATTTTAAAGAAAAGAAAAAAACTTCATTTTTTTTTTTTTTAATTATAATATTTGCTGAAAATAAACAGCAAAAAAATTTTCTTTTCCTAAAAATAAAAATAAAAAAAAATAAGAAAATCTTGCAAATATCGAAGTACCTGAATAGAATAAAACTTAATCATTTTACTGCTCGCACAAACATTAAGAGGATTACTAAGCAACTTAATATTCGTTGTTTACGACATTGATAAGAAGTCGTTTTTTCAGTTCTAATGCTTTTTCGTTAGTGGGAATTTTGGACACCTTCTGGAGTTTATTGAAGACAAGAAGCCCCAAGGGAAGAAATTATACTATACATTTCACAGAAATCCTATCCCCAGATGAAATTCCTAGTTCAAATACAAACACGAAGACAGATTGGATACCTAGGAAGCTAAAAATAGCCAATTACCAATGAAAGTTTGTAATAAATTTTTTACGCCATAAAATCATACGAACTCGTCATTTTGTCGAAATAATAAATCGTCGAAATCTAAAATAAAAATGAAATAATCTCATTAAATTTCAGTAACAATATTTAATTAATTACGTTAATCAAACACACACCAGGGCAATCCATTGTTCTTTAGGTTTTTTTTTTATATTATTATTTCTTGCGAAGGGGATAACAATTAAAGTGATGTGGTAAAATTACCTTTAGACAAAAATGAAAGAAAATAAAAAGTAACAACAAAAATTAGAAAGGTAAAAAAAGTATAAATTGATGTGATTAAGTCACATTTCAAATCCATGCGAGTTGTGGATGATATTTTGGAAATTAGAAGCCATTCGATTAGGGTTTTGCAGTAGATGTCCATTGATCATCAGTGATCATCAGTGGAAGCACATATAGGATATTTTAAATTTTGACACCTTTTTAGGAAATGGTTATTATTTTTTTTATTTATTTATTTTTTCGGGAGGGAGGCTGTAATTTATTAAGCGGAGCATTTGTGACCACTTTTCCTAAGCAATAAAAACGCTTAAGATTACTTTGAATTCTTCTTGCATTTGAAAATAACAGTAGATTCACTAAGAATTGAAATTCACACAGAAAAAGTCGATAACGTAAAAAACAAAACAAGTGAAACAGAAAAAAGAAAAAAAAAAGTAGAGAAAGTATTTTCATCGAGAAAAAAACTTAAGACACAAATCTTAAAAAAATCATCTTTAAAAAAAAACCGAACAAAAGAAGTAATGAGTTGTTTGTAGTGAACCAGAATGTTCTGAATAAAAGTTTCGTATCTAATGTGGGATGCTTAATTGGATACATTTATGTGTTCACGAGAAGTCTTTATATAATATCTCAAAGGATATTAATCCTCGATTTGTCTGTCTGTTTTTTATTCTATTAGATGACTTTGAAATTGAATATTTAATTTTTTAATTCATGGACAAATCCAATTTTGATTAATTTGAGTTCAAATAATTTCGACCATTTGTAATAAAGACATTTGGAACCTATTTTTCTTCGTGTGGTTCAGTCCTCATAACTTTTATACCAATGAATTTGACTTCCGTAATAATTTCGGACAAGAGACAATGTATCGAATATATTTGGAAATTTTGTTCGTGTGGATTTCTGTTGAGAAATCCTCCGGGAAGATAACAAAAAATGTCATAGAGAACCGGTAAAAACAAGTAAGTCCCATTGACGGCAAACAATCAATTGCTATTGACGTCCAACAAAGCATCTGAGCGTGTCACGAGGTAATTCATTTTACGTTCTGATTTGATTAAAATGATATTAGGCGACTCGATGTAAAGATTTGAAGATTTCATTAATTTTCAGCCAATAGAAAATTTGAAGATAGCTTCTTTAGTATAATTCAGTGAATATTCAAAACACAGAGAATTTTTTTTTTTTCTATATATTGCTTTCACAAGATAAATGTTTTTTTTTTCTTTTTCTTCAGCTGGAAATGGCTTTTCAGTATCAATGAGTGAGACCAAATGTTTATCAAGTGACAGCCTAGAATAGCTGTTTCAGGCTCTGGGACAATCATCAGTTAGGAGTAGTCACCAATAAACATTGAGGTCTCGATACAGAGATTAATAGGAACAATCGTACTTCTTTAGTTGTTAAGAAGTACCAAATTGATTCCCACGAGTATTCAGCATAGGTTTTTTTTTTTTTTTTAGACGATTTATCTAACAAAAGAGTTCTGCTAATATTTCATCTCTTGCTCATCCATCAGTTAAGGAGTAACTTCTCGATAAACATCTTAGTAATTGATAGTTTTTTATCCATTGACAGACAGTTGACACATCACTAAAAACAGGTATACAAATAAATAAATAAAACAGGATTTTCTTTCTCTTTAATCAAGATGTAGGCTGAAAGAACGAATAGGATTTAATTGCTACCATTATTTTGCAGTTATAAATAGGAAAAACCCAAATATATCAAATATTTTTTTTATGATACTGACGTGAATAAAGCCTAACATGCAGAAGTAGTCGATAAAAGGAAGTTTGAATTTCCTGTTTCTAAGTTTCTTTTGAATAAAATACGAGAAACTTGAATATTAGAAAAAATATTAATTCCATATTTGATGAAGAAATTGAAAATAAATCAGATCAAAAGAAAATATTTAAAAACGATCAGCTGAAAGTAAGATCTATGTTTATATTATATAAACACCTCAATTCACTCCTGATACATCTTTTATTCTGAGAGAGCTCGACTTCATCAGATGAAAAAAAAGGGATATTTTATCCCTCTTCTTAAAAATTCATATATTCTATATAAAAAGAAGAATTTCCTAATTCTGATTTAAATAAACATTAACAGTTTGTATTAAGGACAAATGGAATTGTACTGTATAACAATAAAAAACAATAAGATCGTGAGAAATGCATAAAATTAGAAGAGATATTCTTTACAAAAAATAATAAGATCGTGAGAAATACATGAATAAATAATTACAATAGATATAATTTACAGAAATTAAATAATATTTACTGAAAACATTGTTCATTTTTAATACATTTTTTTACATTCTTAAAGTTAGTAATTTAACTTCAAAGAGATTTTTCTTTATTAATACAAGCAAATGAATTAATGACAAGATTCAATCATGAATCTTTCTTTCTCGTCAATAATGTGATATAAAATTATGGTACAAAATTATTTAATTTCTGTAAATATCATCTCTTGTAATTAATTATTTATGCATTTCTCACGATCTTATTGTTTTTTATTGTTATACAGTAGCCTACAATTCCATTGTCCTAAATACAAATTGTTAATGTTTATTTGAATTAGAATTATGAAATTGTTCTTTTTATGTATATGAATTTTAAGAAGAGAGAAAAGATATCCTTTTCTTTTCATCTGATGAAGTCGAGCTCGCTAAGAGATGACGAAATATTATAAATAAAAGATGTATCAGGAGTGCATTGCGATGTTTATATAATATAAATATTTTTAAAGTTTTCTAAGATCTATATTTTTGTAATCTATACATTTCATCTGGTTTAATTGATCGTAATTATTTTGTAATGGGAATCCGAGTGTAAATCCGTTTGGCTTCTACAATGTAGGACAGACGGAAGGACTGTCCTCTTGCTAAAAAAAAAGAAAGTCTTTTTCTAAACCACAAATTCAAGGAAACTTTATTTGTTTGCTTCTCAAGACTTTGAAAACTTAAAGATATTCAGAATCTTTACAGGATTTTTTGAACATTACAATTATAAGACATATTTATCTATTTATTTACTTATTCATTACTCAAAGGATATTAAATCATTCTAATTCATTTCTTCTGAACTGGTAATATCACTTGTGAACTATGATTTCATTCATTGATTTGACTTACAATACTTCCTACTTACAATCGAAAGGAATAATAATTTATCATCATATAATCATATCATCATTATATTTGTGTCGTAACTTCATATATATTTAACTGAGACGTAATCTTCGAATGTAATCAAATATATCAAATTACCCTAAAAATGTAATAGTAATAAAAATTATAGCTGCGTGAATTCATTTGTAGAAACCTTTTCAATCTATTTCGGATTTGTTTTTTGTTTTTTTGTTTTTCACTAGTTTTAATCGTAAGCAATAGATTGAAGAAATGTAAAAGTTTTCTGTTACATAACTTTATACTACTAAATCTTCATCTCGTATTTACAAAACGATATTTCGCAGGACGTCATTGTCCTGCTTCTTCCTGAAGGAACAGGACAATGATGTCCTGCGAACTATCGTTTTGTAAACATGGGACGAAGAAGATTTAAATAGAATAAGGTTGTATCTAATGTCTCATGAGTTGAAGAAATTTTTAATTTGATGAAATTTTCTTTTCCTTTTTATAAATTTAGATAACAAAATCCATATTGCTCTACTATTAAATTTATGGAGAAATAATAATAAATTGTTATTCTACGATTTTATTTATTCAAAATAGAGATTAGTAGCAAGCAAAAGAAAGAATTTGGAGACTTTCGACTGAAAGTATTTCATATGATCATTTTTATGATCTAGTTTAAAACGGGTGTATTTAAGAGGAATTTGGAAAAAGAATGTTCCTATTCGATAAAAAATGTGGATCTCACGGGGAAAGTGCATGGAAATGTGTCTTATAAACATCTGTTCTACAGATAACTGTGTTGTGAATAGTTTACTTTTCTGACTGATGACGGTGCTTCCCATTAGCAGACACTCTTTAGAAATTCATAAATATTTTGTTCATTTTCTCGACGCAACTAAACTATTGACAATTGAAGTGAATAAAAGAGAAACGGAATTGCGTGAATGGGTTTAGGGACATTAAAAGCACGCTTTCTTAGAACTATTTCACTCCATTTCATTTACATAATTTCTTTTTTTGCACGTGACCTACTTCGCCATTGAATGAAATATCAATGGATGCGATCAAGTTCAGATATTTATCACCTTTTTATTCCTATCTCATGTATCCAGATACCATAAGGTTTTATAGCTTTGGTCCATCGTTTGTAAGTCTCTGAGAATATGCTAAGGAGGGATACAAAACAATTAGAATAAAAAAGTTTAAGAAGCAATTTTAACTCGAATTACTCCTGTCCGTTCGTCTGTGATTGAAATTAATTGTAACACTGTTTATTCTATAAAGCTGAAATTTAACAACAGTTATTTAGGTTACGACGATCTCTATTGATTTTAGTTAAATAGGACCAACAGGTAAGGAGATGGGGGTAAAAAAATTGTCAAAAATTAGTTGCTATTAAAGACTATTCATAACTGTGATAATTCAAACGATTTATCTGGAAAAAAAATAATAATCATAGCTAACTGACATGATGTCTCTATTGATTTTAATCGAAATCTGGTCCACAAGAAGTGCCACTATTTATATAAAAAAAAGTATCTCATTTAACATAAATTACATTAATATGATGAAAATGCACTGTAATTTTCCTTTGGTCCAACTATTTTCGATCTTTTAAGTTTCAAGAATAACGTAAAGCCATCTAATTTAGCCAAAAGCTCACGTAATTTATAAACACTAGGATTTAATAATAATAATAATAATAATAATAATTAGATAATATTTTTTTTACAAGGTTACAGATGGAGTTTATTGTTTTAATTTGCAGTCAATAATAAAAGTTGTAATTCTTTTAATTATCATTGACTATTGTTAAACGTTGTTACTTAGGTGATTAATGTTTTAAGAAAGAGTGACACACTCTTTTATTGTTTCGACACACTTAAATTATTAAATATACATTAGATTTCAAAAACACCGTTACATGTTTGGGGGCGTCATTTAATTACGTGAGGTTTTTTTAAAAAAATTTGGACCTCTCCTCCCCATTGGGGAGATTTGGTAAGATGTGGTGGGACCTCCCCCCCTCCCCTTCACGTGAGACTTCCCCTATAAATTAACTTATATAATTGGCCAAGTTCGTCTGTCTGTCTGTCTCTCCGTCTGTTTGTAACTCGATATAATTAAGCTATTAAGATAGATCCAAGGGTTCTCAATGGTACCATTGAATCAAGGGTACTCAAATTGGATAAAATATTAGTTCATTTTGTCATTCCATGTTGTTTCCATGAAATTTTACCTGAAATTCTAACAAAACATACGTTCAAAACCAAATAATTTTGTTACCACTGCACCGATTTTAATGAAATTTGGCAAACTTACTCAGTTTTTTGCGCTGATTTTGAAACTTAAAACCATTTTTGCCGTAGAAGCTTCGTTCACAAGTTAGCGCAGTATTTAGATTATACAAAGGTGAGTTTTAAATGCCTTTCGGCGTTATGAGTCAAAAATGAAAATTATTCTTTAGATAAATTAAACTTTAGATATGGTTGGTATTTCGTTTTTCTTTCTGGGTGGAAAATGATCCTTTAGATTAGGGGTTCTCAACCAGGGTTCATGTAATATTCTTCGGGATCCACAGGGATCTCATTGAATCACACTTATTTTAAAATGGTTTAGTATGAATTATTTACCAGTGTGTAGAATATGTATTATTTACCACTGTAGAATAATTTATTTGCATTAAATTAGTTTTCATTCAAAATAAAGCATAATCATTTACTATTTCGTTGATTTTTAATATAATCCCTTTACTTTTTAGCTATGAGGGGTCTACCAAAAAAAAAAAGAAGGGAAAAGGGGTCCATGGGTAAAAAAAAAAGGTTGAGAAACCCTGTTTTAGATTAAACTCTCAGAACCTATATTACAGGTGTACAGGTAAGAAGTACACCTAAATTATTTATTATTATTTAATCGCCCGTAACACCCGTGCAGGGTTTGGACGCTCTCCTACCAGAGGAGTTATAGGCTAGATACCGCAAGGGGGCGCCAACCCAAGGGGAAGAAACGAACAACACAGAAGAAAGGAAAGTGAAACATCCATGCCACTGCCGGGATTCGAACCCAGGTACTGGCGCATTGGACGCCACAGCTGGCCGCCGCCGAGACCGCACGACCACGCCAGCATGGCAACACCTAAATAGGTCTGATAAACGTTAAATAAATAAAATAAAATAAAATAAAAAAAAAAAAAAATTTTCAAATGAAATCATCAATCGAATCAAATATATATATATATATATATTGGCGAAGTTCGTCTGTCTGTCTGTCTGTAACTCGATATAATTAAGCTATTAATGTAGATCCAACGGTTCTCCATTGAATCAAAAGTACTCAAATTGGATGAAAATATTAGTTCATTGTGTCATTCCATGTTGTTTCCATGAAAATTTATTCTTGGGAACTGACCTCGACAACCGAAATTCTAACAAAACGTACGTTCAAAACCAAATAATTTTGTTACCACTGCATCCATTTTAATGAAATTTGGCATACTTACTCAGTTGTTTATGCTGATTTCAAAACTCAAAACCATTTTTGCCGTAGAAGCTTAAGTTAGCACAAGTTAGCACAGTATTTAGATTACATTTACTTTATATTTGATAGTTGACAATAAAATGATTTTTCAGATTTTTTTATGCCTGTCGGCCGACAGGCTTTGCTGCTAGTTTTAAATAATTAAGTTTATTTGAAATGTTCATTTATTTTGCTTCAAACCACTAAATACCTAAAGCGTTACTGATGTCTTCTATGGTGAGATTTTGCACCATTCATCAGATATGAATGAAATTTCACACTTGCGCGGGGCTTGTTTCAAATCAGGGAATCCCGGGCATAGACAATTTTACAAAATATTTTAATCTGTTGTAATATGTATATCCTCTGAATTAAAAAGTTGACGTGAGATTTCCATTGACCCCCCTCCCCATTTTGAGCTCACGTAATTAATGAATGCCCCCTTTCGGCCAAACCTTACAAAGGCCTTTCTCGGACGAAGATGAAAGGAGCAATAATAATGTCGTCATGGCAGCAAAGACATATAATAATAATCAACAACTAAACCATTAACATACCAATCAAACAAACACATTATTAAAGCCGATAGAGAATCAAGCGGAAAAACATTAAAAAATAGCAAACCATACTCCAGTATTTTATCAATAGAAAACTTAGTATTAAATGGTTTATTCTTTAAAATCCAATACGATTCCTTAAACTTCCTTAAGTAAGCACCCCTATGTTGTCCTAATATGCATTTTTGGAGATAATTTGATATCAAAATTTTGTAATTATCTAGATTCTCTGATTGTCTTCGATGTCTGAAGAATTCTCACTTTGTCTAATGAATTATTTTTAATTTTTTAGCTTTTAATTGTAAAAAAAAAAACATTGTTGAAAAGGGAAAAGAACTTAGTTATATCAGCTGTAAAATTGGCGCCTTTTGTATCGGAAACAGGAGGCTATTGATTTCCGTTTCTGAAAAACTAATTCGGAGAAACGGCGTCAAACTTTGAATAATTCCGTTCCGTTATGATGGAACCGGAAGGGACAGACAATACGTTGTAGTTACTTAACACATTGTCCAGTGGCGATTGAAGCACAGCTACTCTACACTTTTGTCTTGTTTTGTCTAATCTCGTATCTGCGATTTTTAAACAAATTCATTTAGAAGAAGCCTTACAGATTAAGAGTTTGCATAGGATCTCAATAACATACACAGATGGTTTTGAGTGTTTTGACGTAAGGGAGTTAGACGTAAGTGAAGTCCGAGCAGCATCTGATGATTTTTGCTCTTTAAATTAGGTCTAAATTAAGTAAATAGATAAAGAATACCTAGATATAAGATGCTCATCGTCATTCCGAGATGCTCATTGTCATTCATAATTACGAAGGCTATGATGTAAATTTTTACTTACTGTCAGCTCGATACGTTGTTTGAGATTTAAGTTATGATCGATTTAAGTTTATGAAAAGGAAAATGCTTTTATTTTGGCCAGTATGACATCTGACGAATTCTTTGTATACTATAGAAATATATAATTATCATTAGAAATAAGTAAATCAAAGATTTATTTTTCACTAATTGTAAGCTATTCCGGATAATGGTATTTTCTGGTACGTTATAGGAATATACAGGCGTAAATACGTTTGTAGGGGTTATGCTATTATCTTGTAGAAATATTTAAAATATTCATTAATATATTTAAGATTTAGAACTACATTAAATAAAGAAAGGCATAAATTTATTTAATGCCGTAATTTGTATATAAAAGTTTTCATTTTGAAATAGATTTATCTAAATTATATTTCAGCAGTTCAGTAGTTTTAATTGCTATTTTTTTTCTTCAATTGCATAAGTCTTAGCTTCAATGTAAACCGCGAAGCCTTTTATTCTAAATTTTGAAATTCTATCCAGGTTCACTTTAAAATCAGAAACTACAAGGGCTAGAGAAATGAAATCACATTACTATATAGATAGAATGGGTCCTGAGATCTACGACTGCCCTACGAATATAATTTGTATTTGTCTACAGAATAATAGTAATAATCAATTGGCATTTATTCCATTGTAAGAGACAACTTTATTCAGGGCTGAACTTTCCATTTGGGAGGCCTCAATCTCAATATAAATGGCTGATTTATCTTCAAAAAAGGAAACCACATTTAGTGTATTGTGATTTTTTTTTTATTCTTTAAAAAATTTAATTTAATTTAATTTAAAGTTTTAAATTAATTTAAGTTCATTTTAAAATGTCAATATCTTAATCTGTTGTTGTTCTCCAATCTTCCCCACAATTATCGTCATCGAGAAAATTTCAAATATAAAAAGAATCGATGGTCTCTTGTCCGTAAACAGGCATGCTACGTTTCATGAAGTTTCAATGATTCAGATGTTATTAGAACTATAAAGTTAATGATTTTTAAGTTCATAATTTGAATTTAGAAAATATGTAATTATGTAATATTTATAAATATATTCCTTAATTCATTTATTTCCGTATTTCTTCATTTGATGAAGAATAATCTTATATCAATTGTTTTTCATTTATCTTATGACGTTAAGTATCTTAACGTGAAACCAAGAGGACTGTAGTTTTTGGTGAGAATACAATGTCATTTCAGTTTGTTATTCTAAATTGATGATCAGCAGAGACAGTTATAGGTAGAAATCTTATATAACTTTGCTGCCTTTCAACAAAAGAAGTAAATCGGCTAAAGAAAGGAGGCAATTGATCCAGAATAATTTCTTTCTTAACTACACTTTTTTAAAGGAGACTGTAGAGTTCGGTGAAGCCCTTGTCTGTAGTCTGAAGGAGCTGAACTTGATCTCTAGCGGAGGTACAGGGAAGTTTTCCGTGATTATTTCTCCTCCAGACGCATCTCATGATACCCACCAGACCTCTATGAAACGGCATTTGTTTTATTACCTGTGTTTGAAGACGGAGAGCCTCGAAACTTAGTTTCCTCGTTCTGCTGGTGATCAAAGCAATTTTATCTCCTGCCCACTTTCTCTCGAGGCTACAATCGTGATACCTTAGCCAGTATTATTGATGTAAAAAAATGTTACATCAATGATTACTAATTTTGACTATATCAAAAATAGTTTTGTTAAAAATAAAAAAAATAAAAAATTAGTTCTGTATAGTTTAATTCACAAAATAGCTCTTGTACTATTTCCTATTTTAAAAAGCACTTATGTTTTCCGGTCTCTGGATCATAATTCAACTGTTTTTGAGTTGTCATTTAGTTTTTAGAGGTTAGTCTTATTAGATTTTGAGATTTATATATTTATTATAAAGACTAATTTCCATGTAGGCTAAAACACTGAAGCATAAAAAAAAGAATCAAAGAATAAAGAATTGATCAGCATCAAATTTTATGAATTTATTGTTTAACCCTCATAGATGAGTGTAGTGTTTTATTTTTGTTTGTTTTTTTGTTTTGTTTTTTATAGCTTCTTTATATGAGTAATCAATAACCAAAAATGTAGTGCTCATAATAAACAAATCAAAAACTCCGCCTTAGCTAGTCCCAAGCCTGGTTGAGAAAGGAGGAGGGGCCTCCCTGTAACTTGAATGGAGCTTATGCTTGTCTCAAGAAGTAGGAAGAATTTAATCTTCTGAAATAGGGAGGGAGCAAAGTCTGGAGGCTTTGAGGTGGCAGCCCCACCACCAGAGCTATGGGCTAATCACCTGTACTCCCAATTTCTGATTGTCAGAACAGCAGCAGTAAAAGACAGCAGTAAAAGACACCCGGATGGATTCTACGTTGACGACCTTTGGAACGAAAAGGACTACGAGAATAGGTTTTTGGAATGTGAGAACTTTGAGAGAAATCAGCCGATTAAAGTAGGTCGAAAAACAGATGTTGAATTACAAATTGGATATTCTTGGTCTTAGTGAAGTAAGATGGCCAGACTTTGGAGAAATACAAATACAAGAGGGGCTTACATTTCTGTATTCAGGACACACCTCTGAAGAGGCAGAACACAGAAAGGGAGTTGGACTCCTGTTGACCAAAGGAACAAAGAAAAGTCTTCTGGAATATTTTCAAGAGTACCATTCGTAATGTCACAGTCATACAACGTTATGCTCCAACAGAATTTTCAGATGAAAAGCTTAAAGAAGAATTTTATTGTTCTATAAACAACATTGTCCAAAAGACCGGTAAAAAAGACATATTGATAGTTACGAGAGATTTAAAGGTTGGGAGCAGAAATGATGGTATGGAACATGCAATGGGAGACCGTGGTATTGGAGAGAAAAATGAAAACGTGGAAATGTTCACAAATGTTTGTGCCAGACATGATTTGGTCATTGGAGGCACAATATTCCCATACCCATGTGACCGTATGGCACTTCTTATATCTGCCGACCATAAAACAGAAAACCAAATTGATCACATTGCATTATATTGAGCAAAAAATTTAGAAGGTCTTTAATGGTTCTGAGGAATAAGCGTGGAGCAGACATTAGTAGTGTCCACCATCTTGTTGCTACTGACTTTCGATTAAAAATTGTGGCTACTAAAAGAAAGTTTGAACAGTGGAACAAACAATATGATATAAGACAGTTGAAGGTGCCAACCAAGAAAGAAGAATTTTGTATGGAGTTGAAGAACAGGTATGAGGCGTTACAAGAAATACAGGAAAATGATGTTGAAGCTACATGGAATCAGGTTAAGAACATATACTTCACTATGAGTGAATATGTCCTTGGCTTCAAGAATCGTTTGAAGAAAGACTGGATGTCTGAGAGTATATGGAAGTTGATAAATGATAGAAAAAAGATCAAAGCACGACTAATTATGATCAAAACAAGGCAACAAAAAGCTCAGATTCAAACTGAATGCACAACTATTCATCGATTAATAAAGAAAAGTGTGAGGAATGATAAGAGAATGTGGGTGGATGAACAAGCTCAGAGAGCTGAGGCAGCAGCAGCAAGAGGGGATGCTAAAGAACTCTATAGTATAACAAAAATGTTGTCAAGGAAGGCTTCAACAAGAGTAGACCTTAGAGGGGTAAAGATGGCCAGCTATTGACATCCGAGGAAGACCAACTGAAGAGATGGAGGGAACATTTCTCGGAGATCTTGAATAGAGAACAACCTGATGAGGAGATGACACATGGGAATATGGTAGATGTAGATGTGAATGATAGAATCAGAATAAAAGCACCAACTAAGGCTGAAATCAAAGTAGCCTTCAAGCAGATTAATAATGGAAGAGCTCCTGAAATGGATAATATTGCACCTGAGGTGCTAAAAATAGACATTGATACCTTAGTAAATTTACTATACCTTTGTTTAAAAAGATCTGGATAGAAGAAAAACTTTCAAAAAGTTGGAAGGAGGGATTGATTGTTAGGTTACCGAAGAAAGGGAATATAACTAAGTGCAATAATTGGCGCGGTATCACTCTCATGTCTGTACCAAGTAAAGTGCTTTCAAGAATTATCCTGAACCGAATTAATAACACCGTGGAAGTTAGTTTAAGGAAAGAACAAGCAGACTTTAGAACACATCGAAGTTGTGTAGATCTTATCAACACACTTCGTATAATACTTGAACAGAGTGCAGAATGGCAGAATACAATATATCTTACTTTTATTGATTTTGAGAAGGCATTCGATTCTGTTAACAGAAGAGTTATGTAGAGTATTGTGGAAGAATACGGAATACCAACGAAGATTATTAATATTATCAGAGGGATGTATGAAGGGTATGATGTAGAATGCTGCACAATGGAAAACTCACAGAGGCTATTCAGACGAATGCTGAAGTGAGACAGGGTGTATTTTGTCACCTACATTGTTCTTGTTGGTTTTGGATAGAGTGATGAGGAGCGTTGTTGACGGCAGGAAAAGCGGTAAACAGTGGGGAATGATTGATAGCCTTGAAGACCTGGATTTTGCAGATGATATATGCCTGCTCTCACAAAGATTTCAGGATATTGAAGTAAGCTGTCTAGGCTACAAAAGGAAGCTGAGATTGTAGGGCTAAAGATCAATACCCAAAAAACTACGGAGATAAGAATTCGATCTGATTACAACATGCGATTAGCAGTGTATGGAGAGGAGTTGGAGCAAGTTGATTCCTTTGTGTACCTGGGTAGCATAGTCTGGAAAGATGAAGATGTTAAGAGTCGGATTCGGAAGGCAAATGGAACCTTTGTCGAGTTATATCCTGTCTGGCGAAACAAAAATATATCAAGGAAAACCAAGCTTCGATTATTCAACAGTAATGTGAAGTTGGTTCTCCTCTATAGCTGTGAAATATGGAAGACAGCAAAAACAATTGTAAATCAGCTGCAGGTTTTTATAAACAGATGTCTACGGCAAATTTTAATGTGAGGTGGCCGGATACAATCTCAAATAATGACTTATGGGAGGCAACAAATCAACGACAGATCGAAGAACAAATTAAAGAGAGGAAGTGGAGGTGGATTGGCCACACAGTACGCAAACAATACGGAGCTGCTGAAAGGACAGCACTGGACTGGAATCCGCAAGGAACACTTATAAATAGTCTTACTTTAAATAATTCAAGAACAAAGCACTGATCGACATCTTATTTCATATTTAACAGTTTCTTTTCTTCAGATTTGGCAATGTGTTGGTGTTGATAGGACCATTATCTAGACCAGAATACTATACCCTCAGGGAATCACTGACTGATCAATAGAAATTTCAACTTAAAAAGTCCAAGTGAAAATTTCTTGGTTCACGAAGTCTTTAAGGCTCCAAGGGATGGCATTCGAGGAACAGTTTATTAAGTGGTTAATTCAAAGAACTAGTAGTTTATGTTCAAATATTTTTATTTATTTTGAAAGAATGTATACATAAATAGAAAAAATAAATATTTCATTCCCGAAAAGCTTAAACTTCTAGCTGTGGGCCTCGGGATTTCTCTACGGGCCCCGCGGCTTGCAGTTTAGAAATTGAGGGAGGGTTGATAGGGGTTATTAAATCCCCCAACCCCACTCATTGCATCTGAAAACGTTAAATTCTATGATTTTGGATCTTTTTTGTTTGGATTGAAAAGTTCAGAAAAGGACACAAATTCTATCTTTATTTATTAGGGTAGTTAAAAATGTTAACATTAAACAGCATTCAAAATTTAAATCTCTAAAAGAAATTTTAGTAAATATCCACAATTGAGAGACACAAATTATTTACAATTAATATTTACAATTACAATAATTTTTTAAAATTAGTTAAAAATTAAAGAATTAAAAAATTATTTTAAAAAATCTATATACAATACATCCTAGGACGGTTTCGAGTATTGTATCCCTATCATCACATGACTTCCTCGAAACCGTCCTAGGATGTATTGTATATAGATTTTTTTTTAATAATTTTTTAATTCTTTAATTTTTAACTAATTTTAAAAAATTATTGTAATTGTGAATATTAATTGTAAATAATTTGTGTGTCTCAATTCTATATATTTACTAAATTATAAACCACACACGTTAAAAATGGTACATAAAAAAAAAATTAAAAAATCGTTAATTAAAAATAATGTTTTTCTGTGTCGTGCCTCTCCTCCCTAGTTTAAGGCGCCCGTACCTTTTGAACACCCAAAACCACCCAGTGATACGCCACTGCTTAAAACTAACCGAATGCGTCATTGTACTGGCAAAGTTACAGTCAAACCAATCACGTGCAACACGACAATTGACAGATGTATTTATTGTGAGTCAGCATCGCCGCTTCACTTTGAGGAAGTCGGTTTAAGAGATAATAAGCTCAGATGAAATGCGTTTAAATAATTATCTTTCGGGTTTTGAGACAATAAATGTTACAATTTGATTTCCTTATGGGAATTTCCTACCTTTTAAAAGTTTAAAGCATTACCAGTTGATATATTTGACTCATTTTCTGAACTTGCATTTTTATTAATAATTGAACTTCCTTATATTACATATATGGTCTACAAGAAAAAAAAAATAGAATAAGAAGTTCAAATCTGAAACAATAAAAAATAAAATCATTACTAACCAAAATCGAGAAATACAGTCGGACCTCTATTTAACGAAGTCGCTAAATCCCGAAAAAAAGTTCGTTATATGGAAAATTCGTTAAACAGAGATTCACCTTTTAAAATTACTTTTAACTATATAAAACAGATTTAAAGTACATAAACAATAAATATTATTAAAAAAGTAATAATTTTAATGGCATAAAGCGTACAATATCATATGCGTACTTAAATTTTACTAATAAAGTGTTAATTTTTTTTAAGCTTTTTTTTTTTTGAAAAAGTGTTTTCGCTCATAGTACGTCTCACATCTTTGCAATGCACCAAAAACCCCTTCAGGCGTATTTTCTTCAAAATTGTAATGAGTGTCGGATTGTTTCAAATGATTTTAGCATTTCATCATATGAAGGTTTTTTTTTTTTTTTTTTTTATTTCTGCATCATGATCATTTCCATTTTGATCATCTCCATCTTCATCGCAATTCATAGCTGTATTGTTTTATTTTTCACACTGTCTAAAATATCCGATTCAGTTAGTGTTTCCGAGGTCTCAACTTCAAAATCAAGTGAAAGATAATCATCAATCAGCATAATATCGTTAATTTCTTCTTTTTCCCTCAGCTGTATCCTCGAAAAAGTTCGTTAAATAGAAAATGCACTTCGCTATTTAGAGGTTATTTTACGAAGAAATTAGCAAAATGTTCTTGGTTCCAAAGAAAAGTTCGCAAAATAGAGAAATTCGCAAAATAGAGGTTCGTTAAATAGAGGTCCGACTGTAATATCGTGAAATTTAAGCAGCTTCAAGAATAAAATTGAAACTACAGGGAAAAAAAATCACTAATCGGACTTCAAGAATCAATACATCTATTACAGAGCTTTGAAGTTATTGATCTTTACACATTATTTTAAGAGTGTATTTCATTTTTTGTTTTAAATCACTGCTCGGAGTGTAATTGCTAATAATTCAAATACTTCACTCTTTATTTCTGTCTTGAAAGGAAAGACTGTATATTTATTTTATACTAGCTGAACCGGGCATGCGTTGCAACACCACTCAAAGAAAGAAAGGGCCTGGTGTCGGTTGGGGGTCGCATCCTTAGGTCCTTATGTCGCCTTCCACCCATCCAAATGTGGTGTCCATGCCCCCCATTGGAGAGCGAATTTTTCCACTTTTTGCATTAGACTTGAGGGGCCCGAGAAGGGGCCCTAAATATAAGGTCCCTGTGTCGGTGGGGGGGGGTGGGACACTTACGCCGTTGTGTCGCCTCCCCCAACCCAAGTGTGGTGTCCCTGCTCCCCATAAGGATCGGATTTTTCACTTTTTGCATAAGACTTGGAGATGGGGGGGGGGGCTCGAGAAGGGGGCCTAAATATAAGGGCCCGGTGTCGGTCGGGATGGGACACTTAGGTATCCGTGTCGCCTTCCCCCCATGCAAATATGGTGTCCCTGCCCTCCATAGGAGAGCGAATTTTTTACTTTTTGCGATAGACTTAGGGGGCCCGAGAAGGAGCCCTAAATAAAAGGGCCTGGTGCTCTACTAATTCAGAAAGCTTCGCGGGCATGCCCACAACAACTTCCCAAAGTTTCATCGCAATCTGATGAATGATATAGGAACGCATACGGGATATATGAATGGTTTTAGTTCTCATTGTCACCACCAGGTGCGTATTAGCTATTTCACCCTTTTCAACCCCTGGGGGAGGGGGTGTCCCGGTTCTAAGGTAGCCTATCTTTTGCGCAGGGTACTAAAGACTAATTCTGCAGTTTGGTCCATGTAGGTCAAAGGGCCTAGGAGTATATAAAGGACAAAGAAAGAAAGAAAGAAAGAAACATTCATTTTTATATATATAGAAGATTTAATATTAAATAAAAAATTAAGTATAACAACTTAAAAAAAAAATGATTACTTTTTTATGATAAAATGATTTATCAAAAAATGATTACTTATTTATCAAAAATGATTTTTATAATGAAAACAAAATTCCCCTTTCCAACAATTGCTGTAGCTTTTTTGGTTTAAGAAAAGTAATCTGAAATAAAGCATTAAAATGTAAAATATGTTTTCCATTTCATCTAACCAAACAATTTTATTTTAATTCGATTTGAAATTAAAATAAAATTGAAGTGAAGTGGTGTAAATGGATGATAATTTTATTTTTTGTTTCAACATATTTCTTATTTTGTCACCTCCAACTTTGGCCAATTGTCGAGTCCGGAACTGGCTGGAGTCTATGAGTCTAGACCCAAATTCACGTTTTTCTTTTGGCAATTAGAAGCTCGTGAATCCACTTCCTACATTGAGAATGACTAAATTGTTAAAGATTGAAAAACCTTTCAACAATGAAAAGGCCTAACTGCAACACTAATACCGTGGATTCTCCAAATATGGCGCTGACTCATATCCTTGTTGGTGGCTACCTTTTTATGCGGATATTAAATAAAAACCCTTCCAAGGGGGACATTTTGAAAGATCCGCCAGGAAACATCAAAGAAGACAGAAGCTAGACAAAGATGACAAGGAGTGGTTATTTTATGAGCAAACAACCTAGAATAACTACTCTCTTTCCTCTTTACCCAAATAACATTTAAATTATTTCTTTAAAATCTTATATTTTATTTGTACCTATTCTATTACTTGTTAAGTTTGCTATAACATCAAGAAAACTTAACGGTTAAATAGACAAGATTAGAATCATCTTCAATGTACTTCAAAATAAAAAAAAAAATCATAAAAAAAGAGAGATCTGAATTATCAAACTAATTAATTAAGTCATCGTAGTTCAAGAGGAAGGAGTTCCACTCAATTTTCAATAATTGTCCTACTTCGCGTGAATGATATATGTTTCCCTTTATAATCATAAGACGCATTTTCATAAATTCTGTAGATCTTTTAAAATCATTTAACTTTTAAAAGAAATATTTTCTTCTAACATTAGAATGAAGTCATTCTCTGATCTTGTGATGTTTTGAATGATTTAAATCCCATCTCTTATTATTCTTAACATTACGTATCATTACCAGTTGAAGAAAGATAATTTTATTTTCATTTTAATAAAGATTTAAAACAGTCGCTTTTTATGAAAGAAAAAGAAGATGATACTAAGTATAAATTTAAATTTATATGTAAAGTTCCCATATTTCTTTTGTAGATCCCTCCTTGTACAGCCTCTACCATTAAATATTTCCAGCATCACAAATTTAAATGTAAAAAAACTACATTTAATACTAAAGCAAATTTTCAAAAAGATTACGTCTTTTCTTTTTCAAGCCTAAAGATAACAATTGTGAAGATAATCGAAGCTGTAATTCTTAAGGAAAATTCTATTTTATATTTTGTTTTGTTTTCAGTTATTGTTTGTGGTGTTTGACTTTTTATTCTTGCAAAAAATCACTATCTTTTATTTTATTTTTCATGATATCTATACTTTAAATTCAGAAAGTTTATAAATAAATATTTTTCACTTACTTTGATTCAAATCAGTGTTAATGTAAGGGATAAGGACACATACTAACGTTAGCGGAAACTCTTTTAGACTTTTGTACTTGGTAATAATTTTTTATTGTAATTTTTTCTCTTATTTTTCATTTAATGATATTTTTAAAGTTTCTGCGGAGTCTATTTACATGCTGTTCAGTGACCTTGAGAATCAAACGAAATGAGAAGAAAAAAATTAAAATCAAGGAAACCGGAAGTTTGTTGTTTCTGATTTCTGGTTCCATAGGAAATTTATAAGCCTTTAATTTCTAATTTTTTTTTTTTTTTTTTTTTTTTTTTTTTTTTATTTTAATAACTTTTTTCCGTTCATTGTCTTTTGAAGATGGATATTTTTTTTTTAATCATTAGCTTTTTTTTTACTCCCTTATTTGCGAAAAATATGAAGAATCAGGCTTTGACGGATGAACATTCCCTAACGATGAAATGATCATTTTTAATCTTTATTATTTTCTTTTTCTAAGACTCATTGTTTAAGAGACGCAGCGGCCCTTAGTTCAGAGTGTGACAATATCGAAGAGGTTGTCATTTATCTGTTGAAGATCGACTTGATTTGATCATAAATACTTCATGATGCATCGCTTAGATGATTCAGCGTGAAATATATGCGACAGAAAAATAAAATTCAAAACAAAGAAATGAAATAAAACTTATTAAGAAATGTTAAGAGCCTTTTTGAATAAAGAATAAGTTTTTAAAATTCCATCAACATTCTTTATTCTTACAAGCGGTGCCTTTGGAATTCCATTGAATTTTAGAAAAAGAAATGGAGCTGCATTGAATTTTCTTTTTAATATACAGTCGGACCTCTATTTAACGAAGTCGCTAAATCCCGAAAAAAAGTTCGTTATATGGAAAATTCGTTAAATAAGAGATTCACCTTTTATTATTCAATATTATTAAAAAAGTAATAATTTTAATGACATAAAGCATACATTACACGTGCATATTTAATTTTACTAATAAAGTATGTTAATTTTGTCTGAGTTTTTTTTTTTTTTAAGTAATTTTATTCATAGTACGTCTCGCATCTTTGCAATGCACCCTAAAACCCCTTCAGGCATATTTTCTTCAAATTCTAATCCGCATCGGATTGCTTCAAATGATTTTAGCATTTCATCATACGAAGGTTTTTTGATTACTGCATCATGATCATTTCCATTTTCATCATCTTCATAAAATTCGAAGTTGTATTGTTTCCATTTTTCACACTGTCCAAAATATCCGATTCAGTTAGTGTTTCCGAGGTCTCAACTTCAAAATCAAGTGAAAGATAATCATCAATCAGCACATCATCGTTATTTTCTTCTTTTTCCCTCAGCTATATCCACATTTCTTTCATTTCCTCTAAGGGAATATTAATAATAAAAACATTTTATATGGAGAAAAAAAAAAATAGTTAACACGAAAAAGTTCGTTAAATAGAAAATGCACTTCGCTATTTGGAGGTTATTTTACGAAGAAATTAGCAAAATGTTCTTGGTTCCAAAGAAAAGTTCGCAAAATAGAGAAATTCGCAAAATAGAGGTCCGT
This sequence comes from Thereuonema tuberculata, assembly GCA_023159025.1. Taxonomy (NCBI): domain Eukaryota; kingdom Metazoa; phylum Arthropoda; class Chilopoda; order Scutigeromorpha; family Scutigeridae; genus Thereuonema; species Thereuonema tuberculata. The sequence continues at coordinate 65,937,517 of JAFIDM010006943.1, forward strand.
TAAATAGAGGTCCGACTATAGTTCTTCGTTTGAGGAAAAAAAAAAAAAAAAAAAAACAGCATAAAATTAAAATTTTGACATCTTACAATATTTCGACCGACATTTCCGATCTTCTTCAGGTTAAATTTAGGACTTTCACTGAACCTATTTCAATTTTTGTACAAAATGTAACAAACAGCAAGTTTCAAATTAAACATAGAACTAACTTAACAAAACATACGTACTTAATATATCTTATAACAATAAACACGTACGTAATATATTATTACAATACTTGATTTGAAACTTGTTGTAAAGAAGGAATTCTCAAGAAGAAGTATAGTAAAGTTTTTATTTATCAGATTGTAGGAAATGCAGGTTTGAAATAGAAATATAAAATTAAGCAAACAGACAGAAAAGCAAAAATACTTCACACGGAAAAAAAAGAAAAAGGAATATGGAAGGTCTCAGGCGGTAATGGAGATTGTTGTACTGTAAGAACTCTTTTTTTATGATAAAACCGGCAGAATTCATTACTTAATATTTTTATGCTAAGATAAGGAGGGGTAAGAAAAATATAAAAGTTGAATTTTTAAAAATTCATCTAAAACAAACGAAATACAATCAAGATTGAGAAATGTTGATAAAGAATCCTTTGTGATAAAGTATAGAATAAACTTGTGACTTTGTATGCTATTGCATGTTTTTGAATGATAATTTTATGTATTGTGTTAACTATGCACTTGCCCTTAAAGTGTAGAAAGTGTCCTTGTAACTGAATATTTTAATGTAATTCAATAAGGGTAAGTAGGTATTCAGCAACGTTTAAGCTACAGAAAGACATTTTCAAATTTAAATTGTTAGTAAAACCTTTGGAGTTTTTCCTCCATAAAGGTTTAAACTACCGTAGAAAGCCAAAAGTAGGTAAAATAAAAACAAGAAAACAAGAAATGACGGTAATTAAGTGTAGAGCGAAACGGCCACCAAATTAATAATAAAAAAGAAATAACCTTAGATAACAGATTTAAGGAAATGCAATTTTCATTGGTTTTTTTTTTTAAGGGACAAATGATAAAACTTGTTCATTTTTATGTTCGTAATAATTCATAATAGTTCACAATAGTTCATAATTTGTACATTCAAATTTTAAATCTGCCTTTTTAAAATGTTTTAAAAAGCGACAGACTAATTTAAAAATCTTTTAAATTGCATTAATCAGGGTGAATTATCACAGTTTTTACAGTAAAATAAAACAAAGAACGCACATAACTAAACAAAACACAAATATTCATTGAGCTATTTTTTGATATTTGTGCTGGAAATCGGAGACAGTACTGTTTCAAGGATTATTGTCCTCTCATCAGTCCAATCCTTCCAGCATATCTAACTCAGTGAAATGGGACGATATACAAAACTGACAAAAATACAAATCAATGACCCCTGAATTACAAAAACATCAAAACAAAATCAAGAATAAAAAGGGGTGAATAATTAATAATTAAAACGCCCGCTAGCGTTTAGCTTAGCATCGAGGGATTAATTTATAACAAGGTTAGTAATTAGACAAGAGAATTAACGTGCGTCAGAAACATTTTACTGTAAAATAAAAACAAAGAACGCATATAACTAAAGGATTGAACTGGGAGGATTGGACTGATGAGAAGACAATAATCCTTGAAACAGTACTGTCTCCGATTCCCAGCACAAATATCAAAAAATACTCAGTGAATTTGTGTTTTGTTTAGTTATGTGCGTTCTTTGTTTTATTTTACTGTAAAAATATACTAACGCACAATAAATCTCTTGTCTAATTATCACAGTTGTTGGCTGTTTATAGATTGCTCTCAGAAATATACTCGAACCACTAAGAGAATTGTAAGTTCTAATTCTCTCTTTCTCGCCTCAACCCTAAGGTTGATGGGTGGCAATTTTCTGCCAATTTTCTGCCAAATATTTGAGCCTAGATACTGTGATGGTTTCCAATTTGCATTCCTCAGGAAACCATTACGGCATGGCCTGAAGGGAAAGAGAAGAAGCAGCAGACAAACACAGAAAAGAAGTAAACATCTATGCCGCTACCGGGATTCCAACCCAGGACACATCAGTCTTGTGCCAGGCCGCCTTTCTGACTACAAGGCTATGCCTGAATGGCTAACAAGTTACCATAAAGAAAGAAATGCTTTCACCAGAGCTGCCACCAAGTGGTAATTATAGGAAACAATAGCTTAGAACAGATTTCCCTTTTTTACTAAGACTCAGCTCATTTATGAACCTAATCTCCTTTTACGTACTTGCCTCACCTAACCTTCTTAGTTTCCTAATTTAAATTTTGCAGGAAATTTTCTATTGTTCTGTTGTCAATATGTTTCTGCTTTTAATAATTATTCCACAGTGATTTTTTTTTATTTGAATAATTAAAATATTAACAAAGTTGAAATGGTGAATTCATGATTTGTAACATTTTCTTTAGATAATATTATTACTATTAATTTTTATAAAATACTAAATAGTGTTAATTTAAAATAATTTTTTTAATATTTTAATTGATTTTCATCGAATTCCGTCTATCATTTATTTGTTTGATTTTACGTTTCCGGTAAATTTTGGCTTCAGAAACTTCCTTAAGTTAATCTACTCTGATGTGGAGCCCATCTTACGATCCATCATTAGTGTCAAATATTTCCAAATACATTTAAAAGAGCTTCGAGGTATTTCTAAGTGAAGTGAGATTTCTAATGAGTATTTAGTCAACTTCCTTATTAAGAAAACAAGATTTACTCAGATCTGTTAGAACTCATTGTTGGATGATTGGGCTCAGTACAATTAGCTTGCTTTAATATACCACATTTTATCTCCAAATATCTTCGTCATCTATTCCTTAAATTTCACATGATTATGATAATCTTTCTAATTATCTTTTACTCTTTTTTTTTTTTTTGCATTTTTAGAAAATCCGAAAATGTTTGCATTAGCTTTTTCTGTTTGTTATTCATTTTTTAGTTTGTTCAATCAGGAGATACATTTTTTTGCTGTCTTAATATCTGTGATCCTTATGTTCTTCATTGGTTAAGTATCCATTTAACTAGTTTACTAACGACATTTCGTGTTCAGTTTTATGATTCGTTTGCAGTTAATTTTTTTTTTACTGTTAATTGTAATGTAAAAAAATTATAATTAAATTGTGAATTTTGGAATATAAAGATTACATATGTAAATACCGTATATATTGATTGTTATTTTGTTATTGTTATTTTGTTCTAGAATTTTTTGAAGTACTTACAGTTTACAACAAATAAATTAAAGCTACAAGTTTATTTTCATTTTGTTACCATTGAGGTTTTTGCTAGATAACTGTTTTTTATTATAATTATTTTGAGCGAAATATACAAGCAATATAAAAACAAAAACTTCAGTTTTTGAAGCTACATTGCTCTTGGAATCGACTTTAGAACGGTAAAGAATATTTTATTTATTTATTTTATTTGAGTAATCGTAGGTAAGTATGAAGAAAGTTATTTATACAAAATTGCATTGATTGTTCATCTTTTCTTTACATCTACAAAGTTGACTTTCACAACCGATTTACGTCTATATGAAAGTAATCTATCAATGTTTCGGTTTCGAATAGGAGCATTCAGTAATTATTCCAAGCGTTGCACATTCGTTAAAGCGCTTGTAGTATTTGATTTTTATTTAAAGAAACTAAGAATTTCGCTCAACAGCTTCGATATTCAAGATTTTTTTTTTTTTTAATTTACTTGATTAATTTATAATATTTTTTTTTAACTTAAAAAAAAAAAAGAATTAAGCAAAAAACAAAAACAAAACATAAAATGTTTATGCTTAACTGAGAGATAACAAGGCGATAAGCATAATTCTAAGTACGCAATTATTATAATTCAGCAAATTTAAATTTTATATTAAAGCATCCTTATATATTATTTCTCAAAGGTATTTTAGTGTCGGTACGCCATAACTCCCTTAATACTTCATCAAAATCAATGATTGAGACATCATTTTGAAGATTACGTTCCCCGCTAATGACGGAAAATAAGCAAATTGTTTAAAATTAATGTTTTCGTTAAAAAACTTTATTTTAAAAACCTTTTTATAAAAATGTAGACAAGCTTTAACAGAAGCGACTTATCTTTCGAAAGCGAAACAACATTTAGCGTCATGAACTTCAAATATATCCTGTTTTGATTAAAAATGCACTTTAAAATGATATTTCATCGTTTATTTAATAACAACAGATAAAAAAAAAACAAACAAAGATTTATATTTTAATAAAAATAAACGATTTATTACAATAAATAAACATAAAAATTTGTCAACTTCTAATATATTATTTCTTAAAGGTGGCTTTTTTTTTTTTTTTTCATTTCCCTTAATACTTCATCAAATTCAATAATTGAGATATCATTTTGAAGATTACATTCACCGCTAATGACGAAAAATAAACAAATAGTTTAAAATTAATGTTTTCGTTAAAAAACTTTTTTTTAAAAATCTTTTTATAAAAATGTAGAAGGCATTTGACAATCTATTGACAATCTGTTCATTTATTTATTTCCACATTATCATTCGGTGACTGATCAAGATACTAGGGGAATTATAAAAATGGAGAAGGCGCTATCTATTGAGAATAAATTTAACTAAATGCACGACAGCTTTGGAGTTGTTTATTTTTTCTCAAAGGTGGTTTTTTTTGTTGCGAATTATTCGCACGGGTCAACTAGTTTAATAATAATTGTCTAGAACGTCTGCAGGATTGGCGAGTACGAGAAAACAGATGATGCAGATGATTTTAAGCTATAATATATAATTATTTATTTAATCAGTGCTTACATATAGGCTACTAAATATGGAACAAAAAACATTCACATAAAACAACTGAACGATTACAAAAAAACAAAGCAATTTTGTACAAGACGGAACTGTAGGAGTTAAGAGAGATTAGTTACCTTAAAATCGCCACAAATAAACTGAAATGAAATGTGGCAGTGAAAGTAGCAAGAAGACATTATTCCAAGAATTCTCAGTTGGATTTCTAGACTGAGAAAAAGTCCAGCAAAAAAAGTATCTGAAAACATGTGATATTAAAATATTTGTAATAATTACATAAATAATAGTAAATAAAACGTACAGTAGATGGCGTCATTAGATTGGGATGAAAATTCGATTAACCAAAACTTTTTCGGTCAAATAATTGTTGATTTTTTTTGTGATTTTTTTTTATGATATATTGTTATTCAAATGAATATAATAATAATAATAATAATAATAATAATAATAATAATAATAATAATAATAAACAGCTAGCACACAAACACTCACTTATTAAGAACACAGTCCCATACTACAAGTACACACCACAAAGCTTACTAGAGTCATCCTCACATAAACTATACTGGGACCGCCCCATTCACACAGACAAAACCATACATCAAAACAGACCTGACATCACACTTGTTGATAAGGTCAACAAACAGACCTATCTCATTGATATTGCAGTGCCTATCAGCAAAAGCATACAGAAAACTCACGCAGACAAGATCAGTAAATACACAGACCTAGCCCACGAGCTCCAGAAGCAGTGGAGGCAGGACCGAGTACGTGTTGTACCCATCGTCTTGTCCACAACTGGTCTGGTGCCTCTCACACTGCACCACAGCCTCAGCACACTAGGATTTCATAAAAACACTTATGCACAACTCCAGAAGGCTGTGGTACTCAACACAACACGCATAGTTAAGAAATTTATGGACACACAACCACACATCCCTAACTATTCTTCCAAACCTTTTTTTTTTTTTTTTTTTTTACGGTTGGCAATATGTGCTTTGGTCCTGACCCGCCATATTGTCTTTGCTGGGGAAACACATGATTTGAAACTTTTACAAAATAATAATAATAATATTTGTTAAAAAAAACTGTCAGCCCTTAAAGTCTAAAATTCTGGTTAAGTGTAATTTTATAGTGAGCTATTAATTATAATATCAAAATACACTTAATTTTGATCGCAATATTTGTTTGCGGATTCATAATTTTACTGTAAGAGTGTGTCAACTCGTAATTTTTTCAGATTTTTTTTTTTCATTATATTCTTGGCTTTGCTTTAGCAGAATTTCTGTAAAACCTTCAGTCTAAATTTAAGCAAAGACAAAGATTTTTTTATTGAACGTTCTAATATAAAGCGCCGAAAGAATCTGTAGCGCTTTTATCTCTTGGAATTTTTGTAGGGTTATTTCTTTCCGAAACTGAACGTTAATGATTAACTTTGTTGAACGGAGATATAAAACCGAAATTAAAAGAAACGCTGAAATTGCAAAGACTTGGAATGCTTACCTTTTTAGAATAAGAAGATTAAATTATTAATTGTATCAATAAACACAATAAGATCAAACTAAAATCCCCCCCCCCCAAAAAAAAAAAAAAATCCTGTCCTGGAGATATTGCTAAAGAACATATATAACGTATGATATTGCTTGCAGCAAAACTGAATTTTTGCAGTTCTGTTTTTTTATGGATTTGTTGTTAAGGTAGTCCGAGATTTAGAACGGTTTTCGTTCGAACAATTTGGTAGTAAGCCGAAAATGGGCAAAAAACAGAAATCTATATGTACGTAAAACTTAATTAGATCAGAAAATCAACAAGTAAATACAGTAGAACCCCTCTAAGTCCGCCCTCGGCAGGTCCGCCATTCCTGTTGATCCGACCGGCTCGAGCCGGCCGAACTTGTCCCCCACTCGTCGGTGACTCACCACCCGTCGCGCCATTGTGTTGTTTACTTGCTGTTATCGCTTGTTCCGCTTTAGTGGTCCGTCAAATCTCTTGGTTTTACGATAGTGTTCTTCTGTGTTTTATTTGGAAAACAGAGAGCGGGAATCCCTGCCGAGGATAATCCTCCAACATTCGTTCTAATTCTAGTAGATGTACCTAAACAATTTTCGAAAAAGTCGAACAATGGAGATAATAATGAACACTGTCTCCGAATGAAGATAAAAGCGGAAAAAAGTTCGATTTCCTCTGAGTTGTTTGCAGGCGTCTGAAATTTTATAGTTAGATATATATATATATATATATATATATATATATATATATACCGTATTGTCCGGCGTATAAGACGACTTTTTAAACCAGGAAAATCTTCTCAAAAGTCGGGGGTCGTCTTATACGCCGGGTGCTGAAACTTACGAGCCGGACTGGAGAATCTGCGGTGGCCGCATATGGTGGGGGGGAGCTCAAAAACGGCCGCGGCTGTATCCCCGCCGTATGCGGCAACCGTATGAAAGCAGCAAGGACGGCGCTGTACAAGTACGGCAGAAGAAAATCCACTCACCAGGATTCGTGGAAAGAAGTGACTTAACGTGATCCCGATGACGAGGTGAGGGGACGCCTCACCGGGAAGGTGTAAGTGAAGGACGGAGCAAGCTGCAGGCGTCTTGGACGCCCGGGGTATGAAAAAAAGAGATTGAGCGGGGACAGAATAAACAAGACTACAGTTAAGAAATACTATGATTTTAGTGAAGTTCTAAAAAAATGTAGCATTAAAATAATGCACCAGAATAAACAAAGCTACAGTTACTTGGAGATAGGGAGAGCTGACCAATCCAAGCAGGCGTTGTATACAACAACCAGCCAATCGCCGGTAAGGTACATCGCTTTTAAAGGAAAAGTTTAATCCACTTGCTCTGATTTATGTTTACATGTTTGATGACAAACAGCGTTATGTTTATAAGTGACAGTTTTCCTGCTAAGTATCTGCATGTCATAAGCATTTGAATTAAAATTACCATATTGAAATCAAATCTGATGTTTTTTTAATTTTTATTTGGTGGGAATTGGAAGAGGGGTAGTCTTATACGGCGAGTATATCCCAAACTCTATATTTTAATTGGAAAAGTTGGGGGTCGTCTTATACGCCGGACAATACGGTACTTCTTTTCCCAAAATCCCAGATCATTAGCTCGAAATACTTACTTTCTACAATCTTGTAAATATATCATTTAATGAGGAATAGTTCAGTACTTGTATTTCGTACCTCTTATTTGGTCATCATTAACGGTTCACAGTTTTTGTTTTACATTAGTGCAATAAAAATTAGAAACTTAATTAATTATAAAGTCATTTTTCCAAGTATTTGTAAGCAAATTGGTATTCAGTTTACTTAGTTATGAAGCATCATTTCCTGTAGTTGTTTATCGGCGGAATGTGGTTATAATTTTTACTTTTCTGTAACTTATAAAATATTCCCCGCGAGTCCCAGCTTTCAAAAAATATCAATATCTCTTCCCGGTGACAGCTCAGGGGTGCGAATTCCTTCTTTTCCTTCGTTGTGCCTACGTTTGTGAACTGTGTAGAACAACGCCAAAAGAGCTGCTTTGTAACGTTTGATCAGCCGCTATATATAAAAGCTAGAAAAATTGTTGCCCTCTGGATCAAATAGTGATGTGGGCTCTGTGATAGTTCGACTTGGGATTTATTAATGTCTTACATGGGTGCAATTGGATATATAATGTATTGCAGCGATTTACAAGATTTGTTCAATGTCTCGTGCACACTAGCATCCACAAAGACCATGATGTCGGGGCATTACTATTCAAGAGCTGTAAGAGGCTATATTTGGCTCAACTTGCTCTGGGTTAGCAATTTTTTTCTACACTGGATGTGACAGATGAGGAGAATTGAGCACTTTTGACTGTTCTTGACAAGTTTGGAACCAACAGTTTTCAGATAAATGAACCCATCATGGATAGACTCATGCAAATTTAGGAAAAGACTAATGGAGTTACAGGAAAATGGTTCAACAGCGAAACTCTGGGTTCAATATTTTCGGATGGTTTCAATTCTGAAGCAATTCATTGAAACGAGAGAAGTGATGATTGGGAATTGCACCTTCAAAGCATAAAGAACATGTTATCATATTTCCACGCTAGCGGCCACTTCAATTACGCCAAAGCTAGCCACTTGAATTTACAAGACATGATGGCACTTGATAAGAAACTTACTCCTATAGAATACGAGCAATACATAACCAAAGTTTTCTTTACCATCAGACGGTCGCAAAAACACTGGTCAGGCATACGGTCGGACATGACTATTGAACAGGTACTCATGAGAGCACAAACTAAATTTCTATTCTAAATCAAATAGAATGAAAAGAGACCATATCGATGTTCTGAAATTCTGTGACTGGTTTGATTCTCACGATCCATTCCCTCTCGGAGATACCATCATGTGTTTAAGTACTGGTATGTTGGGTGATGAAAGCATCAACTGCCATAAAACTGTGAAATTGGGAAAACAACAATGACAAACGTTAGAGGCACTAACTTTAAGGAACTCAAGTTGCTGAGGAAAAACCGAGTAATGCCGCTGAGAGCTGTGAACTGTTCTGTCAAGATCAATGATACACTGGTCCCCGTCGATCCTGATACCGAAGGATCAGGATTTTTCGAAGGATTCATTTCCAGATGAAATCACAAGAACAGATCGAGTCATATTTTCGATTTGAATTAGCTCCATATCCATTATCGCTATTTGATGACGGTGGAATGCGTAAAATACGGAAATCAACTTTATAGAACCTGTTCAATTCTATGGAACTAACGAATGCTGACTTCGTCATTGATGGAGGTTTCCTCTTACACAGAGTTGTGTGGCAAACAAACGAGCAGTTTTCGTCTACTTGACAAGTATGTGCAGTACATAAAGAATCACTACGGTTCTAAGTGTACCACTGTATTTAATGGCCACCCAGAGGATGCAACAGAAAAAAGCATCAAATCAGCTGAACGCACCCGAAGAGCACGTAATATATCGTCAGCGTCAATTTTGGTTGATGACACAATGACAGTGACAATAGCAAAAGAGAGGTTTCTATCAAACGAACTGAATAAAAACGTCTTATATCACTGCTTACAGAAAATCTGACAGCTGAAGATTTTCATGCCAAGCATGCCACTGAGGACGCAGATCTCTTGATTATCAGAACAGCATTTGATGCATCAAAAAAGGGTGGAAATGTATTCATTGTTGGGGAGGACATAGACTTATTGGTCCCGCTGACTGCACATCAGCAGCCAGAATCCACCCAATATTCCTGCTGAAACCTAGAAAAGGGAAACATGACACATCAATCTACAGTCCAAATAATGGTAAGCTTTCTGAAGAGTCAAAAAAATTATTATTCCTACACGCCTTCAGTGGTTGCGACAGTACTTCCGCTTTTTTCAAGCAGGGCAAAACAAAATTTGTCAACATCTTCCAGAAGAACACCAGCCTTCAAAGAACTGTTTCGGTTTTCAACAATCCCTAAGCCATGCCTGATCAGGTTGCTGAGGCAGGAGCCAAATTTATAACCCACCTACATACGGGTGACAACAAAGCCTCTCTTAACCAAACACATTTGCATCTTTTCCAGTAGAGCACTCTCTAGGAATAATTTCAAATTGGCAAGTTTGCCTCAAACTGAGGCAGCTGCTCGACAACACTCTCTGAGGGTATACCTTCAAGTGCAAGTATGAGGGAACAACTTCCTTGTTCCCCAGGAGTGAGGCTGGAAAACCATCAAAAACATTCTCGTAGCAAATGCTACAGAGCTACCACCAGCGCCACCAGAACTACTGAACAAAATTTTTTGTTCTTGCTAAAAAGGATGCTAAACAGCTTGCTCCTGTAGAAAAGCTGGAATGAAATGTTCGGTGATATGTGCGAACTTCAAAGGTCACACTTGCACTAATTGTCTGTTCGAGGATGATATTTTACTGCTGGAAACAGCTTCACATGACGAAGAAGTGGACCTTATTGAAGAGGACGCATACCAAAACACTCTCGAAGATGAAGAGCTAGATGAAGACAATGATGAGCACATTTCTGAACCATCTTCTGCCAAGCGGCAGAAATGTTATTAGAAAAATGATACATTCCTTTTTCATTGAATTCGCCAAATTCCTTTTTCTTTGAATTACCTATCTGTATAAAGTATTGATTTTAAGTAATTTTTTGCTATATTAAATACAACATTTTTGGTGAAACGGCTTTCTTGTTTCTCAACCCTTTACTATTCATTTTATGACCAATAGGTACTTTAATTTGTCTGATAACCTTTTCATAACCTTTTCATAACCATTTGTTTCCTAACTTCCACTTTATTAAAATAATTAGGTACCTACCTATATTGCATAGTTAGATATAGTACAGCAGGTAGTTGATTCACTAGACGAATTGCGGAAAATGAGCGGTACGACTAATTTTGGTTTGTTGCGTGTATCTTTGCATAAGAATGAGCAAATTTTAAAATTAGGGGCTCCCTGAACGCAGAATTTGATGTTTTACAACTTTTTTTTCTTACATTTTTTATTTGGAATAACCATTTTTGGGTCACAGGCGTTTGAAAGTGAGCGTACCGCACTTTTCAGCCGAAACGGAAAAATTTGCTTATCTTTGACTACTGATTATGACCAAACCACTGAACCAAATTTAATGTTTCAGGAGATCATTCCTCGCAGAATTTAATGCTCTTTAATTTTGGTAAGAGTGACATTTTCTGTACGATGCATCTATTAGATATTATAAGGCAAAAACTAAAAACAATTTCGCGGTTTTTTGGCTCCCAAAAATTTAGCTCACCTCAGAAACCGTCGCAAACTCATATTACTCTTATTTGGGATGCCCAAAGTGAAATAAAATCATTTCCAGCTTTTTACGAAGTAATGAAAGGCACGGTCTTTTTTTGGTCTAATTTGACTGGACTAAATACGCAAATGATTAAATTTCCATTACAAATGAATGTTAACGTCGGTCATGCCGTGCATTTCTACTGCGCAAGTAGCAACGTATAAAACAGGTAATAAAAAAAATAAATAATTGCGGACGGGTTATCTTTTCTCGTTGTCGGCGTTGCAGTTCCCCGGAGACACAAACAAAAATGCCGTTACGAAGTTGTCGAAGACCTTAACGCTAATTGGACGATTTCGAACGTGATCGCATAGTCGGGATGCGTGAAGCTGGATGGTCATGCAGAGAAATAGACCGCCGTACGCACCGTAAAGGACACTACTGTGCAAAGGAGGTTGGCAGCAATGGTTGCTGCAAGGAACTCATCGGCGGAATGAAGGCCAAGGTGCATGACTGCAAGGCAAGATCGGGGTCGAGTGTGCGACAGGCCCGAACTGTCCCATCCAAAATGCTACAGTTTGTCCGCCATCCAAAATGCTACAACCTCTTCCATACCACCTGTGGTACGTTTCACCATCGCACGGCGTTTGGCTGAGGTTGGGTTACGCTCACAGAGACGACCTTTACAACGTCTGCCTTTAACCCCACAACAGCGACAGCGTCGTCTGGAGTGGTGTCGTAGCCGATCAGCAGACTGGCAGCGCATAGTGTTCAGCGATGAATCCCGCCTCAGTTTTGGAGCAGATGACCATCGGATCCGTGTTCGGAGGTGCCGGGCCAACGATTCCAAGCACCCTTTGTTTTGTAGAGTGGTGTGGGGTGCTATCTCTTATGACAGCAGGTCATTCCTAGTCATTCTGTGTACAACTGTAACACCTCAACGATACAGTGATGACATCCTGCGGCCGTTTGCGTTACCCTTCATGGCAGGTCATCCTGGGGCCATTTTCCAACAAGACAATGCCAGGCCCGCAATGCTATACGGCTCGCAAATCTCTGGAGTACCTCCGTGCTATTGCTACTCTTCCTTGGCCAGCAAGGTCACCAGACCTTTCGCCAATCGAACATGTATGGGACATGGTAGGCCGCCAGATTCGAGCACCCCAAACTATCGCATATCTGGATCGACAAGTCAAAATGCCTGGCAGAATGTATCGCAGGATGAGATTAGGAATCTTTATCACTCCTTACCTTGACGTATACGAGCATGCATCGCCGCTAGGGGGCGTTTCACCAATTACTGATTTGAACATTCAATGTGCAATTGCTCGCCAGTGATGGGTCCTAAGACCTTGAAATTGTAATCATTTCATTACCTGTGAATGAGCTTTACGCATATTTAATTACAATAAATACTTCTTTCAAGGTGCTTCGATTTTTTTTGCAACAGAGTATATATTGAAAACACTTTTTCAAAATGTTCTTACATTATTGGCCGTTCCAAATAATTTACGAAGTTAAAATGCTGAATTTGTTTTTCATTTCATATTTGATTATTGTTTCATTTTTTGTTGTTTTCATTTTGCACGTTTTTCGATTTCAAAAATCCAATTTACTTTTAAAATGAAAAACGTAAATTGGTTCTGTATAATTTAATAATGAAAAATACGAGTGGTAGGCGGGGCTTGTCGTGTTTGTTAATTTTTTAATATAGATCTGCATCATTGAAGAACTTATTACTCAATTTTTACAGTTGTAGATGAATTGTAAATATTTCATATCAGAAATCAGGGTACATTGCTTTTGTCATGAACTACGAATTTGCGGCTAATGTTTTGTGTACACAAGAAAATGATTTCCTGAAAGACGAAGCTTTTGGTGTGCACCGCAATTATAAAGAAACTCAGAAAAGTATATTGTTTTTTGTTTGCATTTAATCTGTCAAATTTAATTCAGTGGCAATTTCACATTTCAGCAGTAGTTCAAAACTTTCCACCAATGATTATTTCATGTATTTTTCCGTGTTTTATCTGAGAAAATTCATTAATCAAAAAGAAAGGAAAGAGATAAAAATCAAACGATAAGAATTTGAAATCAATACAACATTGTTTTGAGGATTCCGTATACGAGTTGGCTATTTTAAAATATCTATCGAACGTTCCATCTGTGTTAATATTCGTGTTACAGAATAACTCAAATGATAAGGTATTGTATGCACCAGCTTTTTTTTTCAGAGTTTCATTGTAAGATGCTGAACTCAATAGATCATCATTAGACGCTAAGATCGTCATTAGAGCTGTTACTGTAGGCAATGATCTTAAAGTCATGCAGATGGATTCTCTGAAATGGACTCTTTCTGAACGATAATCTTCTTTTAATTCTTTAGATTTAGAGATTCCAAAGTTGTTTATTTAACTAATCCATATATTAATATCATTAATTAGTTAGAATAAGAATCTTTTGTAGTCGAAGTGCAGCAACAGGAAGGAGACTGAATCTCTGTTGAATTTTAGGAGAGTAAATTGTTAGAAAGTGAGAGATTCGTTGAAACTGTAATTTGTTTCAGAAAGTTCTATTAATAATTTCTGTCTCTGTAAGATGTATATAGTTACGTAAAACTATTTTCATTATTCAAAATTCAGCTATGACCTAATTTTTATCTATTTTTTTTTTAAATTATGAAACTTGTTTCACAGCCATTTTGTGTAAAAGCAAAATATTTATTATTAAGAAAAGTAGAAATGTAAATAGATTTGCAGGTTTTGTAAATTGATAGTTTAAAAAAGTCTACAGAGATAGATTTCGAATATTTAGCCTTGATTAAGAGTTTAAGTTCGATGGGCAACTTAAGTTCAAGTTTAAGTTGTTAAATTTAAATTCGTAAGTATAATACGAAGTTCAAATTCGCAAGTTTAATACGAAAAACAGTAGCATTAAAATTTTTAAAGTAGTTCTGCTCAATTATCTATTCAAGAATGATTGAAAACTTGCCTATTCTTTCAAAATATTTTGATAAAATCTGAGGCAATTCAAATGTATTCATAGCGGAACGTATGTCCGCAAACGCCACCCAAATGTGCTAGAGGACGCTATTTGGCAGTACATTAGTTGGGCAGTGTGAGTTGTCATGCATTGATTTCTTCCTCTAGGTTTACCTCAAAGGCATCGTTGACGATACTTTGCTTTTGATGCTGATTTTGTCGCAAGAGTCGATGTAGCAGCTGGATGTGTCCGGGAAAGATCTCGCAATTTGCACAAGTTTGCGGCAATCAATGCATCGACGTTGTGAGGCATGTATTACTGTTGGTGGAAGGAACTTTGAGCACCTACTGTAAACCTATAAGTAAGATATAAACGTAGGGCTGATAATCATATCTATATTGTTGTCTTTTATTTTCTAAGCCTTAGTGCACATTCCAGTAGCGTTTGCGGAGATACGTTCCACTGTATTTTTGTATTTGAAGGTAGGTCAGCAATACAAAAACTTTAAAGGTAGGTCAGCAAGTTGTACTGGAAATTTTCAATCACCCTGTATAACAACAAATGTTAATCTTTTATCCAGTACTACGTCAAGACAGATTGCCTTTACGGTATGACCAACAACGTCCGAATCTAATCTCATTTGTAGAGCTCACATCATTTGTAGAGAAAGTTGGTACTGCGTTTTCTGGATATTAACGATCATTTTGTTTTCTATCAACCAGACAGTTACTTTTCAAGAGCAGAATTTAGACAAGTCTCCATGGCTTGGATGCAACTAAACGAAGCCCAGAAGGCAAAGCCATCAGTGGAAAGAAGAGCTTTAATATAGGAACAAACTGGACAGCATCCAAAACAGTCTTTAAATGAAAGAGGATTGGACTAAGCACGGATCCCTGAGACAATCCTCGTTTTATCTGTAGGAAAGATGATGTGCGTTTTGTCACTTCACTAGATAAATCGTTGAGAGAGAAAAGTACTATATAAATATCCACAAATCCCGCATTTAACGATTTTTTTTTCAAAAGGTTTCTTCGCCAAACTCTTACTTATATGGTTTTAAAATCAACAACACAGCAAGACTATTTCATTTGCATTGATATCCATCTTTATTGTTCTGGATGAATGATGAATGACACTTTGTTTTTTCCTAAAGCTTGCCTGGTTGTTCAATAGATCTCTATCGCTATCTAAATTTTTTTGTAGTCGTTCAAATAATTTGGTGAAAATGCTCGTGAATGCGACAGATTGATTCGTATCAGTTGATTTCTCTTTCTTAGGAATAGCAATGGCTTCAATCTTCCTCCTTGACTAGAAAAGTAAGTAGCCCATCCTTGATGCCAATGTTTTTAGCCTCAGATTTCCCAAGTTTTTAATAAATTCTGGAAGTATAGAGAGCAGCACTTTTACCTTCCTTAAGAGAATTCATGGTCGTTTCTAGCTACAGTTCATTATTGAATAAATGGTGTTCATCAAAGATTAAACAGGAATGAAAATTTTTCGAAGATTTAGTATCTTCCTTTGTCACTTAAAAAAGTATTTGTCTTCCACGTTAACAGAAAAAATGTGCAATTTCGGCATCGGATATTACATATGTGCTTCCTTTCCTAGAGAGTGTCTTATGGTAATCTCCTCCCTATTCAAGCTTGAGATAAATCTTTTGTGCCCTGATTCCGTCTCTCCTGAAGTCAAGGTCCTTAAGAAAAGATATGAAGGTTGAGCGTTTAGCAGAAATATTGGATCTTTTTAATTCCGCATTTTATTTTTTTAATTTAATCTCATCTAAAAAGGTTCCCATTCTATCGACTCTCTTTCTAGTATTATCTATTTCTATTTTCAAAGCTTGAAGATTATTGATCCAAAAAGTTGCGTATTTTTCTTGTGATTTAGCGGTAAGGCTTTTAATGCACATTTATAAATCATCTTGCTAATCTCTTTAAGCGAAGCATCTGGATTACTTCGTAAACTCATACCAGTTCATTTGAATTATGAGAAAATACATCCCATGTAACATTTTTGAGGTTCCATCTAGTCTGGCGTCTTTCTTTATTCAGTACTTAGTGAATCCAGTAATTAAACTTAGTGAATCTAATAATTATTCATGTCCGAAATCTCTTGGCGCAGCTTCGAGAATGACCTTTATATTGTTATGCAAACTTAGCTCATCGTATGGGCTAAAACAATGTCTGGGTATAAGGACCCGATAGCCGAGTGGTAAGGACTCTTGGAGGTGGCGATTTAAAATCCCCGGCCTCAACATACGGGATTTTTTTCCCACTCTCCATTCTCCTCCAAACGGGTATAGGATCTACTTGCTCTCTGTTAAATGGGTACCGGTTTCTTTCCCAGGGGTTATCAAGGGTGGGCGTGCGGCTGATCATTCGACCTCAACTTAGTCCTTAGTCATGAAACACCAGGAACCTTATCTGCCGCCATCACAGGGACACATAGACTTGTGGTGGAAAATTTTAATGTATGGATGCGAAATACGTCGACTATAAGATAAAAAAAGTATCCTTTTCAACAAAAAGAACAGGATTGCTGTCTAGGAAATCTTATACAATACAGTCAACACAGTCTGTTATAGCGTATCCCCATCGAGCCCAGGGAGCATTCACATCAGCAAAACTACAAGACTTGGACTTCCATGACGCTTCCAGAAGTGGTTGGGTTTAACATGGTTGGGTTTATTGTTGGAAGGTTGTATAGGAAGTCTTTATGTAAACCATGATCTGACGTCTTCTTTTAAGAACAAATGCCCGATATAAGTTAATAATAATAATAATAATAAGTTGATAAAATTTAGGTTTTCTGTAGAAAACCTCGTGCTTCGATAATCCCAAATTCATCAAAATCATAAGAATTGCTTTCAACCTCTTGCGTTCCAAAATAGCACATTAACAGCAGCGTTGTCACGGCCTTCAAAAGGCTAGTGGCCACTTAGCCGAATAAAACAACAAAAGAATTTGAGCTGTAATCCACAGCTACACGATCGTTTAGCCGTGTAAATACTTTTCCAGAGGTTTGGCGTTTGGTGACATTTTGTGTAAACTTAAAAAATTGTCACATTTTCACTAGTGTCGCAGACAACTGTTAATAAGCGTTGGTCGCGCGGCCGGCCCGAGTAGTCGCTCGGTGCAAACTGTTATCTCAAGATCAAGTTAGCCAGATGAGGGTTAGTTTTTTTAGTAAAAGATCGTGCAAATTTTTATTTGAAAATAAGCTTATCTGGATATGTTTCGATTTTATATAATAAAGCCTGCTGCAGAGAAATCTCATTGCAAAAAGTCTGGATGAAATTAGACTGACTGAGTGTACTTTCTTAATAGCGTGTGTGGGATGATTGCAAAACGCCTAAGAAATATCAGGCTGAACAGAAAATACAAGGTAATATTTCAATTTGCCAGGATAATTGCAAAATGACGGTGCCGATTAAAAACAAGAGCCGGATTTCCCAATTCGCTGGCTAGGAGCCAAAATGTTCTATCTACAATTTTTAAGAATTTCTTATTAACAATTAAAACTAAAACGACATAAAATTACAGAATTTTTTTTAATATTAAGGACATTCTTGAAAAAAAAATTATATTTTGGTCTATCTACGAAGTCTAATGTTATGCAGAGCAATAATATTCTAACTGCAGGTTTGCGTTTGAAACGGTTAAGATTTTAATGTGAGTTGAATGTTTTATGTGCTTTTGATTTCTTAAATTCTCGGATGTTAAATTGGAATGATTCATTTTTCCTGCTCAGGGATAAAAATAATAAAAATTCCGATGTTTGAGTGTTCCTGCAAAGGATGAAGGATGAAGATAATAAAGGTTCCGAAGTTACGCGCATCCTGCTAAATGATGAAGATGATGATATCAGGATTAATGAAGCTGATGTCAGCATGCAAGATATAAATGCTTCCCAACTATTAAATAATTCTGGAAACAGCATTCTAATGATAGCGTTATTACTGACGCTGCAGAGGCGAAGAAAAGTGGAAGACCAAGGAAGGCATGAAA
Source organism: Thereuonema tuberculata (assembly GCA_023159025.1). Lineage (NCBI taxonomy): Eukaryota > Metazoa > Arthropoda > Chilopoda > Scutigeromorpha > Scutigeridae > Thereuonema > Thereuonema tuberculata. Next base: position 65,956,107 of record JAFIDM010006943.1, read on the forward strand.
GCATGTTAGAAAACCAAAAAACTGGATGAAAATCCCAAAAATGGCTGCGTGCAATAAGGGAGAGTAATGTAAACATAAGAACAATGAACGCAAAGTACAAGAAAAATTGCAACAATTTGATACTTTTACAGAACAAGAAAAAATTAATAAAGCTTTTTGGGGACAGGCAACCGCAAAGCTCATAAGAGATTTTTAACAAGTTAAATGATAAAGACAGATAAAAAAAGAAGCACTGCAGAGTCAACACATAAAAAGTTTTCGAGTTGCTACAGCTCTTTGGATTTGGTTAATGGAAGAGAATAGAAAACCGATAAAGAAGGCAATTCTGTACAGTGCTAGCTGTGGCGGTCAAAATCGCAATCGGATGCTATATTCCAATCACCGCTCTGCTGAAATCCACGAAGTTAAAAGTCATTGACCATAAATGACTTTTAACTTTCATATGGTCAATGTTTTTTAACTTCGTGGATTTCAGCAGAGCGGTGATTAACATGGAATTTAGCGATTTTGACCCCCAATGGTTTTTTTTCGCAGCTGGCCATTCTTTCATGAAATGTGATTTTATACACTCAACAATTTTCAGACTAAGAAGCAAGGAAAAATTGAAGCATCCAGTGACTATCACCATATTACATGTAATTCTTGCAAAACGTTGCCTTACATAGTTCATGAGATTTTATCAAAGATTTTATCAATTGAGAAGTGGAATCTCAGATTTCAAAATCAATAGTATTCGCAGGCATTGCAAAAATGCATTGGCTTACATGATTTATTTACATGCATTGGCTAAAAAGCTAACAGTTATGTGAAAATTATTTTCCTTGGAGAAATATCAGTAGAATGTAGTATTGTGGCTGTTTCCTATAAGAAAAAGGGCAGAGCTGTTTACTTGAATAATTTGAAATTACCACTGGCTTATCCAAATGCGATTGTTGTTGTTGAAGATAAAAACAAGTGAATATATTTTTGCGGTAAAGCCTAGATTTAAGAGCGACCAATAATAATAAAAAAAAAATTATAATAACACAAAAAAGAAGTACAATAACATAATCAAAAAAAGATAGGAAAAAAAATTAAAAAAAACTTAGGAAAAATAAGAAAAAAAAAAACACGCGGACATTGAGAAAAAAATATTTAGTTAAAAAGCTTAAAAACACACAATTACAATATAAAATACATTACATATCATTGCGAGGAATATTTCGGGCACATGTGCTGTCAACCCATTTTCAACCTAAAGAAGTATTTAAATTATGTCTTTTTATATATTAGTACATAACAAATTAGCCAATCAAAAGTCGGGAGAATAATTAGTTCCTTGGTAATATCCATTATTGCTTTTCAGGGATTATCAATGTTAACAATAGGTGCATTTTTTTAAAATCAAATATCATCAATCATTAACAATCCCGATTACAAATAAGGTTGATTAAATTTATTGGTCAATATTCCATTAATTTATATTTACAATTAAAAAACCTTAATGGTTATAGTCAAAATTACATTATATGCAATAAAAGTTTTACGTGTGTTAAAATTATTTGTAATTAATTTTAAAATTAATTACCTTATTTGTAATCGGGATTGTTAATGATTGATGAAATTTGATTTTAAAAAAATGCACCTATTGTTAACATTGATAATCCCTGAAAAGCAATAATGGATATTACCAAGGAACTAATTATTCTCCCGACTTTTGATTGGGTAATTTGTTATGTACTAATATATAAAAAGACATAATTTAAATACTTCTTTAGGTTGAAAATGGGTTGACAGCACATGTGCCCGAAATATTCCTCACAATGATATGTAATGTATTTTATATTGTAATTGTGTGTTTTTAAGCTTTTTAACTAAAAATAATTTTAACACACGTAAAACTTTTATTGTAGAAAAAAATATTAAAAGAAAAAAAACAAACAAAACAGTAGATATACGGATTTAACCGACTTCTTTCAATATATAAGACCGAAACCTTACCCATCAAGCTATAGCTGACAACTGAAATGAGATGGTTGTATTTCTAACATTTAAGCTAATAATCCAATGAAAACAACATCAAATATCTTTGAACAATGGGGGTGGGGGAGCATTGGAAAATACCCCATTCCTACGGTGTTTGGACCTCTGAACACGATGGTAAAATCAGTTTGTCGATCCGATCTTCCATTCAGGAATTGTGAGGGATGAACAGACACGGACGGACAGACAGCACAAACGCAATAGCTACCGATTTTGGTCGCTATCATAATAGCCTAAAAATGGCTCCTTGGACTCAAGAAATGGATAGCAGCTGATAGATATCCATGCTATAAATGAGTCAAGTTATACGAGTCAATACGCTACCTTATTATTTTTTTTAATTCTTCTTTGTTATTAAACGATGTTATTAAACGTGTATGTAAACAAACGTGTATATTTGAGAAAAAAAATAACAAAGACCATTAAAACTGCCAATAATTTACTTAGAACATTGTTACTTTCTGAAGCATAGTCCTTTACAGCAAATTTGTTCTAACTGCAATTTTTAGGTCAAATATTGTGAGTTTTTGAAAAGAATTTTTTTTACCAAAATTTGGACTTTAAACATTCATAATTACGAAGATAGTTTCACTTACTGAGCTGTAAAATTTGATTTGGAGGATTTTTTTTTAGTCTTTAAACTCAAAACTATCTAGTCTGTAGTTAGAACATTTTGGCTCCTAGCCAGTGAATTCGCCTACAACATCTTTATAAAATAAATCATCAATTCTCACTAAAACGACATTAATCTTCATTACTCATATTCAATATACAGAAAAAGTTCAAAATTTATGTATTAACGGCTTTATTTTCTTTTTTCGGAGAAATCCTGAAGAGGTTCGGAAATTATCTGAACGAAATACTGTATATGAGTGATGAAGATTAATATCATACTTATAAATATCTCTATTTTTTCATACATTTACCTTAAAATTACCTGTATCTGTGGTAAAGTCCTTCTAGCATCTATAAATGATAGCTGAAGAAACGGCACAAAAAATTGTTCTAGATGTAGACTAACATTAGAACAAAGTTCTTGGGCGAAAGTTTCTGTAGAATCTTATGAACTTACCTCTTATGAACTGTAGAAACTTAACTCTACAATTATGAAGGATAATGAGAGAAAAGAATTTTGAAAATAGAAAAGTACTACACATATTGAGACAAATTATTTATTTTTTCCTGTTCAATCTATTCACTTAATGAGTTACATCATTTTTCTTAACCATCTGTCTACTTTCTTTCTACCTTTTATTTGTTTCCTGGCAGCTTTCGTCCAATCTTTCACTGTGACTTTATTCCTATAAAAGTAAAAAAGATTTGTTACAATAAAAAAAAAGAATATTTTGTCAAAGCAAAGAATTCTAGTTTCAACTTGTTTTTATTTGTTTTTTTCTTTATTTAAAAAACAAAGTTCAAGTGGTTTTTGAAAATGAAAACATTATTATTTATTTGATTTTTTTGTAATAAAGAGTTTTAATTATTTTGTTCTTTATTGAAAATTAAAGATGCAGAAAAGTAAAACTTAGAAATAGATCAGATTATAATTCAGTCATTGGGTTCTTTTTTCGATGATTAATTCAATCCAACTAAAAAAAAAAAAAAAAAAATCTTCTAAATTTCAGAAAAAGTGAGAAACCGACTCTTAACCGGTCATTCAATTAAAACAAAAGAAAATGAAAATTCTGTTATTTAAGGGGGATCAAGGTGCATTCATTCCCCTCTTCTGTATATATATTCCCAAGGGGTGTGAGTTTCAAAGAAGTTTATTAGAACGGATTTCAATAGCTCGAAAATGATTCATGCTTCTCAAAAAATTAAAAACAAGAAAATCTTCGTTGGAATCTTAAGAATTGCTAAATTTTATGTTATCTGACCAAAACTAAATATTTTTTTAAATGTTATTCTCAAACTGTAACTCAAACTGACTTATGTTAAAAAGGGAATAATTTCAAGGAAATCATATTTCTTTCAAAGTTTTTCAAAAAAAACGGGAGATGGGAGAAAATTACTGCTTTGATGAGGGGGGAAGGGGATAAGGTCAAAGAAGGAAGACTCCTTATTTAGCCTCATTTCCCGAGGAGCTTCTTCTTCTGCTCGTAGAAAAGTTTAGTTGAAACAAAAACAGACTTGGGCGAAATGCCTTGAGAATTTCATGACATTATCAAATTAACAATAGGCGGTGTACACACACCCACACACAACGCACCACTGAACAACGGTCGGCTTATTTCCGTTTTGTTTAGCAGTCAGACTGAGGGGGGAAAAAATTCTTCGCGAACCTTTTGTGCCCGAGGCTTCTCTCCGACATTGCTAATAGCATAGATATTGACAAGTGCGTTTGTCTACCTTCATTGTTCTTCCATTTTTTTACCCTCGTTTTCTCGCCTCCCCTTCCCTAGCCCCTCTCTTCCGCAGAAGTCTCGCTAAAGGCAGAGACGGGGGAGGGGGGGGCTACACTGAAATTCAGCTCATTAACTCAGGAGGTTGTTTTTTTTATTTTACTTCGGAACCGTCTTTTCAATGCTTTGCTTCAGTCGTGATTTAGAAAGTAGAGAACTTTTTTTATTTAAAAAAATCACAAAATAATCAGTAATCACGGGAAGTGAGTAGCTTGAGATTTTATGCTATTCTTTTAAGGTTTCAAAAGTTCTTAATTAAATACTATCTTCAAAAGTTCTGTTATTACTTTTACAATTTTAAGTGGTTTTTCATGTTAATTAGTCTAGATTTAAATTTTTACTTAACTTCTTTCCTTTAATCTAATCTAACTAAAGGAAGTCTGTAGTTTTTTATTTTTTTACTAATATCCGGGCTCTTGGCCTTTAACTAGGAGCAGAAATAACTATTTAGCCGAAGAATCGTTGTCCCGGGTACACAATTGGAGGAAGTTCATATTGTACTCTAGAAACACAAGAGTCAGACATATCAGTCTCATGGCTGTGATTGAACAACTGTCCAAAGTGAAATGTTGCTTTTTTTGTATCTAAGTCACTTTGACATCGCTAATTCTTATATCTCTTGCCGATAATCTTTGTATTATGCCTGTTTGTGCATTTAAAATATCTTTTAATGCTGCAGATGGACAGGAATGGACTGGAAAAGAGACCTGGATTAGCAAAATCTTCCTGATATCTTTATTCTGATCAATCGTAAATTCTCCATAATTTCCTTGTATAACATTGATCGTACTGAAAAGATCTGGTTAAAAAATTGACCAGAAAAATCCAGGTGAAGTTGTTACTTTACGAAGTTACTTTAATATTGTTAATTGGAGTTAATGTATCGTTAATTAGAAGGATAATTAGAAATAGGAATAAGTATGGAACCTCCACGAAACTAAACTAAAAACAAATTAACATTAAAAATAAAATAAAGGAAATTCATATGCTGCTTCCGATAGCCTTAACGAATTTTCCATGCACAAATAAAATAAGAAAAAGCGCCTAAGAAGTGCATTAATAGATTAAAAGGGTGAGACCAGTGTTTAAAAGTGACATCCCAAAACATCTAAATTGGCGATCATCAGTTCAGAATAGTCACTCTAAATACACAGGTCTCAATACAGAGGTGAATATTGGTGTAATACCTCGTAAGTATATATAAGAAAGAGAGATCCGACACTGGTTGCTATTGAAAGAAAATAAAAGGAATTATACTTAGAAGTAAAAAATGAAAATAAAATAAGAAATGTAGAATTGAATAAGGTAAAAATATACAGATGATAGTCTATAATTAGCTAATAAATCAAATAAAGTATATCGATATAATTTAGAATTAAAAGAAATTAACTAAAGAAGCTAAAGTGAAAGTTGACAAATCAGAAGCAGAACCAATCTGAAATGTTGACTGTGACAGTAGAGATGAAACCAACACATCTGAAATGAAAACAGGGTAAAGGAACTTGCAGAGATATTTCTGTTCTCTACGAGATCAAGATAGAAGAATTGAATCAATCAATTAAAATAGAAAATTAAAATGAAATTAACATAATGGAAAGCACTAAAGTGATGTATTCCTAAGGAAAAAGGAGAGCAGGAAGACCGGGTATGAGATTGAGAGAGTCATCCTCAGAGAAAAAGAAACTCTGCTTGTTAGGTTTACCCTTTAATACTTGATACCATACTTGTCATTTTCATTAACGTTTAATTCTCTTAAATATGGAACAAGTTATGATCTCCAGGTACTGCGAAGTCCTCCTCTTTGTCTTCTTCCTCCATGTGATAATTGAAAATCTTTTTTTCCTTCTTCTGACATGTTTTCTAA
>JAFIDM010006943.1:65962404-65989753 GCA_023159025.1 Thereuonema tuberculata
TGTGATAATTGAAAATCTTTTTTTCCTTCTTCTGACATGTTTTCTAATGTGATGTATGATTTCCCAATAGTCCATTACAGAATTCTTTTAGTTCAAATTACGTTATTTCGTTCTCTTCGTAGCTTACAAATCCTTCTTAAACCATCCATTCACACCGCGTATAAGTTTTGTTTAGGTTATGTTAAACACTATCCCATTCATTATCTTCTTGTTCTTTTCTCTATTTATTTATTTTTTTGCTCAGTGATATCTAGCTCTTCTTCTGAAATCGAACTTCTCTAATTTATTAATTAATGCTTTCTCATCTTGTTCTAATATCAGTTACGTTTTTGTAGCCATTTTCTACTTCCATTAGCCCATCCTTTTTCTGTAAGATAACATAGTTTATGGATTTCCCAAGTGAGGGTTGCCAGTCCTCCAGCCTAGAGAATCAGGGGATTTAATTTCGGGCTTTTCCTCCCCTAGAGAGATTGTCTTACCATTGAAAAGGTATCTCTTCTCCCATGAGTCAGTATTTTCCCCGACTCAGCAATGATTATTTTACCAGGATTTGATCTCCAAAGCCTGTTCAACTAAAACTACGTAAAAATTGATATTAGGATAGAAGAGTAACCCTTTGAAAGAATCTTTCAACATGAAATGATTGAATTATATTGAACCATATACTTAAGCAAAAGAGAAGAAGAGATAGGGGAACTGTAACTCAAAAACTAAATTGAACAGATAATTGAACAAATTTGTTTTTAATTATTTCAAGTACTGTTCATTTTCCATTTTCTCCTAGTTGAGAAGTGTTAATGAACACGATATTTCCGTAGAATATGTCCAAGGCAGAGTGTCAGAATGACACCAAACAACTCCTTCCTACAGAATTCATTTGCTCTAGGTTTATGATTAGAAAGAATGATCAATATTAGTCAGAAGTGAGTCCATCAAAAAGCCTTTTACAATACTTATACAATACAGTGGAGTTTTGGGTTATCTTCACTTACAATCTCTACATGAATTCTTAGTTCTAAAAAGGAATCATTTTATAATATTATGTGCAATCCACTATTGAGAAAAAAGTCATAAAATATCAGTCAGCACATTACTTCCTTCTGTCGATCCGGCTATCTGAATAATTTCTTTGATTCCAGTAGTTTTCTTTAAGGAAATGAAACGTCTTACTATTTCACTTGAATATTTTTCGTCTCTGTTTATCTGTTATCAGTTTTGTGGAAAGATTTACAGTATCTCGTTTGAAATGTTACGTTTCTTTCATTTCCTCTTTGAAAAAAAAATATATCAAATTTAAACAAAAGAAAAACAAACTAGACAAATATCTTATACATAACAGATAACTGTTAATTATGACATTATCATTAATTTAATTTCATTTACTAGCTCAGCTTCCGTGACTTAGTAACTGAGGCATCTTTAACATTAGCTTTCGAAAACCGCCTTCCTTAACTTACTACAAATCAATTAAATCAAAATTCTGCAATGGAAGCAAAGTAACCCTGATAAGTTTATAAAATATATCTTTGATAAGCCAAATTCTATACAAAGTAATGGATTTTTTTTTTTTGTGCAATCCCTTCAAAATTCGTTTTATTTACAAATAATATATCAGTTCAAAATTTCCAAACTAATCATATTTCTTATTTTAATTTACCTCCAAATAAGAATGCTATGCCTATACAAAATCAGAAGTTTCTTTTTGTGAATGAGGGTGGAAAGAGAATATTCATAATCTGTTTGCTTTTAAAAAATTCGATCTATTTATTGTGGAAGGGTGGAGATCAGTTTTGAGAGACCGGAGGGAGACTCCCACCCACATAAGCACGATCTTATTCCAACTTGGACAATAAATAAACATGGTTTCTGTTTTAAGAAAAGCCAGTTTAGCATAACAGAGGAAATTGAATAATCGCGTATTCAGTGAAATATACGATGTTAATGGAGATCTGTTTGTAACAGAATATAAACGAACAATTTTTTAAGGGATATTAGAACGTATCTAAATATTGAAAGAAATGAGTAAATAATAATAATCTCAAATTTTGAACATCTAATTTAATGAAATTTTACTGTTTGTTCTAAAATTCCTGTTTGTTTTACATATGTTTTCATTAGAATCAGTCGAAAGAATGACATATTAATTATGCCATTAAAAAAAAATAGATAAAGTAATTTTTCTTACAAAGGTTTAAAAATCTGTACACTTACAGACAGTTTTGACTGTTAAAGGACACTGCTTGTTGTCAACGCTGATAATTATCATAGACATTTAGGTAGCAAAAAATTTTTTAAAAACTATATGTATAAAGCTTCACTTCCTCTATGTTCTTATCTAGACCGAGATCTTTTTTCTTCTAGATATACGAAAGAATTTTATAAATAGATTTTAGCCAAGAGTGGTTAGTGACGAATCTCGTTTGTCTTGGTCAACACGATGGTCACCACCTAGAGAAACGGAACATCCAGCATCTTGTGTAATTGTATGCCGTTAATTGGATATCTTGGTCAGAGTTAGCCATCATAAAGGGATCTCTGACTGACCAACGATATGTTACCGATAATCTGTTCCATTTATTCATCAGCAAAATTACGCAAGTCCCTACACAGTCCGCATTAGTCTGTAATATATATACGAGCAAAAGATTCGGATTATACGAGGGTGCGTCAAGCTAAAGTTAGAAATTGCGTATAAAAGGACACCAGTAATAAAGAGTCTGAATATTTGAGCACAACTTTTCGGAATCCCAGCTCCTCATGAATGATTTTAGACACAGAACCATGACTGATGGACCCTTCTGACGCTATTTCGTCACTGGTGATACGGCGATTCTACCGAATCAGATTGTTCATGGCTTCAATGTTTTCCGGCGTCACAGCTGTCTTTCCTCTCTCAGACCGGTCTACATCGTGTACGGAAGCTACGTCTTTCTTGAATTTTTTCAATTCAGTTGGAAACCTAAGCCTTCCACATACAGCCTTCAACGTACACCTCGAATATCTATCGATGAATTTCTGTTGGAATCTCACCTTCGCATGTAACAAACGGATAACTGACCCCACTTGTTCCTTGGAGTAAGTTTCTAGCTTCGGGGTTTTCATTATGACGTCACCTGAAGCGTAGGTCAGGGTCAAAAGCATTCACCAGAGAGCTCGCTACGTAATGGTGCTCAAATATTCGTAATGGAGGTTTGACACCAGAAATGAAAGAGATTTGTGTGGAGGCATGTCAGCGAAATTTAGATCATTTTGGGGAGGAAGGTCTGGCGTTTCTTGATCGAATTATCACGACTGATGAATCACGGGTTCATTCTTTCACGCCTGAGTCAAAAATGGCAACGAGTGGCGTCCTCATCGCCGCCCAGGAAATTTCGAGCTCAACCTTCGGCTGGAAAAGTGATTGTGACCATGACAATAAGGAGTTATTGTTGAACACTATTTGCCGAGGGGCACGACAGTCACTGTGCACATTACTGTGACTTGCTGGAGACTTTTGTGAAACCTGCTATTCGATCCAATCGGTGTGGAGTGCTGTCTCAAGGAGTCTTTTTGCTGCAAGACAATGTCCGCCCACATACTTCGAAGAACATCAAGAGAAACTGATGTTTGAGTACTGCCACATCCTCCTTACTCGCCAGCTTTAGCACCGTGTGATTTCCACGTTTTGGGACCACTAAAAACGCAAGATTCAAGGCAAATGACAAGGTGCGTAAAGCGGTGTACGAGTGGTTGCGAGAACAGGACAAAACCTTTTATTCTGCTGGAATCCAGACACTTCCAGGCAGGTGGCGCAAATGCATTGAGAAGAATGGAGACTATATTGAGAAATAATATTATCCGTTTTGTTATGGTTCGTTTCAAATTCGAATAAATACAATTTTGTAACTTTAGCTTGACTCACCCATGTACCATGGCCAGCACCGTCACCCGACTTTTCACCTACTAAACTGATCTGGGATATGACCCACTGCCATCCCAAACAATATCCATCAGGTGTGCCAATCACTGAAGCTCAACTGGAACAGCGACTGTGAGTTATACGATGTTCTAGCACTCAGGACATCACACATCTATGCAAGAGCCTTCAGCGACGTGTTGATGCATGCATTACAGTAAAGGTCGGATCAAGATAATTATACCACTAATTATATCACTTATGCTAATAATAGTTTGTTGATATAGTTTTATTTTTCCATATTTGTTCTTGCCAATGTAATAAATAGCATATCTCAGTGTATGCCTGAAATTTCAATAAAGATGGCAATAAGCTTCTAGGTTTTGTAGTTTTTTTCTTTACTGTAATTTAATTCAAAAGACTTTTGATTGAAAAGAATTTAATTCGATTTGTAACAGAACAAACAGTATTTGAAAATAGTTATTCTTGTACTTATATTGATGGCTTTTGATCTGTAGCTGCTTACCTTCTGCTCCGATTTCTATCAAAACAAGAGGTTTTCCTTTGACCATCTACAAAAAGGTTTAATTTTATAGATTTTGTTTTTAATTTTGTTCTTTTATGTTCAAGATGGCTTTTCTCTTTAACACTTCTTCGAACTTTTTCGCTCTTAATTCCATAACTGGAGTTCCTCGCAGTAATAAAGGTTGGGTTTTTTTTAGTTCTCTATAGAAGCGTAAATATTTCAGATCTTTTAAGACTCCCAGGAAATATTTCACATTTTGTCGGCTGAGACGCATTTTCTCACAACATTGCAAACAGTGTTCAATTTAAAGACGCTTTTGAACTAGAGGTTTTTATAGTCATGACATTAAAGAGTGAATGTGTGAGGAGAGTTATATAGGAGAAAGAGTATCTGTGTTTTCTTGATCAGAGATCGACAATGACCAGATGGTGTTGCTAATAGATTCTTATCTACTTTTCGGCTACTTTACCAAAATCAATAGAGATCTACTTCTAAAATTTCATCTTAGCTGATGAATAGTTTTTGAGTTATCTTGATTACAGATGGGCGGACAGAGGAGCATGCATACACACACACAACCGTACGCGGACGCAAATACACAAATCTACAGAAGGAATAAAAAATCAAAAAAAGTTGATTGACGGATCGATTTAAGAAAAAGAACAATATTTTACTGAGAAGCAACTTTTTTAATTATTGTAATGGTGCTTATGGGAGAGTCTTTCAGGAGCAAAGAAGCAACGAGTCAAGTTTGGAACTGAACTGAATTAATTTATTAAACAGAAAACATGGGTTTTTGTAGATTTTACAAAGTTGGATTTCATTGGATAAGTAATTAAAAATATATATAGTGATTGGACAAGAAACATAAATTAATTAACTAATTAAACGGCTGAAACGGAAAAGAATTTAAAAATAAACAGAATAGCAATAATTAGGAAATAGAAAACGAATGATTAAAAAAAATAACGGTAGAGATTAAAATGAATAAAATACAGATATATACAGATAAATACAAATAAATGATTTCTAAAAATATTTACCTATAAACTGTCACAATATGATAGTAATGGAATTGAATAGTCACGTATTTTGAGATTTTTGATTCCTAAGTTTTTCCTTCTGACCGATAAGTTTTAAAATCATCAGGGATCTCTGATATAAGCAATTTTCATCTCTCCTATTAAATAAAATTTCAGCTTTGCCATATAAATAGTACCAAGGTTAAAAATAATACCCTGTAGTAGTCTAATTAGCTTCTATGCAAATTTAAAAAAATATGTTTTACTTATTCTTACCTGATAAAACTTTTCAGAAATAAATTTTAACATCAATGTTTTTGAAAAACTAAAGATTTCCAGCTCTTGTGATTGCTTAGCTTTACTGATAATTTTTTATTTTATTTTTGGACCCTTAGCTCCTTATCTACCTCTAGGTATCTTCCTTTTAATAACAGAATGCTTTCATTAAATTTTCAATGTACCATGAACATTAATGCAGAAATAATCTTTTTTTTTTCTTCGATATTTACTGAGAAGAAAACCTCCAGTATTCTTAGATGGATACCATTCAGGCGTAGCTGAGCGGTTTAGGAGACGGCCTATAGTATGGTTGACAAGCGTGAGTCTGGGCTACCGTTATCTCGGGACAGGCATGGAGTTTCCTTTCTTTACTGTGCGTGTTTTTTCTTTCTCTTCTTTCAACTAATCTATGGCCATTTGTTTATTGTAGGTCGTAGTACAAGTAGGCTGTATCCACGGCACTATAAAATAAAAATAAAAATAAAAAAATCTGTAGATTAGATATGCTTACCATGCAAAAGTTAAAGAGAGAAAAAAAATGTAAATTAACATCAAGTTCGGAAACGCAGTGGTGCCGCAAAAGAAAAAAACGAACAATAAAAAACTCAAAACTGAAAAATTCGTGAGTAAATTCATGTGCAGCCGTTCGTCGGCAACAATGAATTTTTTTAAAGCATAAAAAATTCAATCTGCGCATTAAATTATTAAAAAACAACAATGGGTGAAACCAAATTGTTTACCAAGTGACATCCTGGAACAGCTGTTTCACGCTATTTTGCGATCATCAGCCAGGAACAGTCACCAGTAAACAACGAGGTCTCAGTACAGAGGCTAATATGAATAATCGTCGAAATCACAGTGGTGCCTCAAAAGCAAGAATAAACAATAAAAAACTCACTAATGAAATATTAGTAAGGAAATTCATGTGCCAGTGGTCCGGTGATCTTTTGAGACACCACTGCAATTCCGGCGATTATTTCTGTTAGCCTCATTACTGAGATCTCGTTGTTTACTAGCGACTGCTCCTGGCTTATGATCGCCAAAGAGCGTGAAACAGCTTTCCAGGATGTCACTTGATAAACAGTTGGGTCTCATCATTGTTGTTTATTAATAATTCAATGCTCAGATTCAATTTTAAAGAAATATACTGAGGCCGGCGGACTGCTGGCACATGAATTTTCTCACTAATTTTTCCAGTAATTTTTCATTAATGATTTTTTCGTTGTTCATTTTTTCTTTTGAGGAACCACTGCGCTTCCGACGATCATTCATAATAGCCTTAGTACGGAGACCTCAAGTTTTTCCTTAAAATTGCATACCAAACACTACATGTTTAAACAACTTAGAACAGCTCTAATACGACACACATACAAACACACGCATATAGACAGATCTATGTAACTTATATTATAACTTGTAGTGTTTCCGAACTTACAGAAGAATATGATAGATTGAGGGTATGAAAACAAACAGTTTTCATTAGATAATGTGTGTCCGGCCTTGCACTGCTACGGCTCTACAGTCGTTTTAGTGTTGTGGCTATTAGCCTCCAGGGCCTCCTCATTGCCGGATCCGATTGACTTCTTCTGTTGAGATCATGTAAAGAGCCTCTTGTATGTCACACCTATCGAGAAAGTTGATGAACTGAGTCAACGAATTGTCGAAGGCTGCAACACCATCCATTTTTGAACGAATGCCATTTTTGAACGAATGCTGCAGTCAGTGCTCCGGCGATGCTACTATTGTGTAAAACAAGAAGTTCGTCACTTTCAACATCTTCACCAAATAGGAAAGTGGCAATAGCTCTTCCATGAATGATTGTCTACCAGCCATAACACTAAAACGAGTGTGGCGTCGTATCGGTGCAAAATCGGAGACACATTATTTACCCTCAATCGACCATATTCTTCTGTGACATATGTTGGGAAACACCCTTATATACATATAAGGGATAAGCAAATTTTAAAGATATGCGAGGAATACAAAAACAAACCGTATTCATAGTGGAACTTATGTCTGCAAATGCCACCCGAATGAGCTAGAGGGCGCTGTTTGGCAGAACATCAGTTGAGCAGTGTGAGCCATCGTCGCAAGAGTCGCTATGGCAGCTGGATATATCCGCGAAAAGCCTCGTATTTTGGTATACGTTCGATAATCCGTGCATCGACGTTGTAAGGCATGTATTGTTGTTGGTGGAGAAAGTTTGAGCATCTACCGTGAATCTGTAAGTATACACCTTATTATCGTATTGTAAATACATGGCTAATAAACCTGTCGTGTACCTTACTTGTTGTCTTTTATTTCTGAACCTTAGTGAATCTTCTAGCACATTTGGACGGCGCACAGTGGGGCAAAATACCTGAATTGTTGGCCAAAACCCCAAAAATTCAAATTAACAACAGAGAGTAAATAACGCCTGGAATCGAGAGTTAGATGTATCCTGCTTACATTACTGTAGCATGAGTCATATGTGTGTGATAGAATCCCGACAAAGGTAATCGAAACTTGACTGTCCTCGCGACTATTTGTTGCGGTTGCGATTTCAGTGAAAACACCACCACGGATTCTGTTTAAATATTCTTTAGTGCTTACAGTTATTCAAGTTCTTTTAACATGACATCATTACCAACAGGTTAGTTGATATTTTTTTAATTGAAGTTGATGTATTGTATTTAATATTATTTTTTAAATTTTACTTAAACATGACGTGTTGAAAAACATTACTTTTCTTTGTAACAATTTTTATTTGAAGGGTTTTAGTTGACATCATAGCATATCATGTCTGTAATTTTTAGTTTAACACTAGTCTATGAATTGTTCTTGCAGAAACAAAAAGAAAAAGCTGCGCATATTTGCGCTTTTTCGATTTATGACCTCGGAATTATTTAAATAAAATATTAAATTTTTTGTTTTTTTTCAATTTTTTTCTTTTTTTTTTTAGGATCTGGTTCCACTCATATATTTCTAAGTAGAAGAACCTTATTTGATAAAATGAGACAATCTAGTCATCTTAAATTGGAAGAGCAAATACTAAATATGAAGAAATATGTCGAAACATGTACAAAGTGTCCTAAGGAATAATTCCTGATGTTCACAAGAAAATTTTATTTTTTATATCTGATTTTAAGAAGAGATGGCAAGAGGCTAATAGAAAAGAAGAAAGGTTCCTGGTTAAAAACAAAAATTGGTTGGAAACTTCAATAAACTTCCCGAACTATGCTATTATTTCAAGTCAAAGAGTTGGTCGCCCTCAAAAAAGCTTTGATGGATCTTCTGGTAGAACAAAACGTCATAAGACAGAATCGTTGAGAACCAAGCACTCCCCTGAAGAACTATCGTTTGCAGCTCACATGAGTTTACGTTCTGCAGATCAAATAGAGGCGTCCAAGGTAGTGAAAGACGTTACTGCGACATCACCGGCAATAGCCAGTAAATATCGGACTGTTTACAAAAGGTATAATATCACAAAAAGGAGGCAACTTACAGGAACAGAAGCCCTTGCCATGTGTATTGAAGCTAAACTTACCAGGCATCAATATAATATAATTAGAGAAAACGACAAACTCAGATTCCCATCCTACCACAAAGTACAATTAGCTAAAAAAAAATGTTACCCGCAAAAAGAAAGCATTGCCGTGACAGATACTGTCGCTGAAATCAAATTGCAGGCCTTACTTGACCTCACTGCTTCTGGCCTTTTGGAAGCTCAGAAAGACGTTTTGGAACTTCAAAGACCAGAAGACATAAAAAATTTACTTTTGATTTGCAAGTGGGGTTTCGATGGATCTGCACAGTCAGAATATAAGCAAAAGTTTAGTAATGACCCTAATGCTACTGATTCTAATATTTTTATTTCATCTTTGGTACCTATAAGGCTGATATCGGAAGAGCAACAGCAAATTGTCCTTTGGCAAAATGAAAGAACATCTTCGACAAGATACTGTAGGCCTATTAGATTTCAATTTGAGCATGAAACAACAGAGCTAACAAAAAAGGAAAAACAATACATACAAACACAAATAGAACAGCTAAAGTCACTGACTTACGAATTAAATGATACACAAATTGAACTTAAATATACAATGCTGTTTACTATGGTGGACGGGAAAGTGTGCAACGCACTCACTGAAACCACATCTACACAACGATGTTTCATTTGTGGACTCACATCAAAAGACTTTAATAATACAGAAAAAGTCTGCGAAACAAACATAATTGACACTTCCCGACTGGAATTCGGATTGTCGATCCTTCATGCCTGGATAAGATTTTTTGAATGTTTACTACATCTTGCTTATAAACTACCATTAAAAAAGTGGCAAGTACGTGGAGACGATAATAAACAAATTGTTGCACATACAAAGAAAACTATCCAGGAGAGATTTAGAATTGAAATGGGCTTATCAGTTGATAAACCGAAACCAGGCTTTGGAAGCAGCAACGATGGGAATACAGCCAGGCGTTTCTTCAACAACCCAGAATTGTCAGCTAGCATAACAGGCGTGGACCCTGATGTCATAAGACGATTTAAAATTGTTTTACAAACAGTTTCTAGTAGCCACGAAGTAAATGTAGATAAGTATCGCTCATATGCCCTAGAGACGGCAAAACGTTTTGTACTTCAATATGCGTGGTACCCAATGCCCCCAACCGTGCACAAAGTTTTAATTCACGGTCCGCAGATAATACAACATGCGTTGCTACCAATAGGACAGCTGAGCGAAGAAGCACAGGAAGCGAGAAATAAAGAGTTTAAGAAATACAGAAAATGTTTTACACGTAAAATGACTCGCAACAAAACAAATGAAGATATATTAAATTTACTTTTGATATCTTCGGACCCTCTAATCACTAGCATGCGAAAGATATCCAAGAAAATGGTGACGATGTTCGAAAAGGATGTGTTAGACCTGCTCTTGCCACCAGATAGTAGTTTTCGTTCAGATGTTTCGGCTGAAACCACCGACATCAGAGATAATGAGTCTGATTATTCCTCGGAAAGTGAATAAACAAGGTAAAATGTTACAAAATGTATTCAATTTAACTTAATTATCATTCATATGTGTTTTCTTTTTCATTACCTTATCAAAAAATCATTAAAATAATTTTGGCCAACTTTTGATGCATTTCGCCCCACTGTGCGGCGTTTGCGGACTTACGTTACACTATGAATTTGGTTTGTTTTTGTATTCCTGACCTAACGTTTAAGTTTATACAGGGAATTTTCAATCCCCCTTATATACATACTAGCAAACCGATCCGTTCTTCGCTCGGGTTACAAAAAACAAAAGTCCTAATGTGTATGATAAAGAAATTGCAATTGCGAGATCATTTGGAACTCTCCCGGTTGGTACAAAAGAAACAAAAAAAAAAACAACAGCTCAAAAGGTCTGATCTCATTACAAATCTATATCTATCCCGAAAACCTCGTAGAAGTATCTTTGAACCATGTTTGCCCATCCACTCACCGTCCTCCCAGTGTACAATCACTGTTCCAGGTTATTTGAATTTTGTAACGTCATAACCCTATCACTTCAAACCTTTCCTAGTTCGTAAAAACTCATCTGATCATTACAAATCTGTATCTAACCCGAAAACCCTGTCGCTATTAAGCACAACAATATTTTAGTTGCAATTGTTGCAAAACACTATTTGTATTGTTCCATTGTCGCCACCGGGTGCATATGTAGCACTAGTGTGCAGAACAATTTTTTAACTCCAATTTGTTGCATAACAATTTTTGTGTAGTTCTCATTGTCAAGATAACAAATCCTAAAACTTAACAGTAGTAACGGAAGCAAACTTTCAGTTTTATAACTTAAAGCAACGCTTTTTATCCTATCCCGGGGAAATTTCGAAACATCCTGAAAAAGGGTTTTAGTGATTATAATTATCTATTTACATGCCAAACTTGAAGTCTCTACTAATTATAGTTACGGAAATAATTACAGAAATAAAAAAACTTTCAAGCGACAATAAACCTCGTTATTTCCGAACCTTATCCCTTGTCTACATCATAAAGGGAACCTCTGTGCAAAATTTCAGTGCATGAATGAGTGAGTGAGTGATTGAGGTGAAAGGACAAGTCCTTTTATATAGTTAGATTGTCGAAGCCTGCAAAACCTAGCATTTTGAATCCAAAAATAAATTAATTACAAAACATTTTAGACATTATCCAAATTTAAATAAAAAAAGTTGAAATAAAGTCTAATATCAAGTTATAACTAGTTAAACATACTAAGTTTAACTTAAATTTAACTAAGTCTAACTTAATAAGTTAAACATACACTTTTCATATTTTGACGCAATCTATGCCCAGTAATGTTAAATATATTTCATTTAATAAGCATTGTATTTTTATAAAAAGTGTGAAATTGTTTATTTTCTTCATTTTTTAACTAAATGCCATTTTAAAGTATTGAATAAATACAACATTTTACGTGTATTGTTCATTATAATTAATCAAAAATCAAGCAGGTACAGTTGCTGAGATGATAAATACAAAACACGACCAGGTTTCAACTTCAAAGGAGAAGCCTTTTTCAAGTGACTATAGAATACAAAGAATGAGAAAATATACAGTAAAGGACCAATGAAAAGGGTAGACTCCTTGCGAAGACCCCCACCCCCGTTGCTTGGCTGGAGCATTTGCATTTGCTTGCGTAGAATGAGCACTCTGGTGGTGAAGGTGCACGATAAGCAAGGCAGGATGTGGCTAACAAATCCCTCTGGTGGTGATCGTTGGAAGTCCATACATAACAAACCGGCCCGGATGGATGAGTAATACAGAGTTCCGTTTTCCATCATATCGGTAAGTGAAACATCGAAGTCGTCTAAAGGATCTGGAAGAATCCGAAACTGACATGAGTAAAACAAATTCAGAATAAAAGGAAAAATAAAATAAAATAAAGATAGACAACATAAAAATAAAAGTAACTAAATTTTTTTTTTTTCTTTTTTCTGCCAGAATCTAAAAACTGAGACGAGTAAAACAAATTCAGATTAAAAGGAAATTTAGATAGAAAAATTAAAAAATAAAATAAAAATAGAAATAAAAATTAAATAAAAATAAAAGAAATAAAAGTCGTGCCACCGTGGTACTGCGGTCTCAGGCGTCGGTCTGCCGTGCCGGTACCCGGGTTCAAATCCCGGTAGAGAGCATGGATGTTTCTTCTTTCTTCTTCTGTGTTTCGTCCATTTCTGCCCTGGGATTTACTATCTCAGGGTTATTTCTGGACGGGATGTGAATCTCGTCCCCTTCTGGAATTTCCTAGTCTCACCCTGACGTTGGCTAGCCCGTGGTCTCTAGTTGACCAAGGTCGATGAAAGGAAGGAAAAGAAATAAAATTATTCTTTTCAGTCTTCACACATTAAACCAGTCCTTCTATCAGTTTCGTCTTTTGTCTTCTTACTTCGAAAGACTATTCGGTCGTAGAAAAAACAGAAAGACAATCATTACAAGCATGAGAAGATATTAAAATAAAATACGTGGCCAATATTCAAAGCGTGAAATATTGGCGTATTTAATTTTTGGCTTGGCACGCAATTATTATCGTTACACTGATGACTTAGAAGAAACTATTTCACTTATTACTTCTTTTTCATTTTTCTAACGATAACCTCAACGTTACAATTAAGCCAACTTAGAAATTTGGCGGAAAATGCGATCGCTTAAATTATTTATTCTCTCCTCTCGAATTAAGAGAACAATGTAGGATTTAAATAAGGTTTTGAAAGTGGGTGATGATATATTTTTGAAAATATAAAAATAAATAATAATAATTAAAATAAATAAATAAAAATAAACAATCGTTGCAATTTGATATCTCTTTCAGAAATGAGTAACCCTTTAACACAATTCTTCGTCCTTTAGTTGATCCTTGATTTGATTTGACATTCACCGAGATGCCAGGGGTGAATGTGTAAAGTAAATTAGACAAGATGTTTCTTTCTTCTGTTTTTAGCTCGTCATTAAATTTGGAACGTTTATTAAGTGATCAATTATAATTTAAAGTAAGGAAAAAATTATCTCGCGCTGATCTTCTTTCAGTGAAGGGTCGTCGCTGATCTGCTTTGCTAAGATAATTAATTACATCAGCAATTAATAGCTACATTAAAATGTCATTAATCTGGAAATAAAAACTGAGGCGCTAGCGTTATTCTTTCCATTTAAAATAAAAACAAGAGAGAAAATGATTCGTTCCAGTTTCACCCACCAGGCGGCGAAACCACCCGGAGCACCTCCATTACTGTAATTAGGTGTAGGAGGCAGAATTCGAAGCCCCTCCCCCACGAACCCATTTAATTATTCATCCGCCCGATTAAAAGTCGGTTGAGCAGAACAAGGCTGAACAGCAGATATCAAATATTCAGGGTATTTTCATTTCCACTGGGCACACAACACGGCGGGGGTGTTAAAACTTTGATAGAGGCAACCGATGGCTGTTTGCCCGCCATAAACACATTCTTCAAGGCGCACATGTGCCATTGGGGCTTCGTGCTGCCACTCAATTAGCGCCATGCCGGCGATCATCAATATTTGACGCCATCCAACAAAATGTAGAAACGCTTCGATATCGTTTCGAATGTCTCGTCCTTCGTGTGCTTTTCTTTTTTTGTCTCGGTTTCCCGCCAAACGACAATATGACATTAAAAATCTATAACCAAACACGACTTTCTAAGAACTAACTATTCTTATTGTTTACGACAACTTCTCATTGGAGTAATAAAAAAAAGTAACAAGGGTATATCACGATTTGCCATCACGCATCAGAAACTAGTCTTATTTTCAATAATTAAAGCTATTGTTAATCAATGCTTTCATATTAATAATAATTTTCTTTCAAATCCAATCATACCTTAAGATATCTTAAATTTGAACTAATATCAGATAACATCATAAAATGAAAGCATTCAGCAATTCAAATAGTGGTTCACTCCACTTCCAATGTTTCTCTGTCAACGAAAGTGCTTTGAATCGTGAACCTAAACCAATTTACAATTTTAACGGAAATTTTTGGACTGATAATCCTTCTCAGTCTATTCTTTCTATCATCGGAATGATGAGTGCTTTTGCGAGTAAGTTCATGCGCAGTTTTCTAATTGAGAAACAAAACATAGTAAGAAATAGTTTTCTCTAATTCTCTCACATAGAGAATCGGTGTCAATGTTTAAGTAATTTTGATCGATCAGGTGATGCGGAAAATGCTTGAATTTTATTCTCGAATTCCTAGTGCTTTTAAGTTATTCAGATAACAAATATACGATGCAGGATGCTCTTTTGTTGCTCTGAAACGGAGTTTATTTAAGATATTAACTTCACCTATGATAGACTTTATTGAGATGCTGCATTGAGTGACGATATTTATTTTAAAGTACCAATGTATGAAACAAACTACATCTAAGGGCTAATGATAAACATCATCTGCATTAATTGCCTGAATGAAAACAACGAGAGTAATGAGTTCTTTTTTTTATGTTAATTTATATTATTAAATAATTTAAAAGAACCAAAAAGGTCAAAATATGAATTAGCATTCTCTGTAAGACTTCCTCTTTCTTTTTTGTCTAATTGATGTGTTAGAAGTTTAAAAGTTCTTTATTATTTATGGGTAAAGAATCCAGTTCTTAAAATTTGAGACCAATGTTCAAACTGACATCTCAAGACAGCGTGTTTCACGCTTACTTGACGATCATCATTTCCATTTCCTTTCCCACTCTAATCCAGTTCTTATGAAGATAATAAACTAAAATTCAATAGTCGGGTTGTTGTTTTGTTTTGTCGTTCCGGCATCGCGTTGTGGTCAACATTTAGACCTACTACTAGATTGATATATCGGAACCTGGTTCGAATCTCGGTACCGGCATGGATGTCTACTTTCTTTCCTGTGTGTTTGCTTCTTCTAATTCTTTCCCTTCAGGTTTGAAGCCATTCCATAATGTTTCCTGAGGAAGGCAAATTGGAAACCGCCTCAGTATCTACACTCAGATATTAGGCAGAAACTTGATTCATGACACCACCAATGTACGAGTTCAGGTGAAAGTGATTCGCAGATTCTATTAATTAATGACAGAAATTACAATAATTTAAGTATAAAATAGAAGCTGAAATATTTAATTTATACTGATTAATCTCAGGAATTGACATTTTCCTGAATTAATATGAATGTCGTAGTTTTAAAAATTGGTGTAGTTTTGAAAAAAAAAACTAAAAAAAAACTACAAAAACTGTCAATGTAAAGTTTACCTTATGTTTTTACCATGTTTTAATAGAGTATTTCCACACTGAAAACAGAATATTATCAAAATTATGCGTCCAATATTTATTTATGCTTATGAAGTTCGTATATTTTTTCATCCATTGACTCTAAACAACTTTCTTCATTTTGGTGATTATCAGTCGATGGATGCTGTTTTCTTTTGGTGAATCGGCTACTCAACTGCTGTAAAAATATTTTGCTGAATTGATACAAACGTTAGGTTATTACGATGCTTAGGAATATTTAAATACGTACAGAGATGCAAATGAAAGAAGAAATTAAAAAATAACAGTAAAGCAAGTTTTAGTAGTAAGTTAAGATGTCCAAAATCATCATTCGTGTGAATTCGAAATCAGTTAACTTTACAATCGATCAGATAAATTCTTTTATCTGATCTCAATCTGAAGAAATCGATCATCTAAAATTAAAGACACGAAATTTACCTCGTATTAAAATCCAATCGTAACCTGATTCTGTTTATTTTCCGGTATCCGTTTCTTAAAAAAAAAATACCTATTTAACAGAAGTGCTTCTAAATTTTAACTCAAAAATAAAAGTTTTTTTTTTTCTTTTTTAGTATTTAACTTTGACGACTCCACGATATCAAATAACTTAATACTTTTCTCTGAATTGTGAATTGAGAGTAATAGAAGTGGATGTTTAATATTAATATTATATTATTTGAATCAAAAGTAATTGTGTTTACAGAATGGTATAATTCACTACAAAAGTTCTAACAAAGAACACCTTTGGTTTCGAACAAACAGAATTCGAAGATGCTCATTTTCTGACCTCTAATTCATTGGTGATAGTCGTTTTTCTGAACACCTTTACAGTTGTTCACTAGAGGTCTCTGATCAGAAGGGACAAGGTGAAGCTTCAAGAATCGCATTTGCAGGCAAATCGTTACATCGGGCAATGTGACTCCATTACGATGGTCAGTTTTCTTTAGAAAGTGTTTTAGCCTCGGAAACCGAAGATATTCTCTATATCTTGCCATTAAATATTGTTTAGACTTCTTTTTTACCGTCTTCACTTTGGCTGCTTCCATCTTCTCTCTTCGGATTTAAAGTGCCATTGTTGCTTTCAATGAATTCTCTTCATTCAAAAATTTAAAATTTAAATAAACATGCGAATGACTCGTCTTCCTTTTTTCATCGTAATATGACCTCAACCAATCTCAATACATCAGCTGGATTGTTCACCAATCTTCGAACTATTTTTCGTTTTACTACATACCACCTTAAGTAATGTGATACAAGCACATGCAGTCTCAATTGGCGTAGCAGCAGAAGAGCGACGTGTGACGGAACAGAGACCCCTAGTAAACAACTAAAAAAGTTTACAGAAACACGACTATCACCAGTGAATTCAGGGATCAGAAAATGATCATCCTCTGAATTTCATTGTGTATTTGTGTGTTCGAACAAGGTGTTTCTTGCAAGATGTTGAGATGCTTTGCTGCGAGGTAGGAAGTGTTGAAGGAAAGTCTCATTTTTGAAATGCTGTAGATTAAATGATATTTCCAATTTTCTCAGGAAAAACTGCTGTTCTAGTATTTCTGAAAACTGTAAACTGTACTGAAAGTTAGTTTAAGGTGTGCTGCTATGAAAAAGTGAATTTAGAATTAGTGGTATCTTTCTGTAATAATACAGTTTTGAAAATGTAACTAATGGGCCTTATTTGAGCTCCCTGTTACAAATAAGGCCCACTACTTGTCCCAAATAAGGCCCATGTGTAAATAAATAATAAATAAGGAAAAAAAAAAAGCAGAAATCAATTAAATTAGAATAATTGTATTTAAACCAAATTAATTATATAATTAAATTTAAGTCAAATAAAGTACAGGGTGTTTCAGAATTCCCTCCGGGATTCCTAAGGTCTGTAGCTCACAGGCAAACTCGCCCACAGGGACAAGAGCTTGGCAGTGAAAACAGCCAATTTCCAAAAGTTAGTTCTGACTAAATATTAAGCTACAAATTAATAATTAATTAGTAATTAATTTATAAAATTGTGGATTTAAAATTAGCTTTGATGATTTTTTTAAAGTAATTACTTTATGTTATAGAATGTGCTTATGAGGCTCATAATAAGAAAACATACACGATAATTGATGGGCTTTATTTGGTTCATCAGTGGAGGGCCTTATTTGGAGCTTCCTGTTAACCCACGCTTTCATTCATTGTTTTACTAAAAAGTATTTAAATGCACGTCAACTGGAAAATATCAAATACAGTATCTTATTCTACTCATTCACACTTTAAAATGATATAAAACATGTTTATGTATATTAAGTTATCAAAAAATGCAGACGATTTATCAAATTAAGTTGAAATAATAACGACAAAAGCTTCGGGCGACGTTTACTGTTCAACTGAAACAAACATGGTGAAATTATCCACTTCAACAGACCTAATTTTTGGTGTAGCCGCTAGAAGCCAGGAACTGTCTGAAACATAACTAATCTTGGTAAATTGTCAACGTGCTATTAATAAAACGAAGGATGGGCCTTATTTGAGACCGGGCCTTATTTGGCCAAAGTACCTTATTTGGAAAATAAACTTTCAGACCAATTCAGAATCTGTCTAAATTTTTGAACAGCAAACAAAAATTTGAAACTACATCTTAGCTTCGTCTTAGTTATTTGTTGATACTTTGTAATGCATTTCTCTTATAATGCGCCACATTTCGCCCTATTGGAAAATTTTGAAAATAAAGCTGTTTTTCACGGACTCCTTCTCTCAATGCCTGGAATTGTCTTTTTCCTAATTCTGATGACTTATTAGTTGGAGCTACAGAGAGCTTTGAATAAGGATACTTAAATTATGACCATCCTGTAATTAAATTGATTTACAAAATAATGAAAGAATAGAAATATGGATCTAGACCATCTAGGGATCCCACATGAGTTAATACATGACCGCCAACAGTTCCGATAGGGCATCTGGTGGGGAGTCTTTCCCACATCACTTACTGGTAGGAAGAACACAGGGGTCAGCAGACCTCCATGAACGGAGGAAAGAAAACTGGCTCATGTCAGATGATGAAGGAGTACTGGAAGAGGAGAAAACAGAAAGCTCAAGCGACGAGAAGATACGATCCCAGTGGTCCTCAGTATGGCCAAACGAAAAGAAGAAGAAAGAATAGAAAAGAATTAAAAATTTCAAATGTTCGAAATAAATTACTAGTTTACTAATTTACTATTAAAGTAAATTTCGGAAAATAACATTTTTTTTTGCTGAAACCAAAACTTGTTTAGGATTTGTTATCAGAAATCTGGTCTTTATTTTCACAAAATCACAGAAGTGAATCTTTACCCACCGTTCACCTTTGTCTGTGTTAACAAAAAACTCTGAATTTTTTTCTAAAACTTTAAAAAAAAACTATTTTCTCAACCATACCTAAAGTCGAAACCGTTGGAAAGCTAAGGCAATTGTTTTGTTCTTACTAGGAGTCATCAGTCAGATTCATCTGATACCTAAAGCTGAGAAGATGCATCCTCCTCCAAAAATCAAACGACAATAAGATTACTTGGACAAACCAATAGGCTATTGAATCCCAATAAGCCAAGTTGATTGGTGAAAATGTGCAGGGTTTTTATGACAAGTAATTTTAAATATTATATATGCCTACTACATTGGCACTGGTCAAGAAACAAAATCACACATAGCACAATACATAACATTGGGGCAGATAGTTCAACCAAGAAAGTGACTCATATAAAACAGTATGTATCCATCAAGTATGATGAAGACCTAATACACAGAATAAAACCAACCATGACTAGCGCAGGTATAGGCATAGCCTGCAAACCAAGCAACACGATAGGCACATTTTTAAACAAGGACAGGAAAAAGAAAGACCAACAATCCATCTTGAAAATGAAAGGAACCATTTATGGGATAAGATGTCAATCAGTACCACCAAATCGATCCGAATGTCTCTACATAGGAAATTCTAAAAGGGAATTGGGCATACGCAAAAATGAACACGTAAACGCCGTAAAAAAACATAAATAAAGCATATGGCACCGCCTCTCACTGTATAACAACCGGCCATTCCCTTGACACTAAAAATATTGAAATATTTGGACAAAGAAAAATTAGATATTTAAAAGAATTTTATGAATCGGGAATGATTCGTCTACTAAAAAGCTACAATCAAGATTTGTCAACTAAAAATGTACTAGAATATGGCATCTAATGAACTCATTACAAGGCATTGTCCACGCATCACAACCAAGTTTTCTCAACAAACACATCACAACAAAGACTATTTCCAACCGTTACGGAAAATCACACACAGCCGCCATGTTCCATCCAAAAGAAAGACTCTAAATACAAGGGGGACCCAAACTGGAAGAGGGAACCTGTAAAGAAGTTCCGCAACGTCGTATATTATGTAGGTAATTAGGTTTATATACCTTTTTCTTGACCAGTGCCAATGTAGTAGGCGTATATAATATTTAATATACTGGCACGTTAAATACTCTTATATGTAAGTAATTTTAAAGTTTGGGTTTTATAATAGTTTCTTAAAACACTGTAATTAAAAGAACTAAACATCACACAAAATGCTGATATTGTTTTTCATTTAAATGAACACCTTTAACTTATTAGATAATGTATAAATTTTTTTGGGTTTTAATTTATCATTATTCAATAAAAAAATTTGATTAATATCAACTCTAAAAAATTGATATTTTTTTTTAATAATGACTTATTTTCAAAAAAATTCTAATACAATTCTAATCTAATTTAATCAAATAAAAGTTTTTAGACCTTGATGTAGCTAAGATGTATTAGATTCTTTCTTCTCTCTCCTTCCTTAATTTTAATTGCAATGTGTGAACATCAAAAAAGTTTGCAATTAAAATATTTGATGATTCATTTATTTTTTGATGATAAATAAATTCAAAGTTTTCGCTGTTCCTTCGAACAGAAATTCAAGTGTATTGCAGTTACAGACAAAAAAATTATATTCCCCAAATTGATTTCGGTAGAAAATTGTGTTGGTGTCAAGTAGCTTTTTTATCTTTGAAAGCTCCTGTTTGAATACATTTTCACTTAAAGTTGAATTGAATGGGTCGTAAAAATATTGAAAGTGTTAGACATGTTTTAGCTTTTTTTCCCCCAACCCCTACCCCCTTTGGAAATGATTGAAAACCAAATGTCTGTGGTGGTGTTATTGAATCCATTTGGGTCTATTGCGTTGGGTCCCTTGAGAAATCTACAAAAGTGTTGTATTGCATCCATTGACATTGACACGGTGACGTTCAATCCAATTCAATCCAATACATTTCTCTATTTACATATGTAAATACATATGGAAACAAATTTATAATGGATTTTATTATATTTCACTCAACAAATGCAGTCAGCCAAAACTTTCTAAAAAAATTCGTTTACATTTACAACAAATTAATTGAAGTTCGAGTTTGCTGTTGACTTGTTGTCTTTCTTTTTAATTGCAATATTTATTTCACATCATTTCTTGCAAATTTGTTTCTTTCAATTTCAATTTTTATATCAATATATCATTTAAGTTGTTTGTTAATGATGTTTATTACAATTTCATATGGTATCATTGACCATGGTATTGTTCGAAGAAATTAATCAATAATTTAAAACAGTCTAAAACGATTCATTGTAAATAATTAATTTTAAATAATCTTGTTTGACAATTAATTAAATATACTTAATTATGAATCAAAAACATTAATTAGAATAATTGGAGCTAACTAACTAAATATACAAAAAATGAAATAAGGATATTCAAGCTTTTTTATTTTACTTTTGTATCATTGCTTAAATGTTTCTAAACATATTACTTTACCTTTATTTCATTGATATATATTTAACTATACATGTATATCACTAAGCAATCATATATTTTTAATCATACACAATTTTCTTTCGTTTTTTTTTTTGAAATTGCTGCACCAATCTTGATTATTTTTCGCATACAAGTAGTGTGACTTGGTTGATGCTTTTAATCTATCGAAATTGAAAATTGGTTGTTTTCTTGTGTAGGAATTACCTTTGATAACAGTAGAATTGGCTGCCGCTTCATAGCCTGAAGAATTACCACCGAAAAAGAAACAAGAAAATAATTGGTCTGATTGTGAAGAGAGCCCATACGTCTTCAAAGGAATTTGTGTGTTTACATAACTCGACTGATTTACATAACTCATTAGCTTAGTTTCTACATACTTTGGCGATTATTTTCATTAATTTAATCTCACATAGCATTTAATTCTGTATTCTGTTACAAGTGTCTCAGCTGCCACACTTCACTCATAACTTGTCAGCGAACTTGAGTAATGTGTGCTTTGGTTTGTTTTTTGCTATCAGTGTGTTAATGCAACTTGTATCATGAGTTTGATCTACATGCTCTGGTGTATTCGTGTGATCAGCACTTCGCTGAAGCATTTATGGATCAACATTCTGATTATTACAATATTGTATGAAACGTTGAATCACACTGAAGAAAGATGATGTTCGGTAATCATTGAAAAATGTAAAGGAAGCATCATTGATGGTAAAACCTTTTTTGTTTTTACTTTAAATAGATGTTACACAAGAATATCGTAGTAAAAAGAGTTTTCCACCATCTCGGGATATTTAGATATTTTATCCCCTGTAATATCAATGTTGTGTTTTCATGTCGCAGATAACTCAATTGAGAGTCACGTGATTCTTTAGGGGTTTACAGAATAGAACTCATCTGGCCCAAGATAACGCTTGCTTCACTTGTCAGTCGAATAGTTTTATGATAGAAAACATCTAATCTCATTTGATTTGACTGAGGACACTCGATACAGTTTCTTGAAGTTGGGACAAATATCAAAACACATCTAAGGGTTAATTATATAGAAAAGGGATGTTTACCAAAAGTCCTTTGACTTGTCGTACTTGGATATAAATAAAAAATTCATGATGCCACATAGAATCATTATAATAAAATATAAATACAAATTCCAATTTTATAAAAAGAACGCTGACTCAACAAGATCGCTTTTTCATATATTTTAAAACGTAAATATACAATAGCTTAAATTTATCTAACATTTATACCAAAAACTAATTATTATAAGTACTAGAAGGGTTTCTTTTAAATAACGCTTCTCAAATATTCCCGATATTTACTTAACAAATTCTCTGTTTTTGATTTAAAATTATGTCTTTTTTGTAACAACTCCTTTTCTTGTTATTTTCTGGTTAATTGTGTCTTTTGTAGCTTGAGATATTCGGTACTTTCATTTTTCGTAATAGGAAATATTTTTACCTGATATCCAGGAGAGATATTTCTTCATCTTCGTTCGGACATAGCGATGACCTGCCATGCTATTGATACACTCAAACCTGGGTTCGAATCCCGGCGGGGCTTTGATATTTATGTCTCTCTTCTGTCTTATGTTTTCTTCTTTTCAACGATTGTTCTCAATTCCATACTTGTTCTTGGCACAGCTTAGTCTCTATCGCCATTAAAAATCGCAGATACTCACACTTGTGACAATTAAGAAACGTTTTATTGTGTTAAAATTTCACTGCTTAAATTTCTAGTATCTTCACGAACACATTTTTTATTTGGAATTCATTTCGTTTTTTCGATTTCAAATCATTATCTCTTTTTTCTTAAGTTATCTCTTTGTAATCCATTTGTTGAATGATTCCATTTAATTAGGTAAGGGATGGGGAACCTGCGGTCAATTTCCATACAGTTTCAAACTCATGTGGTTTTCTTACCTGGAACTTACATAAAAAAAGTAAAAGATTATATTTATACATATGTACATATATACAAAAGTCAAAGTTTGTATTAAATAAAAAGTTTAACGTGCTAAAACTTCTATTAAACCATTACAGCACATATTCAATTAAAATTAACAAATAAAAATTAAAAAACACATTTTTTAATTCAAGGAGAACTTGACAATGAACCCCAATCGAAGGAGGTTCGAATACGTAAGTTTTTTAATTTTTATCTGTTAATTTTAATTGAATATGTGCTGTAATGGTTGGAATATTTTAATCAAAGTTTGTATGTTCTCTATACAATTTTACACCTTTTGACTGATTGGAACCAAATTTTGCATTGATATTCTCTATTATCCTGCGTAAATTATAGGTTAACTTGGAATCCGGTTAACCATCCCGGTTAACCACCTTATCTTGGAAAGGTGTTAAATCTCTGAAAGAGCGCCACATATGGACCTGGTGGTAACATTGGGAACTACACAAATATTTTTCTGACACAACTGGAACAATTGGAGAAAGTTTGATATGATAGGATTGTGGAGAAAGGGAGAACAGAACTTCCCACCTCCTCACCACCTTCTCCCCAACGCATCCCTCCCCGGGCAACGCCGGATACTTTAAGCTAGTTATAAATAAGAAAACTCATATAATGAAAACTGATATTTTCAGAGCTGAAATTGAAAATTGAGCATACTGCTTAAAAATCGATTAAAATACAGTCTTCCAAATATTTCTATTTCGATACAATCATATCTCGCTTAACGACAGAATTAGGTTCCTCGAATACATGTCTTGAAATTTTTTTTCGCTAAAAGAAGAGCACTTTTCAATTTAGCCTCAACTTATAATTCTAGATACGTTCTTATAAATTGCTATTTACTATTTTATAAATAAATATCTGGCTTTCATGATCTATTGGGAATATTTTAATAACATACGTAAAAACAACGCTCGAAAATTTCAGCGTTGATGCATGTGAATGTATGCAAGTATTGGCAAACCGAGGGGGAGTTGGTAAGCTAGGAAGAAATGTAAAAATTTTTTATCTGTTTTTTTTTTCTTTTTTTCTTTGGGAGGCTATTGTTTTGCTTGGAATCATACGATAAAGGATATATAACAGGTACTTGTTTGTTTGTATTTTTGGTTGAACCAAAGCCATGATAACCCTTTCCATTAGAATCTCCGCTACGTAACATGTAGCCTTCTAATGACAAAAGGTTGTCATTAGACAACTTTTCAGAGCTTCTCTGAATTAGGCCCTATTTTTGATATTTACATTATTTTTTTCTTATTTTTATAGTCTGTAAATTTTAGATTGCGTCGTTTGAACTTACGGATTATTCGATTTAAAGCTCATTGAATCTCCCCACAAACAATAGAATACACGACGGAGCTGCTGTTTCCTCATAATATTGCTCACAACTTTAAAGACTGCCTAAACAATAGCCTATAGCCTAGTCCTTTAATATTCACTGGTCTTTTTGGTTAAACATTTAGCGTAGCATGAAACTTTAAAATACTCAACACATCATGTTGTATAGATAATTTAATGATGAGTAGAAACAAAGAAATAATTCGAATAAAAGCAAAACTTTGAAGGCACCATTTCATCAATATGGCCGTTAATGCGTTATTTCTACATTCCTCCAAGAAATCCAGAAAGACCGTCATATCTCTGAAAGCGTCACCAACTAACCAAGACTGATATAGCCTATAATATTGGATTTTAATTAAAAATAAGTTGTGATTTTAATGTGGAGAAAACCCTATTGGTATAAATTCCAAAAGGAATTCTAGGCTACTAGATTAGATGGATTTCACTGTTAGATTAGCTGATGTTCCTGAGAATCTCAGTTACTGAAATACAAAAACATTGTCAATCTACCTTATTGATATTCTCTGTACAGCTTTAAGTATGTCGTACAGAGAAGAAATGGGTGAATCTACGGAAAACCTGTAATTCGTGTCACAGAGGAGTAAATTGAAAATGATTGAAAATATTTGTCATTTTTCAAAATCACACATTGAAGTACAAAATATACTATAGTTTAGTATAATTTTTTTTTTAAATTTTATGGAATTTCCAAAAAAAAAAGTTGTTCACAGAAGGTAATTTGTCACTTCCGTGGGGTGTCACAAGCTGCAGTTGGATAGCTTCTAAAGATCCAAACAGCTTTATTTTTTAATATTTTTCAAATAATATATATATTGGGAAATCAGAAAAAACATAAATTTAACATAATGTTGAGTGAAATTTTTTTCGAATTATCAGTAATATTTTTTTGCAACCTCAAGTCTTGTCACAAGGTTTAGCCATCGCTTTTGTGGACGTTCCTAAACTTTCTAAAAAATCTACCCGATGCGCTAGTTTTCTTCCATTTCACTTAAAAACAAACGTTTACACGACGATTTTGGATTGGAAAGTGATTTTATTCGTCTAAGTCGCACATTTGTCAGGAAAATATTACCTTTTTATTCATTTTTCGTAATTTGCACAGCTCATCTCATCACTTCTGTGGTCTTGTTTAGAATCTAATTTTTCTATGGGAAAATGATTATTTCTAGGCATGATAATTGAAATATGGTAAACTTAATTTTCTGAATGACACGTGTTCCTAACCTCAAAATGAAGAGCACATGGGTCAAGAAACATAAGTATTCGTCACTTCCGTGGACATTTGGGGTCCATGGAAGTGATGATCATCAACAATAGCGGATACTATATTTTTCACGAAGATTTGTCTTTGACTTCCAGTCTTTGTTAAATGCCAATAAGGATATTTATAATTATATAAATATATATAATATTATATATGATATATGTAATTATATATTTACATTTTTATAGACGTTTAAGATTGACAGTCTGATTCATTTTTATTGTACATGATTTCCTCTTTTGATAAAAAGTTCTTTTAATTCATAAATTATAGTCTTCTATTTATTTATTTCATAGTTTTTCCCACTTAAATTCACTATTTCGAATATAATTTATAATAAAATTCGACATCGTTATTAACACAAGTCACTTCTGTAGACATAGCCTACCATCATTTTTTTTTTTTTTTTTAAATAACCAAAATGCGTTGACCTGAATCACATATATCATGGATGTAAGAACGTCAAAAGCAATCATCTCAATTTTTTTGAAAGGAAATCTTGTAATTTAAAATCTCAAAAATTTTTGACTAAATTGCAGGTTTTCTGTAGATTCACCCAAATAGATCAGGAAAAACAGATTTGATATTGAATATAAATAAAAAAAAATAATCTTCTAAGTGAAGAAAATAATAATAATTTAACTCCTATGTAGTAGGTATGCCAAGTTTCAGCTTTCTAATCTCTTCATTTTGGAGTAACAACGTTAGCCTAAAACTATACATTTTTAGGCTATATAATTAATTTACTGTTGCTGTAAAAACTTTGCTTTTGTAGTATAATCATCTGTATACAAGGATTTTTAAATTTTCTCTCAATTTACAGTAAATAATACAAAGTAAATAAAATAAATCACAGAGAAGAATACAAACCTTGTTTAAACTCTTAAATACACTCATAATTAAAAAAAAAAGTAATCCACAGAGAATAAAAGAAGAACAATAAATTAT
>JAFIDM010006943.1:66014625-66045463 GCA_023159025.1 Thereuonema tuberculata
TTAATTCCAACTTTACTGAAAGTCTTACTTGTCGTTGTCTTGTTTTCATTTAATATTGAGGTAACTGAGCAACAGGTTCTCTTAATTCTGAAGGCTACCGAGAGGAGGCGCTGCGGATCCATAATCGTCATCAGCTAGCCATTTTTGTCATCGTCTCGGCTCAGTTAATAAGGTTTAGGTTAATCTTATATTAATTTATTTACAGGTTACTGGGAAATAGCATTAGGCTGTGCCATGCTCCAAGGTGTATTTGGCGGCCGTGCTACTCCTAATAACTTAAATCTCAACGATATGAGGAAGTAATGCAATTGCTGAGCTGATTTAATAACTAAGAACGGGTTCATTGGAGACAGCTGTAAATACAATTAATAAATTATGTCGGTTGTCTATTACATCTACAAAGTAATTAGAAATCAATGGAAATTTACGTTTGCCGCCAGATGCGAGGCTCAGCAAGCTTTGCGCGCGAGGGCACCGAGGGATTGGTGCAGCGACAATCTTGTAATCTTGGCCGCTGTCGTCAGCCGAGCGTTCGGTGTTTCGGCGTTGGGCTTAATCCTCATCATCGGAATCCCAAGTTGATTTCAAGTTTGCCAGCGTCCTAATTGACTTGATGGTCTGCTACGAACTTCCTCTTCATTGTAATAACAGCTGGCATTTAATCCTTTAGGTCCCTTCCGAAATTTTATCGCAGAAACCAAGTTGGTAACTGGGGTCTTCTTGCAACAGCCGTCGTTACTTGATTGATGTTTGCGGCCAAATATTAAAGACAAGTTTCGAATGCAGCGGATTCCGAGATTATTAATAGAAAGTCAAAAGGGAATTGGCGAAGTTAAATTAAAGCCCAAGTTAATTACGTTTTTAGACTATGTTGCCTTCGGTCCCTTGATTGTTAAGGTAGTATTTTATAACAAAGTAAAACGAAAAGTCATTAAAGGGTTGTTAAAAGAATGAATCTTATTCTTTTACTGTAGAAAACTTAGCGGTACCTTCAAAAAACGGAGGAAGATAGAAAAACCACAATAAAAGTAGAGAACTAATTAATGCGTCAGCATCCATGACAGTCGTAGAGGAACTGAATGGGCTTAAAACAAAACGTCTGAACATATATTAAATATATACAGACTTAGATGTCATTTCCGAATACAAAGTCTGTATATATATCAGATGTCATTTACAAATACAGATACATTGGGTGTTTTTTTCACGATATTATGTTGGTTTGCTAAGTGGGAGAACTCGCCCATAATTTCTCTTTTTTTTTAAATTTGCTTCGTTGTTTTTAAGGAAAATGAAAATACAGTGGAACCCCGCTATTCCGAACAGAGTTCAGAAAAAATACCAATTTTTTTAACTTAAAAATAGGAAAAATTAAAAAGACGTTCGTGAAAAAACGTACATTTATTGTTATACAAAGAAGTTAAATAGAGACGTACAGGGGAACCTCGCTATTCGTACACAATCCGTTCCAGAAGGCAGTTCGAATGGCGATTTGTACGAATGGCGAATCATTTTTTCACATAAGATATAATGTAAATTGGATTAATCCGTTCCAGACCCACAGATGATTGCTTATATAAACCTTTGTAATAATATGTTAAGCCTAAAATATATAAAAACTATGAAAACAATAAATATATAGGCCTCTATTGTTATTTCTTTCTTTTTCAGTATAGACGATATGGTTGATTTCGCCATGCCATACTGAGTTGCCAGGTCAGAGACACGAGTTCCACTTTCAAACTTCGCAACGATTTCTTTTTTTCAATTCAATTGTCGTTCTCACTGCTTTCCTTTTAGGCTTAGTTGAATCAGTAATCTTTTTTAGACCCATGGCTGCACTATTTTTAATAAAAATAACAATAAAATATCACAAAGTTTCACGAAGCTTGCGTGGATGATGCGTAGCGTACGGAAGCTGGCACGATACTGAACTGAAGCGACCGCAGTACTCCGAATCGCGAGCAAGCGTATGAATGGCGAGTTCAATTTTACTTGAAAAAGTTGTACGAATAACGAGTTGTACGAATAGAGAGGCGGACGAATGACGGGGTTCCACTGTACATAGTTTTTTGCCGTTCTTCAAGAGTTTTTTCACTTGAAGCAGAACAAAACTGCTCAATTTTAATGAGATTCTTTTTCCAGTCACTAATCGTTGCTTTTCCGACACCATATTCGAGTGATAATTTAGTAGCACTTTCTCCCTTATCCAGTCTTTTTAACACTTCAAGTTTTTCTTTTAAAGTACACGAAGAACGACTTCGTTTACTTGCCATATTTAATGTTTAACAGCGGAAATGCAGCAACCCGGTAGTAATTCTTGGATCGCGGGAGGGAGACGGGTGGTAGGGTGGGGTGATGGGTCGTCGAAGGTCACTGCCCTTCCCTTCCGACTTTCACTGAATCTGTTCCCACGAGCCGATCAAAGCTGTATAGAGCCGACACTATCAGATGTCACCGCACTTAATTTACGCCTTAACAAGTCAATACGTTGATTTTATTCATGAAATCCGCCTATTTCGAATTCCCGCTAAACCGAACAGTGTTCGGTCCCAATTAGTTCGGAATAGCGGGTAACTACTGTAACTTATAAATTGTAACCGATGATATCTGGATGATTCCGTCAGAAAAAAGTGGATTGTACTTATATTCTTTTGGAAATAGTTCATTTGTATAAACCTTGTTAAAGATCTTGAACTATAAGTTAGTGAAATGTTTTAATTTTCAGACTCGAGCCATTTCGTAGAAATATGCTTTTGCTCATCTTTTAATTTTCCATCTTGTTAAATACAAACAATTCTTTCTAACATTTATATATTTGTAAATGTCAACCAGTTTCGAAGAGTTACAGACTCTGGCAGAATTGAAAATGGAAAATATGAAGAAAGTGAAAGTATAGATTGTTTTTTTTTAAAAAAGGAAGGTTTCAGTAATAACAGTGAGTTATTCAGTAAAAAGATCTTTACTGAATATTAATTAATTAATTAACTATTATTAACATTAATAGTCATGATGATAAATAAACAATTGAAATACTAACGATTAGTGAAGTTGTATTATTAATTCACAGCACCTTGGGTTCATTGTTTAAAATACTAATAATTACATGTATCCTGATTCATGTTATTACAGGAATTTTTATTGCTCTTTATACATTTATACATTTGTTCGTTTCTCGGTTTATAAAGCAGGGTTTGTTTGTCCGTTTATTGGTTGTTTAGTTGTTTGTTTGTATGCTATGTATTCGTAACCGGTTTCATCTAAAAAACCAAAATGGTCTTGTCAATTGTTTTTTTGCCAAATTTGGTTCCGATTCGATCGTAGGTAACACCTTTGCTCAAAAATCGATTGGTTTAACATAAATGATACATTTGGAACAAAATCAACGACAATCTACATTTTACGACAACTAAAATTAAATTTCTTTGTTTCTCATTGCAGTCCTCAATTCTGATTCTTTCACTAGTAACATATACAGTACATAAAGTGAATATCTGAGTTGTCTGAAAATTGTTTAGTCCCACACCCTTACACCTACTATTATCAAATTTTGCAAACTTTGATGTTTTTCATTTAATCGCTATTTTTGTTCCCATTTGCCATGTAATCATGAACAAGGTTAACTCCAGTGAGTGGACTGAGAACAAAAAGAACAAAACTGAATTTTTTTCGGTTAAATGCTGTAACGTTTGATTTTATTCCTTTATTTTTTATGATCACGGAATTCTTTATAAACTCAAATTTATCAACTCAATTTGTTTCTCTTTTTTTAATAATAAATAAATGGAATTTTAACATGTAATATCGTTGCTAGTAGATAAAGGAACGGCGTTCTAAGGTCTATGTAAAATCTAAAAATTATATCCGTCCTTATTTAACTAATTCTTTTATTTTACTATCAAACAGTGCCATATATACTCTTTAAATTGGTATGAAGTTTGTCACACTCAGTTTAAATATATAGAGTGAAATATTTTAATAGTTAATTTGCGAACAAATTTATCTGCTACGCCCTAGGCGACGGCTCTATTCGCCCATCCTCTGTATCAGCGAACCATGAAATATCCCTAATGGGTGAAATTCCACAAAAGTTTACCGACTTGTTTTGACCACTTGTTCTGTCTTAATGAACAGAATCCAAGAGTATTCTAGAAAGATCTTGGAGGCTTTTTTTTCCCCCTCCCTCTTTCTTTTTTTTTTTTTTTTTTATTTTAATAAACGAAGTATTTTTTTTTTTGTACCTAACCTCTTTGCAAGCGACTAGTCTCTTCGCCTGCACCACTCACTTTAATTGCTTCTAATGGATGGTGAAGCTTTCTCATAAAATGAACTTCATAAATAACGCATCGTGTCTAAAATATGCAAAGCGGTGCTGCCACGCGGGCCTCGGCGGCGGCGCTGGTGGGAGGAGTGGGGCAGGGCGCCCGTCAACTCAATGCCGGTGCAGAGAAAAAACAGAAAGGCGCTTTTGCCGAAGGGCTCATCCGCATGAAAAAACAGGCGAGGTGTGCGCTTTCCCGGGATGTGTTTATATAAGGAGTGGGAGGGAGGAAATAAAAAAAAACACCAGCCACAAGGTGGGATTAAGAGAAGAAAAAATCTAGAACAGCGAAGTCAATAGATGCTGTATAAAGTTTTCCTTCATAAAATAGAATCGATAGATTGCAGGAGGCCTAAATGTGCGTCAAATCAATTACTCTTGATTTGAACCAAGAGACAAGAAAAAGTTAAAATTCAGAATTAAAACGACTCGATATCTTCTTCCAAATGAGAAATTGCTATTCATTTAGATTTATTTCCCTTTGTATTGTTGAAAAGTAATAATTGTATACTTGTATTAACACTTGTATTTACACTAAGGCATCTGATTCAAATCGACACCACGAATTAAGAGATTTATTACAAAGAACTGAAGTAGTCATTCAATAAATACTTCTTGTTTTC
Source organism: Thereuonema tuberculata (assembly GCA_023159025.1). Classification (NCBI taxonomy): domain Eukaryota; kingdom Metazoa; phylum Arthropoda; class Chilopoda; order Scutigeromorpha; family Scutigeridae; genus Thereuonema; species Thereuonema tuberculata. The sequence goes on from JAFIDM010006943.1 coordinate 66,019,570, forward strand.
AATTTTAGAATGTAGTCAATTCAAACGGGTCATCGATGTCCTGTAGGATTTTGTCCCAATCATCCACCGCTAACATTAATTCTTGACCCCTTCTCAGTCTCGTGTGCAACTGAGATTAGAGGAATGCTAAAGATTTTGATGGGGTACTCGTGACCACAGTGAAATTTTCCAATCCTTCCTTTTAATCGGTTTTCCTGCTTTATAGAATGGAGCTCCAAGTGATCAACAGCGATTGGAGTTGTAGCAAATACAGGAAGTAGTTCATCCTAATAAGATGATGTCATTTTTGGCAGTTTTTGGATTCCTCCTAGAAAATTAAAGATCTTCCTTCACGACAAATTGCATCTCACACGTTTGAGACAAAACTGATCTTCGAGTTGGTGGAGTCCAACTGGTCCTGCAATTTCCCATTAATTACAGGAGTTGAAGGTAACTGGTCGGTGAGTGGGACAAAAACCCGCAGAAACACTACGGACAGTTTCGTGGGTACCGTACCTTATCGATTACACTATCTAATTAAAATCAAAGCAGTTTCTATCAATCATTAATTTAAAAACTTCAACTACCGTAGTTTTTTAAGTAAATCTCCTTTTTCAAGACTCTCAATATTTACATTATTCTGAAATCCGATTATAATTACTTTAAGAGCAAACAGTAACAAAACATGATTAGTGTGTCAAATTTCGAATTCCATATAATCCCTAACGGATATTTTGTTTTTACGCTAGGATTTAATTTATTGGCTGAATTTCTACCAAAAGCAATTACGGTAGACGGGAGGGTAGATGCAGTTTTCGCTGTAATTTGTTTTGTGACTGACAGACGGCACAACCTAACATATGTAAATTTTGTTCACAGTGTTCGGTACACGACGGTATCTTTATGATTGCGATATTGTTATTATTTGATTAAAAATAACGAAAATAAGATAAGAGCGCCGTTTTTTCATCTTATCTATTTTTTTTTTTTAAGAAATAAGATAATTCAGCTAAGGCTGGGGAAAATATTATAAATCTATGCATTTTATCCTTGCAGTGACGTCTTAGCCCAGGCATTGTAGCATTTTATCCACGCGGGTTGGACAAAATGTCAGCTTGTAAACATTGTTTTTTAAACATCGCTTTTACTCATACTTACAGATGATATTTCAGTACATAGCCCTGCCAATTTTTTCCCACGTACTTAAACTTTCAGGGAATGTAAATGCGCAACATTATGATTACAGCTCATTTACTGTTGATCTGACAATGCAAAAAAGTTTAACAGTGGCATCTTCCCCAGTCTACTATGTTACTAGTCAGCAATGAACCCCGGGAGAGCTATGTGACGGCTTTTAGTTGAAGTAGAGTATTTTAAGTAGAAGTTTTTTTCTGTATTTAAACAATATTTTTAATTTCTTCATTCATGTCGACAAATGTCTCTAACGACTCTTCAGTTCATTGCTGAGGGCGAGCTTCTGCATCTAACGCTCGCCTGGTCTGTGCTTGTAGTAGGCTAAAAAAATAAACATTGAAATTTAAATTTTAATCTGCTGGGCTGAAATGAATGAGCTTTTTTCTGGCTCTTCTTTCATTGAGTCACACACACAGAGGGAGTGATAAGAAATATTTCACAACAATAATTTGAATGTAGTCCCCGTGATCTAATGGATAAGACTTCGGATCAAAAGATTGCAGGTTCGATTTCTGACGCGGAAGTTTCATTGAAAAATTACTTTTATTTTCACAGGAAATTAAAATCCTTTTCCAAACACAGACAGATCTGGAAATCCTTATAAGAGATTTTATTTTTCATTAATTTTTTGAGTTATAAGGATTAAAAAGATTTTGAGAATTATTGAGATCCTAAGTTCTTCTCCTACTATGTATATCACAATTGAAACACAAAATCTTCTTTACCTATCACTTACACTAGATATGCTTATTTCAATTCTTTTTATTTTTTGGTTGTCGAAACAGTTTGGAAGATGCTACAACTCAGTATTAACCTATCATAACACTGTTGATGTGGGGTATAAAAATGTCAAAATCAAAATCTGGTAAACGAATATTTTTTTAAAATATTTTACATTGCCCTACTAGTAAATAAACTAGTCGGATCATATTTTACGTATTTTGCTCTTCAACTGGGAAGATTCCATGTCGAACGACTTTAAGGCTTAATGACGGGACTACAAAGTTTAAAGAATTGAAATCTATGTATAAGAAAAATAAAAGAAGAAAGCAATTCTTAATAGCTCTCATTTTAAAACAGTTTTATTCATCTGTCTACAATTAAACTTCTTAATTATATTAGTTTATTTTAATATTTTACACGTGTATTTGATAAAATGTGGATTCGCGTAATTACTTAATAACGGAAACTTCCAGTGTTTTTTGGAATTACGAAGAATCTTAATCATTTCTTAGGACAAGGAAATGACAAAGCCAAACTATATAACAGTTTTAAGCAATATAATAAAAAAATCTAATTAATTTTCTCACATTGAAAATGGTTACATAAATCAATCATAGCAAGGAATAATCATTTCAATCTCATTTATTAAAATGCTTGTCATTATAATGTTATCTTTGAAAATAGTTTTGAGATGACACCAAATACCTTATTTTTTTTCCAGTTTGTCTAATCATTCTAACTTCTTAAAACTTCTTAAATAGACATTAATCATACCAATATCCATGTCCCGGTTACACTGGAAATTGTTTGCTTCCTACACCAAATTTAGACTGTTTTTTGGAATAATGTTTGCTTGTCTACTGCGTCTGTATATGTGTGGTGTTGTACGGTGGCTATTATGATGATTTTATGGCTCGATAACTCGAATAAACTTTTAACTAACGAATCTTCATTTGTAATAGTGCTATTATCTAAATCTGATTAGATTATGGAATATTTAGACTCATTCTAAGGCCACTTTTAAAATAGGAACAAAAAACTGAAATCTAAGACAAATGTGCTGATCAACATTAAAAGATATACTTAATTTGGTATTTGAGAGGTAAATGCTATTGTCCAGCCTTGATTTGATTTTGGTGTTTGTAGTTTGCCTCTGAGCACTTCACATTAAGGAGAATATGGAATGTCCTTTAGTAACTCAATACTAATGCAATGATCAACATCATACTTAACATTTGAGAGTGAAATTTTATTATCCATCTATGATTAGATTTCGCTGTTTGTAGCCTCTCTTTTTGAGCAAATTTTTAATTAGTACAATAGCCTTATGTAATACAATAATAAAACAGTGATTTACGTCCAATTCTTATTTAATCTGACTCTCTTACGCTCTATATCTCATTAATTTTGGCAATTAGACAACTACTGTAAGGCCCCCTATTCTTATGGTTCCAAAAACATGCCATTTTGTAGTTTGTAATTTTAATAAAAGTTTAAATTTGTAACATGTTTACAATGTGCTGATGGTCAAGTAGATATTAATAGCTACTTTACATAGGGCCAAAAAAATTCTCCTGAATAAAACATTATATTTTCTGAAACGATTTGCAGTTGCTTCGTTTAGAGAAAACCTTTCCGAGGTTCTGTTTCTATTTTATTAAGTAAGAGAAACTTTTTATAACATTGGAAATTAAAATCTTACGAATTTCCAATCTAAGGAATTTGCAATCACGAATTTCCCATTCTTGGGAATCCAGCTAAGTTAATGCTCCTGGATATCTTTAGTTCATAAGTTGTCCAATAGAGGGCACAATGACAGTGAATTGGCAAGAAAGGAAGAGTGCCAGTAAATTTTAGTTAAATGTAATTTTTAGAGAGGGTAATTAATGAATGAATTTTGAACAGAAGATTCGACTTTATTTTTCAGTCAAAAGCTTTGGAATATCAGATAGCAAAAGGTAGAACAGATATAGGAAGAATTTTGGAAAAAAAAAAATAGCAAAAAATAAAACCACTACAGAGGATTTTTAAGTTTTGCAATAAATTAGTTAATTAACAGAATTAATTGATGAATTGGAATAAACACCGCTCTACAAATAAAATAAAAGAGCTCAATTGATACATTGTTAAGGCTCAAGTACTTCATTATAAATTCATTGAGATTTTTCTTAGAAATTTTTATTCTGAATTTATTATTATTTCGGTTGTTTAACTTCTTTCGTTAACTAACTTGGCAAAGAATTCTTTAATTTTTTCTATTAAGAATCACTGAAAAGACTTAAGTATCTCTGTTTGTTTAATGGATGTTACTTTAGGTTCTCCTTCTGCTGAAGTCTTGATTTCTAAATATTTGATTTTTTTTTTCGATCACTGAACGATTCTTTTATGCCAATAAGATTCGCAACATTTTAGTAAAGTTTAAAATAATTTTAAAAGAGAATTAAACGAAGGATCATTTTAGAAAATTAGGAATAATAAAACACTTTGAATATTATTTCTTTGTATTAAAAGCAAAATTAAGTAGGACTCATAGGTTTAGAGACCGCTCTGTTGAGAGAACATTAACTTTTAGAACGCCTACAATGCAGTATTCTAAAAATTAAAAAAATCGAAATAGAAAAAAAATGGAAATAATTTAGGACATAAAATCAAAATTAACGTGTGTACAATGTTAATATCATAAAAAAAAAAAAAGTAAAATAACACACAATAACTAACAACAAAATTTCACTAAGCTGATCTGATTTTAGATTATATTGCTGGGTAACTGAGGACGACGCCGTTTCAGGTTTCACCACCTTCTTCAGCTCAGTCCCGACCCAGCATAATTCAGCTTAGTGAAAGAAACAAGACATCAAAAGAACAAACATTTAAAAGAATGACCCCCTCATTTCACAAATATCAAAATATTAAATAAAGAATAAAAGAGGGTGAAAACAAATCCACGCTAGCAACACGCTTAGCTTATTAAGAATTTCTTAAATTAAAATATTAGTAATAAAATCAAAATTAACGTGTGTACAATGTTAATATCATAAAAAAAAAAAGTAAAATAACACACAATAACTAACAACAAAATTTCACTAAGCTGATCTGATTTTAGATTATTTTGCTGGGTAACTGAGGAAATGTATATTAGGACATGTATATAAGGTTTTTTTAGGAGAGGATCCTTCTTCGTTATTTGCTCATGAGGCTAAACTTAACTAGATATTAGAGAGTATTTTATTTAATTGCTTTTGTTATATAAAAAAATACGAGTAATAAAGTGCTATTGTCTTGATAACTAACAATAGGAACATGAAAGGATTGTGTTTTTAATATTTATTGCAGCAACCAAAATAAATACCAATGACAAGACGACGTCAGCTCATAATTGATCTTTCTATTTCCTCTATTCTGTATCAATCGATCAGAGTTTATGCTAACAAAAAGGTTCATTTATGCCTGAGGATTATTGTAATTTTTTGAGATAATCCTGTAGGTCTGGTGGAGATAAGTCAGCATTGTTACTCTCCCATTAATTGTTATGACATCTGCTTTGAGGGGATTTGCAGAAACAGACAAATAGAGAAATAAGTTTTTGTTTTGTTGTTTTTTGGCAATTGAAATGATTTCTAGAACATGCATTCCTAACATGCCTTTGGAAACCTTTACAAGAAATTCCTGAATGAACTTCAGGCCGACTTTCTTAATTTTTTTTTAAATAGTTTTCGTCAATTTAAAAATATAAAAACGGCCGAATACAACCACAATCTTAAACTACACAAATACCTACTTAAGTTATTAAATAGAATTAAATGGAATTATATCAAAATACGGGCAGTTCACATTGGATTAACAGTCGCTTAATATGTATTTTTAAACATCTGCACTGACTAATGTTTCGTTTTAGTGATTTTCTGTGAGAATTTTTTAATATCTTGGTATGGAAATTTCTCTACAGATCACACAGTGAAAAAGGTTTCCAATTCAAAAGGAAACCGTCTTTTGACCATAAATAAGCGAACCAAGTTTCAAGACCATTCACGGAATCAAAAGATTCATAAAGTTAAGGGGAGGACACACAGACACACAAAGAGATTGATTGATTTTTCTTATCCTGAGTTATCCCAGAAAAGTAGGCTGTAAATGGATTACGACTCATTACATTACAACCACAAATTCATTCATTGCCACTATAAAGAAATGGTTATTTTTCTTCTGATATTTTTTTAATGGAAATTGTCACATTCAAGCGTAGATTACAATCAATAGGAATCCACACTGAAATTTTCGAAAGTAAAAGATGCATTAGTAAATAAAATTATGAGCCTAATTTTCCTTCCTTGTAATGACACAACTGTTACTAAAATTTCGGTTTTGCAGAAAAAATAGTTTTTGATATCTTTGACTACAGACTAAAAAGATTTTACATGCGCTGATATTTACAATAATTAACCAGATGATTTAACCAGATGAAGCTTTCGCTTTATTAGAAGCCGAAACTAGTCGTTAATTTTAAATGTTTTTAATGTTTTAAACTTTTTACCTTATAGTTGACTTGTGCGACATTTAAATAGGCCTACATATGTATGTAAGTGGGCCATTACAGAAGTCATGGCGACTATTTTTTATCTATCAAACATGCGGCACCACTGCAATTCCAGAATACACTTTTGAAAGCTTGTTGGATGAGCTTCTGATTGCCACCACTAGCGTGGTCTGGGTCAGTGGAGGAACGCCATGAGAGCAAGTGGAAAATACGTATTTGGAAATCATCGTTTAATAAGGCAATGCAGTGTGGCCAAGAAAGAAAAACACAGAAATGCTCAATACACATGGTTAACACCTCTCAAAGTAATCTCGAAGATTGTCCACCGTATGGTGGGAGCGTTTGGAAATGCAGAGAATATCATTGGCTTCATATGACCTCTCGCCGAAACGCCGTCGAGAGATCTTTGTTCGGAAATCTTTGTTCGCAAAAGTCTCCCACGCAATTGCAGCTTGAGTTTTGGAATCATATCAAAGTCGCATGAGGGGTGTTCCAAGGCTTCCCATCCTCGTCCAAGTAACAAAGCCTGTGAAGGAGCTGCTGACGTTATATGTAGCGCTGTGTATGGTTATCGTGAAAATGATGACGTTGGACAACAGATCCCAAATGCTCTGGACAATTTTGGAGATTACTTTGAGGGGTGTTAACATTGTATATTGGATATTCCTGCGTTCCTTTTTCTTCCTTGGCTACACTGCATTGCCTTATTGAACGATGATTTCCAAATATGTATTTTCCACTTCCTCCCATGACGTTACTTCACTGACCCAAACCACATTAGTCGGACCATCGTCCCTAACGCTTCTGTGTAACTTAGCAATACCATTACCGAATCAAATTCTTAAACAACAACCGGTATGCTGACGTCCTACAAACCATCAAGCATGCTTAATTGTTAAAGCATATAATCAAAACATTAAAGTGCATCGTGACCAATAATAATAAACTAGGTGACATGCAATTATAAAGATAATGTAAGTAATCTATGAAAACAAACACATTCATGGAAAGTAAATAAGATTTCTGGAACATTTCTGACAAGTGAAAAATGTATAATGTTAAAAATAAGATTTATAAAAATAATTGGTTTAACTTTTAATCAAAAAATCATTGATGTACTTCTGTATCAACGCTTTAATAACATAAGAATATAATTATATTCTCACTTTTCAAATGATTTGTATTCTAAATTAGTAATTCTAGTGAAATTTCAGATTCAGATTTACAGGTGAGTGAAGTGTCAGTTTGACAGTAAGGCTTATTCAATTATAGATTTAGGTAGTGCCAAAAATTAGGCTTGGGGTAATCTTTATTATTATTGTATAACTTACTTTACTTAACTAACTTAAATTATTTTTATAATTTTTCTATGAGGTCATCTCCAATCAGTGGTCTATAGCACCGACCCAGAATACTAGACGATTTAAAAGATGTTAGACTTTCATGTTAGACTTTTATAAGATCAGAGAAAGGGTTATAGTACTTCAGATTCTTTAAATATCATGCGTGAGCCATGTAAGAAAGTGTTTCGAAGTAAATGGTACTCAATTCGAACATGTAAATGTAGCTAAGTGAAATGTAATGCAATTATACATTAATAATATAAAAATATATGAGATCTGACATTTGGTACACCTATATATATATATATAGTTAAATCCAAAGATCGAAAACTCTCAATAACCGGGAAAAAAAAGACTAGAATGCGTTCTAGATTTACAGAAACAGCCACAACAAGAAATTGTGATTCCTGGCTGCTTTTAAAGAAACACAACGCGTTACGGCATATTAACAAATACCATGATGTGAAATTCGTGTCGTGGCTGTTAAACAAAAATAACGATGCGATGTGAGACGAAGTTTTTAACCTGTCGAAGGGTTCGTGTTGTCTCTCGTCAATAACGAGTTGATCGAACTAGAAGTTGATGGTAAAAACCATGTCTGTTGATAGTATTAAGAAGAATTTTAATGAAGAAGTATCACCAGTTGAATGATGCAAGAAATGATAGGAGCTTGTTTCTTGATAATTAGCGTTAAGATAAAGTTATACGAAGTTAAGGAAGCTGAGATATTGCGATAGAATAAGTAGCCACTCACTTCGAAACATTACACTTCGTCTTAAAAGATACGATGTCATGAAGATCGGTTGTACGGAGAAACGTAATAATTGAGGTCAACTCTTCTGGGCTTTAACAGTTGGGCACCAAGGAAGCTTAGTTAAGAGGCTCTGAGCTCGCAATGAGTTCACAACTGCTGACAGCCACTTCATCGATGCACACGACGTGCCCTCGAGTTCACCATCTCTTCGGTCAGCCTCAATGATAACTCAGGGGTTTGCAAGCTGCCATTGTAAGAGGTACTGCATCAATAAAAACTACAAATGTCGTTCATAAAATATCAAGTGCAATTGTAAGCGTCATTTTAACAGCTCCTAAAAAAATAAATTAGCTTTGCTGTTATTCTAAATTAAATTCTGTGTTCCATGTATTTTTGATCGATAAATTAGCAATCTTAAAAAAAGTTATTTGCTATCACCTCTTCTGAAAATTGGCTAAACTTGTCTCGTGGCTATAGAAAAGAAGCGATCACAAAATCTTCTGGTATTTTCATTTTGCTTGAACTAGTTGTGGTTATTTTTAAAAAACAGCCACGAAATGGATTTCGTATTATGGTATTTTTTTTTTTAATATGCCAAAACGCGTTATAGCTGTAAAAGCAGCCAAGACGAAATTTCTAGTCGTGGCTGCTTCTCTAACACTACAACGGGTTCCTTTCAGTTTCCGTTTTCGCTCTTTCGGTCTTCGGGATTAGCATCTATATAAACTTTTAAAAGAAGAAGAAAATGATTTGAGTAGATTCTGACCACCACACACAGTTCTAATTTTTAATACATAAAATTAATGCAAGCACTTTCAAGATGGTCTACGTCTCGTTTTCAAACGGAATAATGAAAAACTTTTATTTATGTATTTAAATTAGAACTGTGTGTGGTAGCAAGAATTTACCCATTTCATATTAAGAAACATGTAAAATATTTTTAAGGAAATGATTAATTTTTCTTTTTTTATTATTGCGGATGTACTTGATTAAATATTCACATTGCAGATGTACATTCCGTTTCCGATTTCTGTGAATCTCTGTTAGATAGCGTGCTTCCTTTACGTTAGGGGTCACATTAACAATGAATTCTAATTATTTCCAGCATATTTTAATAATTAGAATATATACGTTAGTCTTTACTACATATCTAACAATGGATTGATTGAAAAGAGAAAGAAGAAACAATCTTATGAATAAGAATATCCCTCATCATGAGATACACCCATTTTACCACGGATTAAACTTCGTGGATCAGAGTAACGCAGATGGAGACTGAAAGTAAATCAATTGGTGAAAAGTGGTAAATTTTTAAAATGAACTCTAGTAAACTTAATGTTAACTAGGTTCAATTACTGCTGGACTTTCACATTGGATAATCTATATTCGAACTTGCAGTATTTCTCAAATGTCCTTGAATATTTCAACAGCAACAGGCACATTCCATTTTCTCTTTACATCTATCATTTCTTCACTTTCTTCATAGAATTTGTACTTGTTTTCTCGAAGGGATATGAATCCCTCCAATTACTTCGTACGTCGCATTAACTTGAATCTCGGCAAACAGGAATCTCGGGAAGTCTCTTAAATCTAACTGAGTTGACTCAACATCTTCGATACACAGCACTAAGTTGAATTTAATTCACTAAATCTAGAAATCTTTGGCACTGATTACTCATTTCACAAAGAGGCACAGAACATTAAGAACGAATAAATCATGGTGATAGACATTGATCGTATTTGATTCCATCAGTATTTCGCTTTTTTTAACTGTAACTTTCGATGCCTCCGTACTGTAATAACTCTTCTGCTTCATTATCAAAACAATGATCACACTATACAACATCTAACACTTTACTTTCATTATTAAAATATTATTAGTAATAATCATCACTTTATAACCACCGAAATTCCTCCTACAATAATAATTTAATAATGATCACTTATTTCTTTTTATCACTTATTTAAGACATCACTGAAATTGTAAGCTACAGACTATATTGGGGTGTTGAATTTTGCCTTTATTCACAGCTTTTGGTAAACATATCTGCAGCATTTTTCTCGGTAGAATGTACTCGATTCACCATCAGAAACCTACTGCTTAATAGCGTCAGTGTTTGCTTCGGCATTGATAAGCGAAGTCACTTGCCAATGCTTTTGCTAATGCTTAGCTGCTTGATTATTGCAATATACTATGTAATATATACTACTAGCGGAAAGACCCGTTCTTCGCTCGGGTTATAAAAAAACAAATGTCCAAATGTGGATGATAAAGAAATTGCAATTGCGAGGTCATTTCGAAACTTTCCCGGTTGCGAAAAATAAAACAAAAAATAACAACAACTGAAAAGGTCTGATTTCATTACAAATCTATAGCTATCCCAAATCCCTCGTAGAAGTATCTTTGAACCATGTTTGCCCATCCAATCACCGTCCTCCCAGTGTACACTCCTAGTTCCACGTTATTTGAATTTTGTAACTCGACATACATAGATATGAAAATAATATAGAGATCGGAAAATATAAGATTTCCCATCCCTTTCTCTGTCCCGTTTATACCCCTAGTTCGAGATTAGTAGAGTGGGATTTGAATCCTTTTCATTCAGTTCACTCAAAATGTTCCTGGTAGTTGCTAGATGTTTGCCAAACCAGCATACTCTGATTCTTGAGTTAATTGAGCCACAGTTGATTTTGTTTCTTATAAAACCATATAATAGCTACCTCATAAAATAATCGCACATTCTGAAGTCGATTTTTCCATCCTTCTTGTCGTTTGCCCAGGATGCAAACCTTTAGGATCGCTGAAAACCTTTAGTTTTTCGTCTGACTTCTGGTACGACAATTTCAAATCTTTTGACCCTTTCAGATATCTGAGTAAAACGCTTTAATTTCGTGAAATCATCATGTGTCGGTCCTTGTTCTTCCTTGACAGATGATGTATGTCTGGTTCGAAGCATATTTAAAAGCTTCCAATGACGCTTCTGTATATTAAATGATTTTTCTCATGTAATATCTAATTTTTTCTTTCCTCTTCTATTTCTTTACTGGTTTCTTCTATGGGAGTAGAAACTTCTTTGGAGTTCACCATTCCATTTCTTTTTTACTCTTCTATAAATTGCCATGATACTTCAAATCTTCATTCCATGCTCTATCTTCATTCCAAGATCCTGTCAATTCATTCGTATCATCACTTTGGGATCCCCTTGTATTTTGAACTGGAATGGATGACTGTTGAGTTACATCATTTGTGCTTCCTTTATCATCTTTTTCATTGCCATCAGTTATTCTAACTTCTGAAGATGCTGTCTTAATCATGATTTCAGGAGCACCTAACTCCTGAATCTTCAGGTCATACTGCGTTTACGTTAAATAAACGTGATCCTTTCAAACTTTCATTAACAAATACGTCTCGGTGTTTCATCGACTTTGTTGTTAGATTCAGCACGATATCCACGCATCCGTGATGAATATCCCAGGAATACACCTTTTACTGTTCTGGGCTGGAACTTGCTCTTATACTTCCCAAAAATTAAGTCTTAAGGTAAGCTTTTTCATTTTCAAGCTTTTTCATGTGTTGAACGTTCAGAGGACTTGAATTACGAAACCAGCGATTTATAGGAACTTGTATGCTCACAGTTTTAGTGGGAGTCTATTAATTATATAGTTAGCATTCTCGACTGCATAGTTCCAAAATCTTGTAGTCAATCCGGCATCTAATAAATCAGCTCTTGACACATTCAATAATGACCCTGTTTAGCGTTTCACAGTCGTTCGGTGAAGCATTCCTATGAGATATTCCTTTTTCTTCAAATAACTTTTAGACTTGGACATTTATGTATTCCTTTCCTTGGTTCCTTTCATGTATTTGCTTTCCTTGATTTGCTTGATCTTTTTGCTCGTTTACTTCTCCGCAAATTCCACAAAATCTTTTATGTAATTAAGAACTTCCTCCTCTTAATGGTATAAACGAACGGTTTTCAAGAATAATCATCGGTAAATGTGAGTATTTATATCTGTTGTGTCTGTCATTTTTCACATTGGAATATATGTTCTAGCACATTGGTAGTTTTGTTGCTCTTTAGTCTTCTATGGGAAACTTTACTCATTTGCTTAACTTGCAAACTTCGCACACTTGTCTGTATGGATCATTTTTCAGCACTTGAAAACTCTCTAAAACCCCTTCGATCGTGCTCAATTTATCGTATGATGCATGCCCCAGCCTTTCATGTCAAATCTTTTCTAAATCATCTAGATTTCCTTTGACGATATGACTGCAATGTTTTACTTGTGTCACTTGGCATTTCATTGTATAATGACTATTACGAAGTCTTCCCATAGTAACAGTTCGATTTATTCTTTATTGTCGTAGCAGTCACAATGTGGTTTGAATGGTTTGAATGAATCCTCACTTTCCAACTATCGAGCATTTGTAACAAGTTCACATTTATGTCTGATGCGTAATAGACATTATACATTTCAACTTTCTGAGTTGATTAAGTTATTGTTAGCAATTATCATGACTTTGTAACCACAAAAAGTTAGGTTTCAAGTACACTATCTAATGCTTGTTTGAATAATTCCGTTTTGATCTCGTATGAACACAGTCGAAAATTGCAGTGACAACTGCAATTTTCTTGTATTTTTTTTAATTCTTTTTCACCAAAAAATGTTTCTCTATAGTTGTTATTGTTCAAAGTTATGAATTACATAAAGGAGAATGACAGCGAAAATGCTGCAAAAAAATATATATTTCAGAAATTTTACATGAATGCTCTTGACTGTTTGGATGAATTGTTATTTTTATCTACACATTTATGTTTGGCTGAATGTTTAGAAATGAAGCATTGGCTGATATTAAAGTGGATTTGTTCTTAGGTCAAATTTTTAGATCTGTTCCTGTTCGACTCATCTAGTTTTTTTTAGTCATAAAATCTGAAATTGAATAGAGAATTCACCTAAACAACGCCATTATATTGGCATTCTTTTAATCATATTGATGCTTTTAAAATAAAATGATATTTTCTGCTAAATTATAGTCTAATTTTATTTACAAATAAAATATTGTAATGGTCAAAGGAGATATCTCTCATTCTACTTAAACAAATTTTATTTCTTATTGAAATTAAGAGCACTGAAATTAAAATAAAATAAAAATGAAATTGTTAACAGTGAAAGATTTAGTGACTCAAAGATGGACAATTAGAGATATAATGTTCACGCTCCGTGTATGCTGGTTATTAATTATTGTGGAAAATAAACAAAAAAATAGAATGGATTTACAATGCTTTTTTTTTAAAAAATATAAACTGACTTTTTCATCGGAGGAGATTTGGATTTTTAGTATATAATGGTCAATATAATGAAGTATTTGGAAAGAATAATTTTTTCTAAGTAGCTCCCATTAAGAAATTTTGTATCCTTTAGGAAATATGAATATATTTACAATAGAATATATTTAGTTTTCATACGGATCGATAAATATTCGCTAATGAGCATCAATGAAATAGCTGGCTTTTTATTAGCCAAATTCTACAAAAATGGTAAGTTCTATTTATTATTTAAATTCATTTTCTTATACACGATATTTTTATTAAATTCTACATAAATAAATGGAATTTCTACTCTGTTGGAAATTTATAGTGAACGTCCATTAAGATGATACTTGTGCGTTAATTGCTAACGAAACTATACACCTTTCTCTACCCGACAGTGATGGAAAATATAATAATCATGGAGAGATATAATAACTTGCAGATTCTACTGCTTATAATCAAATTTAGACTGTTTTTCTATTAATGTCTTTTCTGTATGCTTGTTGGTTAGCTAAATCGGATAAGAGTTTAGCATTTGTAGATCCCTTTAATAAATCCCTTTTCAAAAGGCCAAAACAGACAGAATAATCTCATAATTCATTTGAAATTTCAAAATTAACAGATTTGTCTTATTGATTAGTTCTGGGTAGATTTCGGTGTTGTAGCTTAAAGTTTTCCAAATAAAATGCATTAAAGATTCCTTAAGAAAGTCAAAGAAAAATTTCAAAGTAATTTACATCATACTTCACATGCATGATTTACCTGTAGGGTTAGCTCGAAAAATTTGTTTGTAAATCTAACTTTTATACTATTGTGAAATATTATACTGTGAAAAATTCAATGAAAAATAAAATGATCTACATGCAACTTCATATTGAATAGTTTATTCATATTGTCTCAATCTGATTTTGATTTCTCGTTACTTGTAGGCTCAGAAAGTGGTCAGTTTCACTTAATGGCAAATGCTTTTACTTTACATTACAAATATGTGATTCCATTTGGTTATGGTTTATTTTCTTAAGGTTAAAAGCCTTGTGATTGAACCATTTCATATACCGAAGCAAATAGTAATGTATGTGTAGATAGCATTGTTGATGATCGTATATCTCTGTGGGTGATAGTTTATTAGAGGAATAGATAGTATTAATACATCGAAAAGAAAATTCTGGGATCTCATGTAAGATTTTTCGATATTTTGTTGCTATACAATGTGTTTTCATGGATGATAATAGTCTCCTGATAGTAAAAGTTTGTAAATTAAAGTTGAAAAGTAAAAGGCCTCCCAAAAATGGATTAGCCAGTCAGGTCTCTTAAATCTCATTGAGAACTTAAACACCATCGAGTTAAACCCACGAAAATGCTGATGGTATATTGAAGGACGGCACAGCAAGTTACAATGCATCTATCGCCTTCCAGAATAATCTGGAGGCTGCTTTGGAGAACAATAGAAACATATTCTAATAACTCGAAACATCTTGTTGGAAGCAGGAAGATTTATTGTAAGACCTATATACTTACTGATCACAAGAGGAGCCCGAAATACTAAACTCCAACTTTGGACATTTATATATTTATAACAGTTAGTCCTATCAAATTATATATTTGGTTTAATTTATAGAATTTTTGAGGAATTACATTAAATCGTATATACATTAAAATTTATATAAAATATTACATAAATGTCGGGCAGATACTTGCACTTATGTTTATTTTCTTTAATTTCTGAATTTCATTATCATTTTCGAAAGTTATCACTCAAACCATTCCAATAGAAACTTCAGTAGCCTACTTCCTATCTTTCGAATTGTAAAACTATTTTTAATATATTATAATTTTCTACGTTAGAATTTTTGTTTGGAATAATAACATTTTAATCACATAAAATTTTGACTTATTGTATTTTTTATTTTTGCGAGTTATTTTCCTTTTATTATATATATATGGTACTGTATATTCTTCTTGAGTTATTGGACATTGCCTAATTTTTAGTGATAAGTTAACTTATCACTATTTAGTTAACTAACTACTCTTAAAGAATTCCGTTAAAGAAATGGATAAAGCTCTATTCATTTTTGATTTTTTTTGGGGGATTATGTATTATTAGTTGGTCTTGTGTGTGTTATGGATGTCTACAATAATGTAAGTCTGTTAAATTACAACCTATGTTCATTTTTAGATCCTGAAGGCGATAGGGATTTTCTCTGGCTACTTTTAACAGACTCTATTCATCTAATACTTATCAAAAAATTACAAATTGGATTCTTTTTCGTGGTGTTAAAGATGTGCGAGCGTCGGACTGTTTTCTAGACTTTAATTAATGGAAAATTGACCAGCTTATTCTTGCCCTGCTGGCTTTACTATTTTAAACTACGGTAACACATGATTAAGCCACAGTTATTATAATTTCTCATTAATATCGGCAAGTTTAACCAAACATATTATAAAATTGAGATAAAAAAATAGTCCTATAATTAAAAATGGATTGTGTAGTAATTTCGGATTGTTTACATTATTTTTCCTCGAATGCATTTTGAAATATCTTCTTTTATCATAAACTGTCCTATTATCTTTGAAATCAAAATCCGAAGATGGTTTTTCGTTTGGGTGTGAAAGATTCACGTTTTACGTTTACTGCTACTTTTAAGTGTCTTTAGTTACCAATAAATCTTGTTTTTCTCCCCATTTAAAATACATTGATGTTTCATAAATTTAAAGTGATTTTTGAAGTATGTCTCCGAATCGTAGCGATTAAAAATTCAGTAGTTGCTCTCTCCCCCTTTTGCTGAATTCACAAACCCCATAACCCCCTCCCCTCTTCACCATAAAAGGAAGAAACCGCCTGTAGGAGAGAGGTTTTATTGTTTTGAGAGAGAAAACCTATTTGCAGATGCAGAAATCGTAAAGGGATTGACAACAATAGTACTATAGGATTACATACTTTAAAATTATAGTGATAAATTTAGTGAAGCTAAAAATAAAAAAATTAAATACAATTGGCATTTCGTAAAATCAAATGAAGTAATTCTGACGGGTCAGAAGCTTTTATTTGAGAAACAAATATTTATTACATCAAGTTGCCCAGTTATGATAAATTCGACTGTTTTTTGTGAACTTTATAAATAAAATGGTTTTGTTACTGGATATTTCCACTAATTTCTTTGCACTTCCTATTGCTTTTCAGAATATTTGAGACTTCTTATGTTAGATAAATAACAGTACTATATACTTAAGCTTTCGTCTTTTTCTATTATATTATGATAATAAATGCCGTTATTAATAATAATTATTAAAACAACATGAATTTTCATAAGTTTTTGCCAGAACTGATGCTGTTCTTTATTGAGCCGTGTAGGAACCAGGATAGAACCCTTAACGCCAGTGTTACGTAGAGATCTCTCTGTTTGCAATTACCGAATTTGTTAATTTTAAAATTAATCTCATTTCTAATCTATTTAAAATACTGTATCTGGGGACTTATTAAATAGCTAATCCGACAGAGTTAATATTAATTTCTGTTAAGCCATTGCAAATATCACTAATATTATAGAAAATAATAATATTACTATTATTATTACAAGGATTCACTTCCCTATAATAGTAATAATCATTATTCATTATTATACTGATCTAATAAAAGAAAAAAATCTTGTGGCTACCCATGACTGAAGTCATTTAGCGATAGTTTCAAGATGTAACAAGTTCAGAAGCCACTAATTGAAGAGGTACCAAACACGTCTTCCATTTCTTCTTGTTATTCCTGTTTATGTCTTTGTTCTGATGCTCATATTTCGCATTTTGCTTGAATGCTGACTTAATATTTTCCTGAATTAATATTTTTTTTTTTGCTAAATTAACTTTCTACATTATTATTAAAAAGAATTTTGTTCACAGTAAGATGCACGAAATAAATAAAGCTGAGTTAATAAAGCACTGAATAAATAAAGCATCAAAATTGATGTTATTTTGATCTCTTCATGAAGTTTAACTTTGGATGATATCTGAAGACTAACGTACATAACTAAGCAATGACCTAAAAAGACTACCTAAAAAGCATCACCAGGAGAAACTGGTGGGCCGATCGGCTAGCAACACTTTGTCAAATATTTATTTGACAATGACAATAGAGATAATGAATCTGATTCCCATTCTGATCCTATCTATAAAAATTAAGAAAAAAAAGGATATTATCTAAAAATTACTCGATCTTTCCACAAATACTACATAAACTATATATAGATCTTTATTACACTGCAATACAATATTTAATGTTACTTTAAAATACTCTCCCTAATTATCTCTTGCTTAGCAAGAACTCAATTGATGAGGAATGGGAGAACAAAATAATCGTACTCATATTTAAAGTTGGACCACAACTAAGCATAAATGCCACATTTAAAAAAATCCTTGCAGCCATTTTAGCGCAATTAGCTGCTTTTTTTTTTATGAGGCTGATTGTGATCCATTAGCCGAAGAATCGTTGCCCAAAGGGGACTAGCGTAGGAGGTTGGTCACATGATAGCCACAGAAACAGATGAGACACAGGAAAAGAAAGTCACAACCATGCCGCCGCAGGGATTCGAACTCAGGTGTAGACGTATCAGCCTCGCCTTGATCACAAGGATGTATCTGAACGGCTGGCGATTGCATTTATAATCATTGAAAGTAGGCAGGTATTTTTCCATCCGAGCTTTGATCGCTCGCTTTAGTGGCGAAGATATTGGCTGCAATGTTTCAATGACCATCGGGGCTACTTGGGGATGATCAGTCTAATGCTCGCTCATTTACAAAGAGATCGAAATAACCAAGGAAAAATCCCCGACCTCCGGTTCGTGGATCCCAGTGCCTTACAACAAACACACTAACAAACAAAGAAAAACGCTCCGGTTCACATTCTCATTCAATTACTATATTGTAGAACTATAATATGAAATCATATGAAGCTATAAACAATACAGTATTTTATTACTACGTTTTTCTATGATGTAATTATGATATATGTAGAACTATAAATCGGTATCTGAACTACAAAACTGTACAGATATACATTAGGACAACATCAACATAGAAAACTTAGAAAGGAAGAGGAATAAATATGAGAATGAAAATAAAGTTAAAGCTTATTCGAATTCTTCTGAATGGATTTATTAAATCTTATGTAATAAATTATAAATTCTGTTGAAATTATAAAATTACTTTAAACACACACCACCTTCTGTCGGAGCTAATTAGTGTCATTCAACCATTATTGGACTAATTATTTTGTAATACTGAATTTACTAGAGATAATTAACGCTAATACTAGATAGTTTATTATCTGATGCATCATTGCGATTTCCAAATAACATTTAATTTATCAAAAGAATTAAAAAAACTTTGAATGAAATTTAAAGGCTAATGGAAAGATGTGTTGGAAATATGTCCATATATCCAAAACTTCTTACGCTTCCTATCATTCTAAGACGTACTTAGCAGAATTATAAATATACAATTGAACAATCTAATTAAAGATAATGACAGTTTTGTAATATTATTCACCTACTGTTGAGATCATTGAGGAGAATGGTTCTTAAGAATCATGAGAAGACTTTTTTTTTTGCAAAATTAATTGTTTTTTTTGAGAAAGAAATTGAAAAGTTTACTTTGTTTCCCCTAGCGGACATTTCGGAAAGTAAAAATGGAATCCAACTAAATCCCGTATTTCTTCATTGAATCAAAACAGAAACATTAACATCAAAAGTTGCAACTAAGTAACATTTCTTGGTTTAAACTTACCCAGCAAATGGAAATAAATATTACATTTATTATTAAAAACTTCACCTTATTGGTAATTGAGAAAAATTTAAGAAAGTAGAAATAATATAGATGAGACACAGATTATGAATAATGGATGGTTTAAATAATGAAATATAGAAAACGTATTAATAATAATTTACTCCACTGAAGTGCTGAGATGTAAATAAGACGGAAATCTGCGGAATTACTTTAGTCAATTTATGATTAATTGATTAGGGAATCAGGATTAGTGATTGTTGGATTAGTGGTGATTAGTTTTATTTAGAAAAGGAAATCTTTGTATGTATATATTCATCATGATCTCCCATTGAATTTGATCTCATCGATGACAAACTTAGATACCATAACAGGATTCTTGTAAAGTTTCATTTATTTACCTTGTTTAATGGTTTCTTAAATCTAACATTAAGTAGAAAACTAAACAGAAATCAGAATTCCTATTAATAAAAAGTAAAATCAAAGCAAAACCAAAAATAAATTAAAGGACAACAACAATTTTAAGCAAGTATAACGGCAGATAAATCAGAAAATAATTATCATTTAATGTTCAACGTAAGACAACCTAAATAACCACTAAAACTAAAAACATATAAAATAAGGACTCAGATATTGTAAAAATGTAGATACAGATAACTCAAAAAAATAACTTTAAACTAAAATTTTATAACACAAAAAAACATTAAAAAAAAACAAGAAATTTAAAGAAAATAAGCAAAAATTCAATAACACGGAAAAAAATTATATACACGGTATGAATGAATCCATATAACAAACTTCTAGGGTATATACGATTGCACAAATGGAGCACTTTTTAATAGGGAGAATGGATCTGGAAATGCACCGATTTCCTTTTATACCCACCCCTCCACATTTATTCACTTAAAATTGGATCTATAATTTATAATGTGTGTGAGTGTATATAAACAATAATGGAAAGGAATATTTTTCGCTAATCTTGACTTTTGTCAATCTAAAGCTGGAAGACATTAAATGTTGTGCTTTGTATATAACAATGCAGAGAAATCACATATTATTTTTATAAGTTAATTCCCTTTTAATCCAAATATTTCGTCTTAACAGAGCATTTTTCTGTGGCAGGAATCCTGATACAGTTTAATAAGACCGCTATGCGAATACAGTCATCCCTCGACTTACGTCCGCTCGAGTTACGTCTGTTCGAAGATACATCCTTGATTTCATAAAATAAAATAACATTTTCGACCATACTTTCGAACAATACACAAGCGAGCGTGAAGTAAAAAGGTTTCTATTTAGCATCAATGTATCATGCGCAGTGGCAACAGCGCATTCACTTCCGTCGGCAATCGGTATGTGTCTTCAACAGCTCCTCTGTCGAATATCGCAAAATATTTAACGATAAATACACAAAAAAGCCTATTTCTCAAACACATTTGTGTATTTATCATTAACTATTTCGCGATATTTTGTGCAACAAGGCTCTTACACACCCAATCATAAAAGCTAGTAAGAATCACAGAAAAAGAGGCGAGCAATTGATCTTGAAACGAAGTTGCAAGCTACAAAGCAACAAGAAGCTGGTAAGTCCGACAATGTGATCGCACAAGACTTCGGTCTCATTCTACAGTGACGACCGTTTTTAAAAATAAGGATTAAAATCATAGAGGCTGTGAAAGGATCTGCTTCCATTAAATCGACGATAGTGACGAAGTAATGACAAAGTCCTTTTCTAATCTAAAGCTACTAAGTTCAGCAACAGTCTTGGTGAATATTACGGTCTCTCTTTCATCATTACTATAGTTCTTGTTTTTTATCAATAATAATTGTAAACAATCCAAAATCAATGATATATATATTGTTTTGGACAGTACACTAATTACGGTTAAGTCTCTAACCTCCATAACTCTGTTGATTTAATGTATGAATTTACATCCATTCGACTTATGGAATGGAACCCGGAGATAAGTCGAGCCGATGACTGTATAACGGTTTAATTTCCAAGAATGAAAATACTTTTGATTTATTGATTTCTACTGTTACTTAGTGTTTTACATTCAGATATTCTCATACATTTCACTAAAATAAAACGAGAACAATATTTACATGGAATTTTATATCAAATGCCATCTTATCATCTTCTGTAATTAACTTTTTTTACAAATGATAATTATTATTTTGGGAAGCAGTATTCGCATTACAAACCTATAGGGTCGTTAAGATCAATAAGACTTCGTGGAAAAATTCCCCCGAGGGGGATTGAACCTCTAACTGCCTTAGCACAGTATTCACTGTAAAAAAACTTTTGAGAAATTGAAAGGCTTAACCAAATAATTGTTTTTCTCTGTTCTGAAGCTCTCAGCTGATTTTATTAAGCATAGATTTAAATATATGATTTTTATCAATGAAATATGGTCGTATCCCTTTAATTTTGAAAGTCTTGCTTCAGTTGGTTTAGTCTTGCCTTATAAAGTATTAGATGCATTATAGTATAAGAAGACTATTCTAATAACTATAAGTATTTTCCTTTTGGAATCACTTTAAGGAGTTTAGTTAAGGAATCACTTTCGAAATTCATTTTGGGTCTATTCTTTTTTAATCAGTCTATCGAAAAAGCAAGGTTATTTTTTTCGATTGCCTGTTCCGTATTTGCTTATTTGTATATTGATTTAATATTGATTGTATATTGTATATTGATTTTCTTATTGATATCTATCCAAATCCTAATATATCCTAAACAAACCAATACAGTATTACACAGAATTTTAATGTTCATTTATTTGTATTTAGGAAATCATGAAAAGAAATTTTATTATTATCCTTGAGAATAATAAAAACAAACAACAATTACAAGAAGTCCTTAATCTCTCAATTATTCCTCATCTCAGTTATAATTGAATCTTTAATCCATCGAAATCCTAGATTGAAACAACCACTTAATCGCCAACTTCTCTTTGAAGCCAAAGTTTGAAGCAGGTCCCTGAAGGGCCGCAAAGGAGAGAGAAAAGTCTTTGTTGATAAGCGAAACCGACGAGCAGCTCCGTCCAATTTGTGGGCCTGTGCAGCCACCAGTGCCCCAGTCATTAGTCACTGTCTTCAATTGTGTTCGAATGATCCGTGGACTTAATGGACGCCAAGAGAGAGAGAGAGAATCTAGAGCTGACGGAACCACCGATCTGATAATGGATGATGGTATAAAGTGTGAGTAACGTTCACGGTTTGCCCGGTGGGAGTTGGCCTTGTTTCTTTCGATGGATAACCCACTCCCCCACTCACAACACTTCTTCGAAAATTATAACAACGTAAAAAGAATCAGAATGGAATCGAAAAGTGATTAAGTGTTCTTTGGTAATATACCAAGAAGGTCAACGGAGTAACCAGTTTTTTTTTAATGGGAGCTTTATATATAATATTATTTGATATTTTCTAAACTCAACTAAAAAAAAAAAAAAAGGATCTGTTATTATAGTTTCTTTTTATAAACTTAGGCTATATTCATATTGGAATGTCTCTCGTTGAATTCTATTTGAAATACGTTCGTAATACTTTATAGATTAAGATCTCTATTAAAATTTCAGCTTCCGAGGTTATGCAGTAAATAATCCTTCGTCAATTGGATTGACGATAGACAACAGAAGTCTTTGTGAGTTTGAAAAACTTTCAAGATAAAAAGAGAATCATTACTATTTAATTATATCCTATTAAATTAGATCAGAAAACGAAAGCAATGACGAATCTAATCCTACGACCCTAAAAGCAAAAAAACTGCCTGAAACAACATGAACACTACTTTGTTTATGATGTTCTTTTTTACTTTCCTGTAGTTTTTCATTTTTTTATAAATTCATGAAAATAATAAAGAAAAGATTCTGTGTTTGTAAAATTATAGTATTATAGAAAGTTGAAATTTCTGTTGCAAATTTACAAATAGTAATTTTTAATAGCCTATATATTTTAATCATTTCAAAGTCCGGTAAATTTTGAAATGGATTAAATTGTGTTAGATAGAGTTCGTCATTGTTTTGCTGCAAATGAATTATTTCAGATCTAATCTTTTTCTGTCCTCTTCAAGGAAAAGCATCTCGGAAGGGATCCACAATAAATCAATCCAAAAGAAAAAAAAGTATTTGAAGGTTTCTTTCTTTAATGTCAACTTTCAAACAGATTCCTTCACTACTTTAAGCTCTTACTCAGTCACTGATTTTACTAATCTATCTTCCTAAAACAACAAGGTGACAATAAGGAGGTTTGTAAGATCAAAAAGTGGACGGGACGAAGTGGAGGCCGAAGCAATGCTCGCTTGCCAGGAGAAAAACCTAATAATAATCAAAGGGTAGAAATTTACTTCAACCATTGCTAAAAATTGATAAATATTATTTGAATCTGATAAATTGCTGTAACATTTAGGTTTTGTATTTGAACATCTATCTTGAAAATAGATGAAAAGAAACGTAGAAATGCTTCGTTGTCTTACATCTTCAGCTTAAGTTGATCTTGACATTTATATTAAATTAAAAAAAAAGTAAGTTTTAAATGTTCTAATACATTCATTTTTCAATACCTCAATTCTGTCATTTTTTTAATACCCCAATTCTGTCATTTGATAAAGACTAGAAGATGTCTTGAAATGTGGAACTGATTATTTAAAAAAAAAAAAAAAAAAAAAAAAAACATCTATCTCTCTAAATTAAGATTAATTTTAATGTTTCTTCTTTTAAATTACAAATTACCCAATGTACCATCAGATCGCGGATTAAACTACTGAAAGCGGCAGCACCATCTATTGAGTGTTTCAGGAACTAACTTTTTCAAAAACTGACAAGAATTAATAACTAATTTGCATTCAAACTTGCCCTAATGTCCAAAACAGTGCGTCGTAAAATTTTAGAGGCGGGAATTGACTATTTTTTTTTAAAAAAAAGGCCCTTATCGATTTCCGATGCCCTTCTATTAGTTGCTCTAATTTCTCTTTCAATTAGATTAAAAATGAAAAATTAACCAAACAAGAACATTTTCATCTTCCGTTTCCAATTGTGGTTCATTTTTCACTTTGACTTTTGTTCCGAGTGGAACTAATAACGGTTATGGGGATGAATAGCGTTTTTGTGGGGAGATTTCATTTTTTTCCCTTCTGTTTTTTTCTTCTTTCTTCCTTTCCCTTTTTCAGCGTGATCGTTGTCTATGGACTCGTCGATATTGATGGCAAGTCAAGTGGGGGAGGGGTTAGTGGTTTATTTATAGGAGGGGAAATTACATTTATAGGTTGAATATGCATTTTGCGAATGAGTACATCTCCCGCCTCGACTCTCAATAATGCATTCGACGCACAGCCACTGCGCAGGCTCGGCACGTGCTTCCAGCGTCCAGTCGCCATGTTTCACGCCCACCGTTGAGTTCCCACGCAAGTAAGAGAGGACTTGGTGCGAGTTTTATTCCACGGCGATTTACGGGAATGCGATCAAATCATGCGAAATAACATTATGTTCTGGAACTAAATTTTCCCTTGTGCTTTTCCTCAATAGAGACATTTTAGGCTATTTTCTCTCTTAGATTAAAGAAGAAAAAAGGAAATGAAGAAACAGTATATTCTCTAATTCTAATATTTTTTTGGAATTAGAGGAAACAGAAAAAAAAAAACTCAACAGTTAGTTAATTAATGAACTGTTTTATTGCATTTCAGAATAATGTACATCTATATGTGGATAATATATTAAAATTATATTAAAATTTATTAAAATTTATATCAAGAATTGATTCTTAAAAACAATGTGTGTTCAAAATGTGATGATTTTGCTCATGTTTAGTTCTATGTAAATAAGTAAAACATATTTAAATTCAAATTTAAAAAAATATGTAATCAAATTTAATGATATTAGTAAAAATCAATCTGTATATCAACAATATTAAATATTATTTAGTACGCACTGTTATTATCATCCAGGAATTTCAAAATTTCAATCAAGATTATTTTGTTTTAACAATTTCATTCACAAAACCATTTACAGATCATTCATAAAATTGTCTTAAAAGACTACATTTATGGAAATAAATACATTAGATTTTTTTTTTTCAAAATAAAACGTAATTTATAATTTAGGACCTTTTCTTTCATTCTATATCTGATTACAGCTAACAGTAAGATTAAATAATCTGAAATTTACTTCTTTTTTTTTAATTGAACTGTAAATAATAATCTTTTTGAAACTAAAATCAATTACAGACTTGGAAAAATCGTAAATAATCAAATGAATTTAAGCTGAAAATAAAGTAAGAAAGACAATTAAAG
>JAFIDM010006943.1:66050463-66062630 GCA_023159025.1 Thereuonema tuberculata
TTTTTTTTGAGGAATAAAAAAATTTTCCTTTTGTTTATTCCGCTTCAATACTCCCCCTGCTTCAATAGGGAATTTAATTTTGCCTAAGAATTTCCTTTTTTTTAATTCGTCAGACCTAGTAATTTAATAAAGGTGTTTAACTTTTGTAAAGTTAAAGTTTTTGTCATGCCATCGGCTACATTTTTATTTGACTCAATATATTCAATGGTTATTTCTCCTTTCTCAACAGCTTCCCGAATTACATGATATTTGATGTCGATGTGCCTGCTTTTACTTCTATTTACGTCATTTGTGGCTAACTTTATCGCGGCCTGGTTATCACAGAATACTACACTCGGACTTATCATGTATTCCACTTCCCCGATTTCCAATAAAACATTTTTTACTGCTTTGTGCTCAGATATACACTGCGCTAGAGAAATGTACTCTGACTCCTGGGTAGAAATGGCAACGACCCGTTGTTTGCGGGTTATCCAGTGGATAGGTCCGTTGCTTAGCATCATGACGCAGCCTGAGGTTGATTTTCTATCTGCAACGTCATCGGCCCAAGTAGCATCACAGTATGTCTTGATCTGGCTATCAGATTGTGAATACATCAGTTTCAAAGTTTTCGTTTCCTTCAGATAACGAAGTACCCTTTTTAATTTCAGCTTATCCTCTTCACACGGATTAGCATTCTTTCTTGATAGTTGATTTACGGTGTAGTTTAGATCAGGCCTACACGTGTTGCACACGTAGTTTAGACTTCCCACAACACTTCTGTATCTTGTATGTTCTTCAGCATCCAAACTTTTACTGTTTTTCATCGTTTGAGTAGAGTTCGGATCCATTGGAGTGCTTATACCCTTTAAATCTTTCATTTTAGTTTCTTCGAGTAGCTCTTCAATGCATCTCTGTTGACTTATTTCCATTCGTCTGTTGGATTGATCGTAATATATCTTCATTCCCAGAAATTCATCTATCTGGCCCAATCTTTTAATTTTGTAGATACTTTCTAGATTTTTCAGAGTGATTTCTATCTCCTTTTTGTTTTGACTTATTATCAGGAAATCGTCAATGTAAACAATGATGATTACGTTTTCTGATTTTTCTACACTTACGTATATACAAGGGTCAGATTCAATGGGCTTAAATCCTATTTGCTTTAATTTGGTTTTGAGCTCAAGATACCATTGCCTGCCCGCTTGCTTCAATCCATACAGGGCTTTCGTAAGCAAAACTCCATTATACTTATTTTTGTCATGTGTCACACCCTCAGGCATCAACAGATATATTTCTTCATCAAGGTCTCCATATAAATAAGCAGCGTTTATATCAATTTGTTCTATGAACCATCCCTTGTCAGTGGCTATTGCGAGAAGCAGTCGAATGTTGGTCATACTAGGAGTAGGTGCGTATGTTTTGTCATAGTCAAGATATCTCTGCTGTGTGAATCCTTTCACAACTAGACGAGCTTTATACTTGTCTACTTCACCATTTTGATGATATTTGATCTTGAAAATCCACTTCGTGGATAAGGGGGTTACATGTTTCGGAATGCGGACTTTCTTCCATGTTTTATGCGAAACGATGTTTTCTAGTTCACTATCGATTGCATCCTTCCACTGTTTGTGATCGTCACTGTTTAGTGCTTCTTGGTAAGATTGAGGCTCTTTTGCACGTACGTAGAAAGTCTTTACTTGTTTGACTTGAGGTTTCACGACTGTTCCGGAACGCAAGACCATCCTTGGTTCTTCTGTTGTTTCATCAGATTGCTCAGCATGTTGTTCTTCATCGCCCTTTTCTTCATCAGATTCATCTGAACTTTCTTCTAGCCTATTTGGGTTAGATGTTATACTTGCGTAGTCTTCTGGTTTGACTGGTTTGATTCTCAATAGATCCACTCCAGATAATTTGTCATTAATGAAAGCGTTGCTTGTCTCCTCTATCCTGTGTTTTTCAGGGATCCAGAGTTTATAGCCTCTGACCTTGGTGGAATAGCCTACCAGTATCCCTCTGTATGCTCTTTCTTGAAATTTGTTGTTTCTTCTGGCTTTCGGTATTCTTATGTAAGCCAGACTGCCAAATTTTCTGACGTGTTTTACACTCGGGTCATATTTTCCTCCGTTCCAGATTTTTAACGGGATTTGGTTTTGAATACTCTCGTGAGGTGATCTGTTCAACAGATAGCAAGCACTTTCAACCGCAAATACCCAGAAATTTGTAGGGAGCTTGGATGATATCAAAAGCGTCCTTGCGCTGTCCAGTAAGGTGCGGTTAAACCTTTCCGCTACGCCATTACTCTGAGGCGAGTAAGGAGATGAACAACAATGTTTAATTCCCTTTTCGTGAAGAAATGTGTTTAATTCTTCGTTTGTGTACTCTTTTCCCTGATCTGACATCAAGCACTTTACGTGTTTATCCGTTTGAGTCTCTATGAAGGTGATGAAAGCTCGGGTGGTTCTTGCTACGTCTTCCTTAGACTTCAGGATATAAACAAATGCTCGCCGGGAGTAATCGTCTATAAACGTGAGGATGTACTGAGCTCGATAGTAGTTTGGGATGTTCACTGGTCCACAAACATCGGTGTGAATAAGTTCCATTATGTCTGATGATCTTACTTGATTTATTCTTCTATGATCTTTATCAGTTAACTTTCCTAGTTTACAATCGTCACACACTTTCCTGACATCGACCGGAACACTATCCATTCCTCGTAGTAGCTTATCATCCATGATGATTTTTAGCCTTCTGTATGATATGTGGCCCATGCGTTCATGCCACAAGTCAGACTTATCTTCATCCTTCTTTACGAATAAATTAACTGAAAATTTGCGTAATCTTACATTAGCATGATACAGGTTGTCTTGCAAAGCACCTTTGAGGACCCACGATCCCCTCCTGTCTGAAACAGTGTAAGTTCTATTCTCTAGATGTTGGACAAAACCCTTTTGATCCAGCTGTGTTGAGGAAATCAAATTTATGCCTAATTCAGGTACGTAATATACGTTTGTAAGCGTTAAATTGACATTTCTATGTCTAGTTACTATACATACTAGTTCAACAGTTCCTATTCCTGTTGCTTTGACAGGTTCTATCGAAGCACCGTGAATATTTACGGGTTCGGCCAGTTCTTCATATTGTGTGAAACTGTCTCGTTTACAGCTTATGTGATGGGTCGTAGCGCTGTCTAAAAGCCAGGTGTCCTTGGTTACTTTTGCTACTAAACAATTTTCTGCATTCGTAATTGTAACACCCATATATGCTTTGGACTTTTGAGTACCTGCGGGTTTTTCATTCCAACTTCTATTGTTGCGATTGAAACTTCTTTCTTTAGGATGCCTTTTCTGCTTCTGTCGGCAATCTTTGGCAATGTGCCCCTTTTTGTCACACACGTAACACCTGCGTTCGTCTTTCCTTTGTTCATGAGGTTTACTAGCTCTAGTCGGGTATGCGTCCACTTCTATGTTAGCCTTCTTGGTCTCTTCCTTGCTTCTGTTGACCTCATTTGATATGCGATCGACTATGGTTTCAAATGTGAAATAAGGCGTACCTTCAGTTAGGAGCAATCCTTGCGCAGTTGAACTAAACTCTTTTGGCAACCCAGATAAGATCATCCAACATAACTCTTGATCTGGTACAGTTCCGCCTATTTGATTCAGTTCTCTTAATAACAACTTGACATCCATTAGACCCTTTTCTAAAGACTCACAGTCTTGGAAATGTGTCATGTTATACAGCTTTCTCTTAAGACGAGATATTTTTAAGTTATCCAACTTGTTGAATCTCTTTTCCAATTCATTTAGGAGTGCACATGCCTCTGTTTCTTCTTTAACTAGAAGTTTATGGCGATCGTCCAATAAAGAGACTATCGCTCCATAGGCTCTTTCTGTTTTGTCTTTGAGTTTTCGGCGTTCCACCTTATCGTCTACCTTCTCAATTTCATCCAGGGACATATTTGCCGCTCTCCATAGACCTTCATGCATGAGTGAATTCTTCATGCCAATACGCCATGACGTATAGTTTGTTCCGTCGAATATCGTACTAATATACCTTTGACTTTCGGCCATTTTGATGTTGGGCTCCCCAATGTATTTAGTCCTATTTATTTACGACCTCGCACCGCGCAGTGGAACGTTGCTTGGCACATAACCTTATGAAATAAGGATCTAATTTTTTTTTTTTTTTTTTTTTTTTTTTTTAATAAAGTTCGTATACAATACAATAAATTGTATTCATATAAGAGTACAGAGTTCTGTGGTACGAGGTAATACTAAATACTTGAAAGTCCTATCTTCTTTCTGAATCCTGTGGAATTTTCTTCATTGATGAGAAGCACTGACCTTGTGAATAAATTACTAGATGGATAGACAAATCAATAAATCATTAAAAGTTCATGAATAAATTATAACAGTTCATTATTCATCTTATGTCTTGATATCTTCAAAGCAAAATCACATTATATTTATCGAAACGTCATTTCACAATTTAAATTCAGCACTTATCGAAAAAGTTATCTATAGTAATTCAGAAATTCACGATGTAATTTAAGAATCAAGTTTATTCTTATTTTCCTTAATTATTCTCAAAATAATTAACAGGTTCATTTAATTATCTTTAAATGTCATCACCTTATGTGATTAAAATATCTACTAGCTTCTTTAATATTAATGGTTTTATTTAAGGCTTAACACCGTGTGAGGCTTGAAATATTTCCGCTCTCATCGGAAAAGTTCGTTTGGAAATCTTTAAAATTATTGCTATTTTCCTCGCTTCCTTCGATGCAAATGATTGTCCATAAAGTAATTAAATTCAAATACTTACAGTTCTCCGAACTGGATCAGGTAGTCAGCTATTTCATCTTCAAATAATCCACTTCAATTTGGTTTGTTCGGGATAGGCTTATGGTTTGTTCGGGATAGGCTTATGGTTTGTTCGGGATAGGCTTATGGTTTGCTATCTTTGATTTTCGTCACAATTAGGCCCTCTTCTCCTAATTTATCCTACGGCTTGAGTAATTATCTTTAGCACTTCGGTTGAATTTTGCTCCGTCGCTTTAAAAACATCTTCGTCTCATTTGTTTCTTCTGGTCCACAGGAATCCGGCCTCAATGCTGGAAATGAACCTTATCTTGCGGGAGCTCTCTTCAAAATCGGTGACCAAAGGAAGTCGCTTCGTTCTCGTCACTGCCCGAATATCCAACAACAATGGGATTGCTTGTCTCGCTTCGTGCTTCTCTCGAGCGCGAGATTCTCGTCGGGTTTCATTGTTGACTTTTAAACTTTCCAATTGAAATTCGCAATTGAAGCTTTGCGTTTGATTTCTTTTTTTTGAGGAATAAAAAAATTTTCCTTTTGTTTATTCCGCTTCACTTTCTTTACGCCCCACAATTTTTTCTTTCTTTCTTTTTTTCTTTTCTTTTTTTCCTCTTTAACGTTGTGAAACCATAAAAAGAAAATTCTATCTTCACTTTTCAATTATACTTGCTGAATATAACAATAGAAATGTTCTGAAAATACAAATTAAATCCTCATTAGTTACTAAAGTTGCTTTTAAATCCTGTTAATTTTAATCTAATGCTTTTCTATCCACTTTTTTTTATAGATTTCTGATCCGGCAATGTACAGTATTTTCCCCAGCCCAAAATATGCCTTACATTCGAATTTACTATGTTCTGGCTAGTTTACTTTCGTCGGAACTTGGCTTATGAAATCACTCAGCATGTCTGTGTGTGGGTTCCCCTAACTGGTTTCACCTTCACGCATTAGTTTCTCTGCAAGGATCCATACAGAAATGATTTCAAATTTAAAGTAAGATCTTCTCAAGAAGGTCAATCCTGCGGTCAAACGAACCCACACACAGACGAGTGATTTCATAAGCCACATTTTCCCAAGAAAATAGACCAGCTAGAACAAAATACATTCGGAATAGTCTGTGTTCTCTCTAGATAATATACGTATATTGCCAGATCAGAAACCCATAAACAAATGGTTCGAAGTAGTATCAAATGTATCACGGTGGGATCTGAGCAAATGATAGGCTAAAGTCACCGGAAGCAAAATATAGAGGGCGGTGTAAATCACTCGCTCCTTATAAAAATTCTTTGTAAATATCATTCGCAGCATGCTAACAAATCGTATACCTTCAAGACATTATTATAACTAGACCAGTTTGACAGAGCCATACATGTTACGCAATCAGTGTTGGAACACTTTCCTGCAGACCTTATTACCTCATTCCATTGATTATGTTACAAAAACTGTGAATCAAGAATTCATTATATTTTTTCAACATTTTTAAAAAGAAAAAAAAATGAATTGAAAAAAATCCAGATAAATAAAAATTGAAAAATTAAAAAAAAAAAAAATAGGATTTGGTAAAAAAAAAAAAAGTGAAAAAACAAAAAATTAAAATTTTTTTTAATTTTTTTCCTCGCAACCAATTGCAGTTGAAAATAATATACTCTTTGTAAGCTATCAGAATGGAAAACTATTAGATTTTGATGAACTTTTATACATAAGGGTTTTAAACGCAAATTTGAGCTTGGTTAAAGTTACTCTGGCCGTTTCTAATTAAAAAGATCATCTTAATTATAGTTAATGACAAAACTGCATGAAAGTTTGCAAGGGCTGTGGAAATAAAAGCATTTTTTTTTAGATCATCTAAGTATGACGAAAAATGATTTTTAAATTCTATGGTAAGGAAAAAATTGTGGCTAAAATTAGCTAACTCTCTACTTGACTATTAAGTGATAACTAATTAGAATATTGAATGCTGCAATTATTAACATTTGACCACTGTATTGTTGGTTCTTTCTGTTATGGTACTTCGTGAGATGTGGTTAGATTTGCTAAAAGCTTTGATGTGATTTTATGGTCCTATCTTTGTACTTCGTAGCCTATACATTGAATTTAAGTCACCCATTGACTGAACTGTTAAGTGAAATATGTTTTCATTTAATAAATATATAAATATATATAAAATATATAAGATATATTTTTCATATATTTTATTTGTCTATTACTTTGTGGTATTTAAATCTTTTATTTAAATTAACCAGATTGGGTTCAGCTTGATTTTTTTTTATTCAAATTGTGCCTGACGGTTCCGCAGACCAGGGACCGCCTGTTTTGAAATTACGCCTTTTTGGTTTCTTTTAAATACGTTTTCTTTTGGAGAAAGGCCACAGCCGGGAGCTTTAAGTGGTTTCCCTTATCACTTTTGCACTATCTGAGCATTTCATTTGGTGAGTGGGTCTGGCTGACGAGTCTACAAAAAGGACGAAACGGCCGTACCAGACTCTCACGGATGAAAGCTCAGATAATTTTTATTTTCTGTCATTTCTTTATTTTTCTATTACTTTGTGGCCCGTTAAATCTTTTACTTAATTTAATTACTGAGTTCTTTCTTTTTCAATAATGTACAATTAAGTATATTATTCTCCATGAGTGACTTTTTTTTAATTGATTTCTTTGTTAGAACACGCTTTGACGGATCACTACGGTTATCTTCCCTTCAGCCGCGGAAGATCAAATTGGTAATTATAAAGACTAAAAATTACGTACAGTAGATTCTAGAGAATTATCTACAAACAAATTAAAATTAGCTAATTTCCAAAGTTTCATTAGAAAAGATAAATTTTTATACAAGAAATATTTTTTAAATTAAAATAATTCTTTGCTAAATCCTAATTATATTTTTATTCATTATTTTTTCAACATACATATATTTTTATCACGTAGTTATGTATTATATAGTTATAGATATATCTGATATTCATGAATAAATATATCATATATGCATGAATCATTGTGACTTATAATTTAAAGTAATTTATGTACATTAATTTTCTTTTTTGTATAAGTTATTTTTGAGTAGTTTTGCTCTGCTTGAAACTTTATTTAAAAAAAAAAAAACAACAACACAGTTTAAATAAAATTTTCAATTTTCTTTCAAGAAAATAAGTTTTTGAAGAATAATGAACTTATCGGATTGTCTAATGCTTTGGCTCTAGTTCCGTCCGCCGTCGTGTGGTGGCGCAATACTCGTTGAGTGTGTGTCTCGCTTATGCAGATGTCCGCTGCCTCTGCCATAAACATGCAATTACTCTGATTAAAAAGTGATCAGGTCTGCTAGGGAAGCGGTTGGCTAGACCAGAGAGCAAATGGCGTTTTGTGCCAGCACCCACACTCTCTCTCTCTCTCTCAAAATACTAAGTGAATTACAACAATTATTTTATCGATTGGTTCAGCCAGAGAGCGAATTAGTTGATTGCGGACAATGGAGTTGTAATCAGGCTTCGGGGGTGGGGGCGAGGCAAGAACCGTAATGAGATCAGGTTTTCCCGCCAACCAACAGTCTGCTGGGTCCCTGCGCGCATCAATCATTGAAAACGGTACGTGTAATTAATATCAGCGCCTAGAAGGACGAGCCTATTTCCCCCAAGAGGTGGTAATCAGGCGAGAGAAACCCCCCAGGATATATTTTCCCACCCAGCTTCCCCTCCGGACACAACCAAATCATAAGTTTTGCTGACGGGCCGCGATGAGATGTGTCATTACCGGATGACCGGATGCTCTGATTGAGAGGGTAAATTAAGAGTCAAGAACAAAAAAAAAAAAAACCTTCTCCCCCTGTCGGTCAGCCATCACTTGCTCAAAGAAGTCTCTTGAAAAATATTTACCTTTGAACAAAGCAAGCGTTTGATTAATTTCAGTCAATTCAACTTTAATGTTGAATTAAATGATACTTTTTTAAAACTATTCAGTCAGTGGTTTACTACTTTGGTGTTTTACCTAATTAGAACATTCTTAATATTAAGAATTTTGAAGAGAACTTTATTATTTGCTTTTATTATCACATTACAAAGTTTGCCTTTTACTCTTCAAAATTGGATCAAAATTGGAAACTGCAAGGTCACACAAAATTAAACATTAGGTTTATTTTCAAATAAAAAGTTTTTTGAATAGCAGTAACATTCTATTTTTATACATTGTTTGAATATCTTTATTAACTTTCAAAGTTCAAATGTATTTGAAATACAGTCATGCGCTGCTGAACGTCCGTTCCGGATGACGTCAGAGGTTTCGAAAATTCTGTTCAGGTTTTGTTCTGGGAAGCATTTCCCCTCACTATATGAAACTGATAAAAACAAACCGATTGCGATGTCAAATGATGTAGTACATATCTAACTTATAATACGTAAGTAAGATATGTAAGTGAAATCTATGACAACGATTTATGTTACGGATTTACTGTATTTTTTATTGTTACATTTAATCTGTACTTTCTCTATTTACAAAAATAAAAAATAAAAATAAAAAGCTTATTGTATAATATTTTGTTTTCAATCTCGCAGCATCTCTAGCTTCTGGCGTAATTCTCTGTTAAATTTCATTTTGAGGGAAAAAAAGTTCATCTTAGTTCCAAAACGTCCCAAAAACCAATCCTATTGACATCCATAACAGAAAAAGGAAAATTATTGACTTGGAAACGAAACTAAAAGTGATTAAACAACATGAAGCTGGAAAAGGAGTGAATCTTATCGTTCACGACTTAGGCTTGTCTCCACTCGATGATCACCACTATCCTTAAAAACAAGGAAAAGGTGTTTAAGGATCTTCTCTATTATGAAGCTAAAGGTTGTCGAAACTGCGGGACCTGTATCCGATGTGGAGAAACTGTTAATGATCTCATTAATAAAGAGGACCGGAGATTACTTGAGACGCTCAAAGAGAAAGGAAGACCCGATTAAGATATGGTGATAGCTCTAGATGGTGATAGCTCAAGCGCTTCACATTTTTCCTTATGATGAGAATGGAGCAAAAGGAGCTGAAGATTTTGGATGAACGTATAGTGGAAGAAAGATATTTGTCCCAGCAATTGTTTTACAACTGGACAGTTCCACTGCTTCCAGATCTATCGTATTGATTTATGATCTGTTCTGTACAAGTGTTTTTAGTGCATTATAATAGTACGTACAATTATATTAGTTAGTAGGAATACCGTGCAATATTTTCGCTATTCAGGCAACACAGTATAGATTTTATAATACAGTATATAGATTTGTTTACATATGATATTCGCCCAAAATTTCAATTCCCTTGAAGTCACATTGGACAGATCCTAACCCGGTTGATAAATGGTGCATTCCTGTAGATAAAAAAATAATAATCATCGAAAATATAATTATTTCTATACTAAAGGACATGCTTACTACTACCTCTCCTCTATAAGAATCAATGTTCATCATAATGTCAATATATATAAATGTATTTATATTAACCAATGGCCTACACAAACTTTATTGTGTTGGAAAAGCCAAGTTACAGTTCGGTTTTGTTTATGAGAGCCTTCAACGCTTTTGCGCATGCGTCAGGTCTCCCTCGATTTCTTCAAAATAGGGGCGAGGAGAAATAAAGAGGGGATGTTTACTTTTTATCAGTGTTAGTTTACTAGTAGTTGCGTTCTATTTGCGCTTTTCGTGAAAGAATTATGGAAAGAATAAATACTATTGTAAAAATGCTCCTCGTTATTTTTTTCTTAAAAGCGAAAATGTCCAAAAGAATTTCTTAGGAAAGTGCCCATCTCAGCGTATCACCCCTCTGCGGAATAAAATCGTCCGCAAGTGGTGGGTCTGTCTTTTCAAAACGAACAGTAGGAGGCTTCTAATAAGTAAATAAAAAGAACTTATTTAATAAGTAAAAAAAAAAAAAAAAATCATTGCGACGGTTAAGAAAAAAGTTCTGTATTAGATATATCTTGTATAAATTATATATATAATTTAGCTTTTGTATTTTATATATTTTATACAATAAAAATAGTGACTACATGAACTTTCTGGATCGTACATTACTGCTTACATGTAGATACTTTGTTTTAATAGAGTGAAGATAAAGTTGAGTGAGGATATTATTGACTTTACATGGAAGTTATTTTCAGTTATTATTTTTCATTTATTAAATTCATTAATTTGTGAATAACTGAGTTGGAATCGTAATGTTTTGTTTAGGCCCAATGTTAGAACTTGAAATAACTCATAGGAATCCGTTTCTTCTTAATTAATAATATTTCACTTTCTGAATGTGTATTGCTATTACATCATTGTTTCTGTTTTTTCATTTTCATTGTCACCCATTATTTTTAAAGAAAATTCATGTCTCTGTAATAAAAAATTACTCAGCTAAAAAATAATTCAATGATTTCGTGAGCAGAATTGAAAACGTCAATACAGAGAAATTAGACCATTCGTGAGAATTGAATTTTATGGTAAAGTTGAAATTAGCCAATTTATAAATAAAGTAAATGATCTACTACATTTAATCCGTCCTGTAAATATACTGAGACTACGGTAGGTAAGGTAATTTTTATTCTCGTTGATCTTAAAGTACTGAAGGAATATGCTTAGGTAATCATCTCTCAATGGGGTCTGAGCCTGGAGAGATCAGGATGGAGTAGGGATAGATTGGACTTAAATTAGAACGTATCAAATTTCAAAGAAATCAGTCGAACTGTTTTAGCGAGGAGTATCAGAAATAACTTTTCTTTTATTTTTTTCCTTTTTTTTTTAATTTTGAGAGATTGAAAGAGTGAAGCCCAAATAAATTTTCGTATATTTATGTTGGATCATAAATAAGAAGCAATTCAAACATTTCATTTTACAATAAATTGAAATACTCTTGCATTCAGGTATTTTTGAAATTGTAATTTTCTTTGCCTTTGTTTAACAAATTCAGTAGGTTTTTCTTTATTACCAATTTCTTTTAATTTTATAAGAAATTTTTAAAAATTATAACTAGGATTTAGAATAATTATTATTTAGAAGCTATGTAATGTAAAAAAAAAAAAAATGTTAATTTCTTTATTTCGCAATCTCTACAATACTCAATTTTTGCGATCTTGACAACCAAAAAAAATCGAAACTATGAATAAACTTCGTAATAGAAAAAAAAATAATAAAATAAAAATAAAAAAAGCTTTCATAATGATTAAATATTTTTATTTCTTGATATTATCAAGAATATTTATGACATAACCAAAAAAATTTGCTGTTAAATGAACTTGTCTTAGATTATTATTGTAATGAAGTGATTATTTGAACAAGGACTAGATTATTATAATTTATCTCAAATAGTAGAACATTATGTGATTCTCTGACAATTGTTGGCATTTCGTGAAAATCGTTTGCA
>JAFIDM010006943.1:66068850-66080467 GCA_023159025.1 Thereuonema tuberculata
TTTATTTATTTATTTATTTATTTATTTATTTATTTATTTATTTATTTATTTGTCAAGAGTAGAGTTTAATATGCTCTGCCGTTTGTATTTTATTCGGTCGATGTACATTTTCATTACATTATAACTGAGTCTTTTAGAAAACTTAGAAGGTGTTTTTCAATTATAAAAGAATATTTTTATTTCATTTATCAAAATAATTTTAGGTGACACATTGAATTTGTACAAACACATGCTATAGCACGTGCAATAATTTCCTCAATGAAGTGAACTGAATTCAATGGATTTACTGATTTCAATCCATTGAATAAAGCTCATTTCAGTGTTTTATTTATTTATTTACTTGCTTACTTATTTGAATTTCATTTGTTTCAAGTTACATTTTTTTTATTTCAAGTAATTTCAAGAGACCAGTCTTGTTTTCTTTTAATTTTATAAAACTTAAAAAAGCTACAATTATAAAAATTCTACCGATATATCTACCTACTTAAGTTTTAAGATATATTCCATGGTCCAAGAAGATTCATTTAAAATTATCAGGGAAACAGACAAGGATCTTTATTTAGTTTTATTTACTAAAATACTTATAAAAATAGTTTATTGCTCAACTTAAAAACTTCAGTGTTTCTCTCCCATTTTGGATGTGTCCTAATCAGTGTTGGGATTAAAAAAGTAAAGAAAGAAAGAACGAAACTGTGTCCAACTGGAGAAAGCGTCGTTGAAGCACCTCTTCCTTCCCTGCAATCAAGAGCCGGAACGACTTTTTAACACGGGTGCCAATAAAAGGAATATGGCAGCAATAGGTTCGACACTTGCTAATGAATCTAAAGGAAGCTTAGAACCCAAGGGCGTGAAAAAGAAAGAAAACCTTCATTAAAGAATCACAAAGAAAAAGTACAAAGAGGAAAATTTGAACATAAAAAAAAACAACTTTTTTTTACCCAATTTAAGTCTTATCAAAAATTAAATATGAAGTTTTTGAATTGGTTTGAGTAATTTACATCTAAAAGTAAGTTTGTTTCTAAGTATATATTAACAAGAATAATATTGCTATTATAAAGAACTTTACTGGTAGGATAACAATTCATCCTCACCATAGAGTGAAATGGAATAAGACGTAGGAATCAGTCAACTAAAAATTATTAATAAGACTTTCGGGACAATTAAAATTTGAACTTAAAAGGTAAGTCACATTTTGACTGAATTTTGCTAAAAACAGGACAAGGTTATGTAGTGTTTTATAACACTAACTTATATAAAAATTGACTTTTTTAACTCAAGAGGTAAATAGCAACCTTACTTTCCCAATATGTTTTGTACTATCAGAAATGCACGTGCTTCTCTCGGGTTACAAAAAAGAGTGGTTGTGATGTGGATGACGAAGGAATTGTGACTTTGAAAGTTTTCCAGTTGGTAAAAAAGTCCCAAGATAGTTAAAATTAATGTTATATTCCTATTTTGTAACTCGATAAGCCCTAGATATGAAATTAATATCGAGTTTGGAGAATATAAGACTCTGCCCTTCTCCACACCCCTACCATCACTTCAAACCTTCCCCAGTAAAAACAAACGTTACATTCTGATTTTGTAAACCTGAAAACCGCGTAAAATACCCTTCAATAAAGTTTGTCCCTCCTACCCACCCATTTACAAATGAATTTCGAAAATTCGTCGAATAGGTTTCTTTTCGATATTGGCAAAGAACATTCATATGAAAGGTCGCACATCTCAGATAAAAAGTGGTTTCAGAAATATGCGTATCGTTCAAGAAAGTTTGCCCCCCCCCCCCCATGTTTAAACCCTTTAACCAGGATTCGGGTTTTGATTGTTTTTAAATTAAAAAAATTTAATTAAAAAAAAAGAAAAATTTTATTTATTTCAAAAAAAAAAAAAAAAAAAAAGAAAATTTATTATCTTAAACAAGAAAAAAAAACAGAAAAAAAAGTAAAAGGAAAAAAAGGAAATACAACAACAACAACAAAATATTGCCACCAGCCAAACCTCTAATTGAAAATTATAAAAAGATTAAATTAAGGGGAGGGGAAGATGTGTCCAGGTTTTAATTGTAGCCTATTACTTCCGCAGGGTCCTAAGAGTAATTCTGCAAAGTTTGGTCCAGATCGATCAAAGAGAATAGGAGTGTACAGCGAACAAACAAACAAACACATATAAAAACCAAAATACGTCCTCCTTTATATTCAGAAGATGATAAGATACCACATGATATAACTGAATGACAAAAGTTGTTATAAATGCAAAATAAGGCCAAAAGCAATTCAAAATGAATTTTAATGAAACTTCAGGAACTTGAACATTATTATGTTAGGCAAACATTTTATGTTCAAAAGAAAAAATTTCTCAAATGCAGCAATTTTAGCATATAAGAGAAAGATTAAAAGCATAATAATAATGTTATCATATAACTTAAATGAAATCTTCTGAAAAATGTAAAAAATAAAAACCAAAGAATAAAAAAATATAAGAAAATAACAAAAGAAAAACAAAAACAAAAAAACAGTAGAACGGCCTCTAAATCTACTCATAAAATAACAAATAGAAGAATAAATAAACATAAAAACATAAGATAAAAATTTAAAAGTAAAAATTACAATTACAAATATAAATAATAAAAAACTGAGGGAGGAAAATCAAATAAAAGACCTAAAAAAGAAAAAGAAAACAAACAAAAAACCAAATTAAAGCAAATAAAAGTAGCAAGCAAGAAAACAGAAACAGAAAAATTACCACAGAGATCTTTTACTTTCTTTTTCTATGTATATTCTGTATAAATATTACTGTATTATATTACTGTATTTGATAACAAGGAAAACTTTAGTCAAACTTTTATTTTACCAGACATCGTAAAACTTTAAAAAAGGCTATTTGATTTTAGGCCTCTTCTCGTGGTTTTAGTCTATGATAAAACAATAAAGACTTTTTCATTAGATAAGTTATCAATACAACTTAATGTTACTAGTTTTTGAAAATTACGGCACTTCCTTATTTCCATTGTAATGTGTTTGGTAGCGTTTGTTGTTCAATGATATAATATACAGTACATTAAAGTGTTATTAATTAGGACTGCGTACATTATCTATCATTGTATAAGTTAGCAATTCTTTCTGTCCTTCCCTTAGATTTATAAAATAATTTATTTGTTTTTATGGTCGTGACTTAGATAAATTATGAAGGTTTTTGAATAGAAATATAATGAATATATAGGCTCATATATTCAAGGGCTTTTGAGGAAACAAATAATTTCGTTAACAAGATACTACTCTATTGTATTTTAAACTTTGCTGTTTCTGAAATTGGGTTAAGATATTTTTATTAAGCATCATATTTCATTCCATCACCTTATTAAAAAATGTTTATTTTTAATCATTTTTCATTTACTGATGTAATAAAAAGAAAGCTTACATTTGAAAACCTAAACATAACATTTCTCCTTTTGCCTTTTCCATCTAATATAATATATAAATAAAGGCTTAACTCCCAAAATAGCGAATTATCAATTTATTTTTATCTTCTATTTAAGTTATAAACTAAGCTTGTAATGTAATGTAATGTAATGTGGGGAGTGTGAGTGGCAGGGAAGCCGAGCACCGCAACCGTGGGTCTATTGTGCTATCTCACGGAAATAAGGACAGACGGAGAGAAAGACTGAGAAAGAATAATGGGAGAAGTGCAGGGGAAATGGGAGAACCCCGACAAAACGTGCCCAGCGCGGATCGTCCACAATCACGAAACCCACAAGAGAACTGAACCCCGGTACTATAAAAAGCTTTAAAAATTGTGGCTGTATAAAATTTAAATAATAGTATACTATACTATAGCTATTACGAAAATATCAAGTACTGCATTTCTTTTTTTTATTATTTCTTTTTTGCAGTTTTATTTTGCAGTTTTAGTGGGTGAGTTTTTTTTTTCTGTTTTTTTCCTCCAATGCTTTTTTGACAAATATTTATTTAAAAAAAATAGGATTGCTATCTGATTTTAATATGAATTTGAACAGAAGATTATTTACAATATCTTGATGAAACAAATGTATATAGTTATAGTTACATATATAGTTGTGATCTCATACTACAATAATACCTTCTGCAGTTAGTATTGTAACTTAGATCTCTGTAGATGCTTTTTTTACTTCTTATTTCTAATTACTTAGTTCTCAATTGCACTCATTATTCCTTATGGCTCAGGGATTCCTCGTGGTTCAAACATCAGTTGGATTTTTCTCTGCCAATTCACAGATATTGATTGACCGCAT
The DNA here is from genome assembly GCA_023159025.1 of Thereuonema tuberculata. NCBI lineage: Eukaryota > Metazoa > Arthropoda > Chilopoda > Scutigeromorpha > Scutigeridae > Thereuonema > Thereuonema tuberculata. The sequence goes on from JAFIDM010006943.1 coordinate 66,073,118, forward strand.
TTGGGAATCTTCCATGTACAACATTTCACAGCTCTGAGTTATTTTTGCAATGAGAACGTCACAGATTTATTGTGTTCATATTTGAGGTCAGTAGGAATAGTTGCGCTGTTTGAAGATGAAAAGCACATTAATGACGTCAAATACGTATTGTCTTTTTTTTCAGCTTCTCATTCCGTAGATGTGGAAGCCTCTGTAGTATTTTCTCCAATGATATTTGCAAAGCTATTTAATATAGACTTATCTCACTTAAAGTTAAGATTTAAAGATTAAATACAGAACTCTTTACATACATAAAATAAAACAGGTAAAATATGTTCCTTTAGTTTATCATGAGTTTATCATGAGTATGGATTTACAACTAATGTTGCAGGAATTGACAAAAGCTTAGAAAAATACAATAAGAACTTCCAATTAGGAAAGTTGTCGTGGATCGAGTGTACGCTGAGTAAAGCACCTCCTAGACGTAAGCTGATAAGAATGCTAAAATTTTTAAAAATGTTTTGATTTTCAATAGATATTATAAATGTAACTATTTTACATACAGCAAGTAAGTTTTTTTATTTTTTTTGTGTGTGTGTTTTTATAATTTAAGACCCAGCAAAAAATATTATTCTAAATTAAAGTGTAACATATTTAATATATTCCTATTCAATGACCATTATTTTAATTTAAATTTGGTGATATCAAGATCACCTGAAATTTCAGATAAGTTAGATAATATCTTAATATTAGTTATAAAAAAAATAATAAAAAAAAATTGCTTGAATTTTAAAAATAAGTTGTATTAAAAATGATATTTGTTACAACGGGTGAAATTTTTCGTACTAAATGGATGGCACCAATCATAAACATGAGGATAAGTTAAAATTGAAGTATCCCTCTAGAGACTTATGTAGGGCTTTGAGGTCGGGGGAGATAAAGCTCCTTGCGTTTCGTGACCAACGGACAAGTTGAGGTCGGGTGGTCAGCCGGAATCCCACTCCCCTTTAACCCCCGAGAAAGAAGCCATGGTTTAGAAGCCTGGGTTTAGGACCCGTCTGGAGAAAAATTCAGCTTGAAAAAAAAATCCACGATCTCCCGGGGATTGAACCCGGCTTCTCCATGCCGTAGTCAAGCGCTTTACCACACTCTTAAAAGAGATACACTGTAAAGAATGTATGTAAAGATACAAAAATAAGAATTTACTTTCAAAAAAATTATCTACTGATTTAAATTTCTGAGAGATTGTAATATCACAATAAAAGTGTTGAGAAGAATATAATGTAGAATAGAATATCGTAGCGATGTTTTGGGCTTTTTTTTCTTCCTAAAGAACAGGAAGAAGAGGACGAAAACTCCCAATCCTGAAGACATTATTTTTCTAATCAGACGATAACTAAACGTTGAAATTCTAATAAAAAAGTATTCAGAAATAAAATGTTTTTAAAATATCAACACACAATATGTCAATTCGATGATTTCTTTTATCATTAATGCATAACTTTCGATTAAAATTGATAAAGAAAAATTATTATTAAATAATTGAAATATATAATTGTCACCAAAACAATTGATCTCAATCAATCGTTGTTCATTTACTGAAATGATAAAAACAAGCAAAAAGATAAATGTATATGTTTTCATATATATTTGTATAAAAATAAAGCTACTCAGTTTCATTTCGGCCACTTCCTTGGAGATTTCCTATCTCAGAACCAGTATATCTACAAGATAGAAAGGTTCCTAGATAGAAAAGTTTTGACTCTTGTCTATCCGACTCGTAGTTTGGGCTGTGGATGTGGTGACGGACGGAGAGATTGAGAATCTCCCCCCCCCTCTAATTTCATGTTTGGGGTTTCAAAAATTTCACGTAAAAAAATTACTCTTTAAAATCAGAGTAAAAGCATCTTTAGCTCTTGACTAAATAAATAGAAAAATAAATCTTGCTAAGAATTTTATATTTAAATCTTGTAAAAGCTTCCTCTACAATGAGCGAGATGCATTTTTTCCAGTCTGAGATCATCTGTTTACGAAAAACTGCCTTAGAAACAATGTTTCAGAAAACATCATTTGTTAAATGCTCTCCTTATTCTTGAAACAGATGATGCTTTAATTTCTGTCAATGGAAATAAAGTTAATTTCAGCTTCGGAAACAATTAGAGAGAGAGAGAAATGAATCTCCTTCTGAGCTGTGGCTTGAAGCACTGCTGTGAAATTCTTTTCACGCTTTTGGATGGAAATTTCTACCCAAGGGCAAATGCTTGTAAAAATAGTTCGATTGCAAAGAGATAATTTTGTGGAAACATTTATAATACTAATCTGTGTCGAATAATTCTGTGACTTAATTGAAATTATCTGATAAATTTCGTTGATGAAGAAAAAAAAGATTTGGATCTGTTTTAAAGTCAGATGAAAAATGGAAAAACGTTCGCATTAAAAGAACGACATTTCAAAGGTAATTTTGAATGATGCTCTCTCGATGGTGCTGACATCTGTTTATGCAATGGGCCGTAATGTTCGTTGACTTCCTAATTTTGTCAAAAGCATTGTGTAACTTAAGACTCAAAGGACATCTCCCTTCTCCCAAATGTACTATTACTTATAAAAAATCAAGTTAACCGGTCCAAGAAAAATTCAATTAAGTAAAAGAGTGTGATAGGATTTTCTGTATAAGATAGGTAAAAAAAATGCAATGATGTATTTCAAACATAATATTTAAGATTGTACATCTGATAGCATGGGGGTTTTGTAGGCTTTTTTTATGGATTTTTTTTTTTAAGTAAGAAGCATTCTGTATTCTATGATTTACAGACTCATGCATTTCACAAAAGTCAACACAGAATTATACATTTGCCTCAATCAAACTTCCTACTTAAGAGTTTTGTCTTTAGTCAATATCTAATTAGATACGGTATAGGATTTTGTAAACCACTGTTTTGGGTGAATGTTCTGTTTGTAAAAACAAAATAATGTCCAAATGATCTAATAATTCAAAAAAGAACTTTGTATTTTTTGCCATTAGTTTTTAATCTTTATTCTTTATGCAAAGTATAATTCGATAATTTCGAATTTACTTTTCCTGAAATAGAATCTTCTTTATTTCTTTATTTTTAGCTGAGGAAAATACCGAATTTTCCCAATGGCCGATGGAAAGTTTTATTGTTGACTATTGTATGGACCCGTTGAACCTTGGATCTTCTTCATTTTGATGAAGATGATTATGATTCCAAATATAAATATCCATTACTTCTTTATATAAGTAACGTCCAAGCTATAAATTTGCACCTGGTATTGTAATGTCGTGTTTCTTGTTCATAGAAGATATGTTATTCTGTCCGCCAATAGACAACACGAACCTAAGTGAGTTCCATCAAAGAATATTGTGATAACCAAAGGTTGTTTGAATGTTTGGTCGTTACTCGTCTCTCTGTTCGTTCGTGATAAGCCTAAGAAATAATTATCCTGGAATCGGAAAGTCGAACAAAATGAAATGAAATGAAATAAAATAAAATGTCAAAAATGAATCTCCACAATTAGAATCATGCAGTTTGATTCTGCTAAACAACACAGAATTACTTCGAATACTTCCATTGTATTTTGTTAAAAGTATTTTGTTAGTTTCTTTTAAATAGTATATTAAAAATCGAACAACAAATAAAAATATAGCACACAATTTAAACATAACAACAACATATTACCATAAGTGATTTTTTTTTTTTTTAATGTTTGCGATATTTTTTATTTGTTGTTCGATTTTTAATAAATATTTATTCCACACATTAAACTTGAATTTATTTTTAAATTAGAAACTTAGCGAATCAAATCTATTGTAATTGAATGCTTTTAAAAATCTACCAAACCCTAATCTTCATTGTGAACTTCGCCTGTAATTTTTTCTTTTTTCTTTGATTATAAATATTCGTATTGCTTCTAATTTTTAATTCCGTTCTTTTTTATTATTCATTCCAAAGTCATCTTCGCCTTTTCCAATTTTTCTTCCTCTTCATCCTCATTCCACACAGGGGCTTCCACTGAGGTGACCCTGGCCCGTCCGTCCCGCCACCACTTCTTATTGATTCAACAACTTGAGTGGAAATTATTTTTCGTTTACTTTGGTACTGCTGACTGTTTTACCTCGTGACTTGTGATTTATGGAAATTTGATTATGCGAATTGGGGTGGCTGGGCGCCGAGCGCCTTACAAAGGATCCGACGCACCCGTCTGCACGAGCGCGCGCTTCGAAAATGTGGAAAGTACACACGGCTGTTAATTGGATGGCGGAAAGCTGAAAACTGGAAGGGAGGATAGAACGGAAGGAAGGAAAGAGTGAGGAAAAAAAATAGCACGTGGATGGATATGCAAAGAATACATAAAAAAGTTTATAAGCGCTAGATACGGAAAGTCACACACGGACAGCCCGCCATGCATAGAAATATGGAACGGAGAGGAAAGTCAGGAAGAAGATAAACTGAAAATGATCTTCCTTGGTCAAGAAAATGAAATTCTACAAATAGATTTCGAATTAAAAGAATATCTTAGAATTTCATCTTCACGCAGCAAAAACCTCAAAATAAAAATGAATAAATAACTTCGAAGTAGCAACATAAATAAAACGATTATGTAACTAGTTTAAATACAAATAGACAACAAACTCTTAAGTAAACTTATGTTTTCATATTTTATTTTACATTTCGTTTACTTTACATTCCATATAAACTTACTTCTAGGCCTTTTAATTTTCTTAAAGTTTTATTAGGGGATAATTTAAAGGTATTTTTGAATAAATTCTATATTATCTTAATATAAACAATCTCCATATTAAAGTACAGGATTCTTATATATATTGTGTTTATGTTTAAAAAAAAAAATATTTATAATTTGAGAACAGTTGGAAAAATACGTCTGTGTATTTGTTCAGTTTACATTTGTATACATTCCGGATATCCCAGAATCAAATGAAATAAAATTATAAAGCTTAGTTCAATATTTTTTTTTATAATAAGACCATCATTGTTCTAACGTTTGAAAATTCTTTGTGCAAAGGTTAAGAATATTATTGAGCGAAGCCTTCAGTTTCCTAGACTTGGAACCTATTCTGAATTAATCAACCCTAAAACCTTCAGTAGAAAGCCTCGGTTGGAAACTTTAGGTTGTTTGGATCAACAGAGGTTATCAGTTAATATAAAGTCAGTTTTGGCCATCGAAGACTGAGAAATTGGTCATTATTAGCGTTCCCAAGGTTACAGCTTGCCTGTAAAACCGCTAGGGGATCGCTCTCGCTTTATCCTGAATGGATGTCACACTCTGTAGTGGCCAAACGGTTAGAGATATTAGAAAGAAACCTTCACCATTGTGTTCAGCATCAAAAAGTAGGTGACCACGTAAAAAAAAAGCAGACCTCTAGGACCACTCCCTGAGCGGATAGGGGACCGTTTTTGCTTTTTATACTGGATATCACACTCTACAGTGGCCAAACGGTTAAAGATATTAGGAAAAAACCTTCACCATTGTGTTCAGCATCAAAAAGAAGGTGACCACGTAAAAAAAAATCAGATCTGTAGGACCACTTCCTGGCCGGATAGGGGACCGTTTTTGCTTTTATGCTTTGATGATGTCACACTCTATAGTGGCCAAACGATTAGAGATATTAGAATGAAACCTTCACCATTGCGTTCAGCGTCATAAAGTAGGTAACCACGTAAAAAAAATCAAACCTGTAGAACCACTCCCTGACCGGATAGGGGACCGTTCTTGCTTTTATGCTTGGTGGATGTCACACTCTGTAGTGGCCAAACGGTTAGAGATATTAGAATGAAACCTTTACCATTGTGTTCAGCATCAAAAAGTGGGTGACCACGTGCCAAAAAATCAGACCTGTAGCATCACTCCCTGACCCCCCACCCTAGGAGTGTTTTTTGTTAATAATGGGTTGCTAAAAACTAAGAAATCTGATATTGTTTTAATTTCCTTATTATTATAGATGTGATTGTTGCGAATGCAAAAGGCGCAATTGTTTCGTTTATTGTCATTGTACCTATAATGAGTACCTCTGCTATTTCAATACGGCAAACATTTTGGATTAAGGTAGCATGTTTCTTGTAGCATGTTCTCGTATATTTATTTGCTCGAATTTATTTTGTATATTATTATGTTTTTTGAAATGTATATGTATTTATTTATTGGTCGATTACTACTATTAAGTGCAGTCTCCGATGACAGAGGTACCCGTTCTATGGAACAATTTAAGAGTTCTTATAGAAGATCCAGGGGAAAGATACTGAGGTACTTCCCCGTGGTCTTTCTCAGGAAGCCTTTACGGAACGGCTTCAGACCCGAAGAGTAAGTGAAGAGACAGACAAACACAGAAAAAAAAATTAAATATCCTGCCGGTGCAGGGATTCGAACCCAGGTTCCGACACATCTGCCTCATGGGACATCGCAGCCTAAACCTGAATAGCTATTACAGTAGATTAGGTTTACTCAAATTTTGATTAGCCTTATTTGATACGTCAGAGTTAATTTTTTTTAAATAATCTAGATTAAAAAAAAACCTTCCAATGTTTACCTTAAAAATAAAAAAAAATTAAAAAAAAAATTATGGTTAAGTTTGTTTAAGTCAATTTGCTTCATTTGCATCTTATTGGAATTTCCATCTAATGCTTTTTCAGTTGGGACCTTTTCCTTCAGTCTGTCCTTCAGTTTGGGACCTTGTCCTTCATCATTCCTTTGAAGATTGAGATTGAGATGCAATTTTACAATCCGTCAGAGAAACTTCAGAGCCAAGATACTCTTTGACTCTCGACTAATTTCAGTCTTTTTTGGTTGAGATACCTTAAGAGCATTTCGCAATCTCAATTTTTTTAGTTAAATCTGGGGGCACGGCAGTGACCCCGCCAAGACGAGCCGAAGGCAGGAAGGGTACTACGTACCTTTTCTCGAAGCGTTTCGTCGTATTTTCGAACCCTCATAGCTTCGGCCTGAATAATACTAGAGAGCTCAAATTTACAGGATAAGATGCAGTTAGCAGACTAATGAAATACGCTACGTTTCATTTATCTAGCTTTTATACTTTGATTTTATTAATATCTAAAATATGTCGATTTCGTCCATGATTCACTGACTGACTGACTGACTCATGATCATCAAAATCTCTAGGGTACTTCCTGAAGTCCTAGAAAGCTGACATTTGGTATGCAGGCTAGGATTAGCACACAAACAACAACAACATTAAGAAATCTGTAACTTTCACCCTCCAACCCCTCATAAAGGGGGTTCCGGTTCTTTATTATATAACAATATCTGATAGGTATATCCCACCCAAAACATTTCATGTAAAATAAGTTGCCAAGACTCACATGCTCATAACGCTTT
>JAFIDM010006943.1:66085766-66139742 GCA_023159025.1 Thereuonema tuberculata
TGATACACAGTGCCTGGCATCATGAGTAAACGAAGCTGATAAAGAGTGCCTGGCATCCTGAATAAACGAAGTTGATACACAGTGCCTGGCATCATGAGTAAACGAAGCTGATAAAGAGTGCCTGGCATCCTGAATAAACGAAGCTGATACACAGTGCCTGGAATCATGAGTAAACGAAGCTGATAAAGAGTGCCTGGCATCCTGAATAAATGAAGCTGATATACAGTTCCTGGCATCATAAGTAAACGAGGCTGATACAGAGTGCCTGGCATCCTGAATAAACGAAGCTGATACAAAGTGCCTGGCATCCTAAGTAAACGAAGCTGGTACAACCGCCTGTAACACTGAAATCCAGAGTAACTCAGAGATGTATTGTGCAGGAACTTTGAAGCTAAATTAATATAGAGTATACCTCCTCTATTAGATATGTAAGATTGAGACCAGTTTGGTATTTTCAGAACAAGATTGTTGAGCAGTTTCTGCAGCAAAGCTTGTCACTTCTCCATCAATGCCGCTTGGAGCTCAGGAATGGTTCCAGTTAGTGGTCTCCTCAAACTATCCCAAGCACGCTCTATTGGATTGAGATTAGAGAAGTATGTCCACTCCATTTGGTATTTTGAAATGTTCTTTTTCCGTCAGACAGTTTTATCACCGACCAACTCGATAATCAATTAGAGTGAAACACGTTAGTCGTGTCGTCTTGCGTAATACGAGAGCCCTTGGTCTCTAGTTCAACTGACACAAAATTATTCAGCTGCAAAGAATAGTTATTGAAAGGAAAACAAAATTATTGTCATTTAGAGAAACTACGGCCCGTAGTTTTTTGTTCTTTGGAAATGTTCATTGGAACCCGTATCTCTTCGCTTTGTCTACGTTTTCCGAAACACCCTGTATTTCTGCCTAAAGATTATTTCCTGTCAAATGATGATCTTATTATTGCAATAACAGATTTACGATGCTTTTTAGTGCAATTGAATTGAAAACTATCAGCCAAGCAAAATATGAATGACGTGACCAGTTTTAGTTCTTCACTCTAATACTGTATTGTTTGGATTTGCCGTGTTCAATCCACTTGTTCGTAAAGATCAAGGTCGTCCAAGCACGACGAACGATATTCGACTAGCTTTAGAGATGTTGTCTTATTACTTCCTATAGGAGATAAATCAGGGAACCTTGTGAACAAGAGAGTTCACACCTTCGGAATCCGTTGGATGATATATGCATTAACCTCCTGCAAACTGGTGACAGAAGTGCATTAGAGAAATGACGGGAAATGACGTAACAGAATCTCGGCAATTTACCTGCACAAACAGAAGGGTGGTCTCAAATCATAACTGCTAACATTCCAAATCAGAATCCCTATTTTGAAGACCTCTGATTAGAGCTTATCAACAAGTACTGGATTCCGGCACTGATCTCTGCAATCCCAAATCCTGATAGAAGCACCATCTGCACCAAGTGGAAGCGAAGATACTGTGGTGCTTTCATGGCTGATGTTCGACTCATCATTGGATACATACCTGGTAACGATGAATGATCAGAGACAAGTGGCGCATAAAGATTTTGTCTGTATACAATTTCTTCCAGCTGTCGGAAGTAGTCCCTTTGGACAATGATGAATGCAATGTAGGCCAGAATTTGTCAGAATGTAGTGCTAATTCCCCAGGATCCTTAAGGGATAAAAAGATATTTTTATCTTTCTGTAATGCTTCTGCAATGTATAAAGATAAGTTAACGTAAAGTTAAACTTCATGTATCCATTGGAGATCATAAACGTTGTTGGCTTGTGATGAGCAGAACAATGGACTTCTTGCATCTCTAATTATGGGATTTCGTTCATACTGGAGTAGCTGCTTGGTAACACTATATTTGTTCAAGTTGCGACGTGATATCTACGGTGAATCAACGATTTTCTTATTATATGTTGCATCGAGTTTTATAGGGAGTCAACTTATTGATAACACTTTCTTTTAAACGTTATTCTATCTCAAGCGATAATGTAGAGTTTTACTTATCATTAACGAGTAACTGTAAGCTTAAATGAAAAAGATTAACTTTAACCATATGAATTCTTTTTTAGTATTGCCAAAAATACGTAATAAAAAATTTAGTATGTAATGAATTTTTGATGGTTTTTCAGTGCAGGTGAATTGAGAGCTATCAGCCAAGCAAAAAAAGAATGATGTCCCCACTTTCAGTCCTTCACACTAGGGTACTAGGTACTAGTACTGGATTAGGGTACTAAGTACTTTTATACGGAAGTACAATTTCGTACTATTATTCAAAAACAGAAAAGAAGATTCTTTATAGTCTTTGTTGTCAAGTGTATCTTGTATATAGATCGGAGATCCTTCGTCTTTATTGCTGATCGCATTCCTTACTTTTCAGAGATTGTCTTATATTCTTACCAGAATCGTTAAAGTAGGGCAAATCGTTGAATCAAAGATCGTGTGCAGAAATTAAGAAACATACAAATATTTCAGTGAAACTATCCTATAGTTTCTTAAAATATATAGAGATTAAAATTCCATAAAGTAAGAGAAACTGATACGTTTTAATCATATGCACATTGAATGCAAAATATGTTTAGTAAAGGTGTCGATCATATTATTATGACTTTTCTGGGCCCAGTGTCATTTCCCAAATTCAATCATAATGTGAAGAGATAAAACGACTTTACATATATAAACAGAACTACAGCAGATACTGCTACTTTAGTATGTCTATGCCTAGTGTGACAATGAAAAAAAGCTGATAATTTAGCAGCCGTTTGATAATCGTCTGAAAGTTGAAGATATTTCCGAGTTTTCCCTTGCCGCTGTTGATATAAGTGAACAACACCTGTCAAAACGGTGAAGATACCAGGATCATTCGAATCAACTGTCGCCATGAAGTGCCATTCAAAGCGTCATCGTAAGTTGTCCGGCAACGACTGTATTTACGTCGAATAAATAATCAAGGAATACAACCAGAGGACCAACCTAGTAAGTCACAAGCCACCGTGCATAGATTTCTTCTATCGATAGACACTGGAGCATACGCCCACTCCAGTACCTCATTGATTTGCACCCAAAAAAAAGCGTCTTGAGTTTGCACAGAGACATTATTTTTGGACCACGTAAGATTGGCAGAGGCAGATAAACCGCCACAACATGCATTGGTCCTGGCACCACAGTCCCATGCAGACAGGCTGACGATGGAAATATGATGATCTAGGGGATTTTTTTTCGTGGGTCAGTTTGGATCCCTTATACGGTCGAGGGTTCTCTTGATGTAATTGACTATTTGTTCGTTTTGTCACCTTTACAATGACAACGGTCTTTCGAATAGGTGATGATGTGTTCCCATATGATAATCTATCACCTATTTGTTCAATGTATACGTCCAGGAATGGAATATCAGCATCCTTCTCTACTTCAACATCAAACTGATTAGGATGAATTGGACAGAAAAGATCACATATTCCGAAAATAATAGATTCGTCTGTGTAACCCAAAATGTCGTCGGCAATAAAATTGCAGAGGCTGACCAATATCCAACAATTGAAGAGCTGACTCTTCTATGTACATCATAGTCCACTCCGCCAGAGATGCAGCAGCGGAGAGCCCCATAAAGAGCCCAATCGTCTATCTGAAAATATCCCCGTTGAAAGAGAAAAATTGCATTTTGAATACTGCTTCAATTAATGATTTAAGATCTTCGAAAGTCTGAAATTCACTGAAATGCTAAATTTTGCTGTTACTAATGTGGTCAATTGCCAAATATATTAAATCGATAGAGATGAGGTAAATAAGGATTTGGCATCGAGGGAAAATAATTGATAATTAGCACAAACGTTTTCCTCTTTAATGCATTATACAATTCTTACTATTGGTGACACTAAAAGTTGAGGAAACGTCTTGTTTCTGCATACGAAAATAAAGAATGTTAGAAACCCCCTCTATAGCAGAGTTGCGGCAATTGATAATAGGCCTGATGGGAAAAAGGCCCTCAGCATTTGCACTTTTATGTAATTTGGGAAGGGCTCTTAATTTAGGAATGTTCATAGAGCTGTTCTCATAAAATCTTCTACATACAACTACAATCAATCGTAAGGTCGAAAGGAGAGGGGTAATTTATGCTCTGCAATGCCTCAATAATAACTGTCAATATATAGGAGACCCGACGTATGGTCAAAGACCGCGTCGCGGAGCACAGCAGAGCAATAGTAAACCCTAATATTGAATACCTGACTTTCATGCATGCAATCTCATCTCGTCATTCCTTGAATTTTGCCCAACCTGAAACGATAGCATACTGCCAGCACCATTTCAAACGCAAGTGCATGGAATATTATTTTATTTTGACGTTACTGGGCGTTTATAATGATATTCTATCCGTACCTGTCATAGCTGAATACGGATGTAATGAGAAGCAAAAAAGGAGATAGAAGAAAAAAGAAAAAAAAATGATTAATTAAAAATTAAAATTAAATTTGTTTCAATCGCAGTACGAATTTATTATTTTTTTGCTTGCTTTCTAAACTGATATTTTTGAGTTTTTCAGATCTGCACAGATGTCACTCACTCCTGGATGCTTTGTTACGAACTTTCCGAAACCAGAATTCAACTCGGTTTCAAAAAAAAAAAAAAACTAAACAAAACCGACTTATGATCATGAGCTTCAGCGCCTTAAACAGCGTCTGTGACCACAGCTTGAGTTTACAGTCCTCTTTTGCAACGCTTCCAAATACTGTTTACCTTGTTACTAAGATACCTGTTGCTGTGAAGAAAGCGCCCAGTATTCGTGTAATGCTGGGCGAACACGTAGCAACAAGCGGCAATATTGCTGGACAATATTGCCCATTTTGCTGCGCAAACACGTAGCAACAACTGTGTGTTCGCGCGTGATAACGGTTGTCAGCAATAAAAATGAGCAATATTGTCCAGCAATATTGTCGCATGTTGCTACGTGTTCGCCTAGCTTTAGTGAAGGCCCAAGAACATGGTAAGACCTAGACCAGTTGTTGCTCGACAGTCGGTCTTCAGCGACCATTCTGAGCGAAAAATGTCGCTCAGTGGCTGGATTTAGTTTTTGAAATTTTCTAATTCACTCGGGTATGAGCAACTCACACCAATTACAGTGAAGCATTGGAATACCTTAGTGATGTCTTGCCCATTCGTAGAGTCGGCTGGGAAATTTGTCTCCACTTTATCTGAACGGAGAGCAATTATAAACATATTATCACAGTATTGATATAATCTTTCGAAAACAAAACTTGAATACATTAGTTTTTTGCTTCAAAATTTATCAGAGAGCATTTAAAACTATAGACTTCTGTTTTTACACAGTATCGCTCACTAGTAAAGAATTAAAGAAATTCAAAAATAAAATGCCTCAGGATGGATCTTGCTAAATGTTTCTTAATTTCTAAATGTGAATTTTGTCAAAGTAAAGCCTACAATCAATCAAATTCAAAACTTTAAAAATTTTCGCTGATTGATTCAGAGAGTAGAAACAGCCCAATATCAAAGTTCCACAAACATGGAACATTCTGCTCACTGTTTAAATATTTCCTGAGTTTACACATCCTAGGGTATTAATTTATATATAATAATAATGTGAAATAAAAGTATTCTATCGTTACTTGTAAGTTTACAGTCTCTCTGTAATCTGAGTTATTATAATACATATATATCTGCCTGATTGACATAGAAAGATAATTTTTTCCAAAGAAATCAGTAAAGAAAGCAAAATCAGTAAATAAATATAAAGATGATTGCATAAAACTTTATGGGAAAATGGACTTCTTCGTATTTTAATTGAAACTACCTAAGATTTACTTTTGCTTTGTAAATTACCTCAGACTAGAACAAAAGAAAATACCTTTAAAATGATCTGTTAAAAGTTATTTATCCTAAGCTGAAACACTGAATATAGGTTCGGACAATAAAAAAGAAGAGCCCCTTTTGATTTGGGTACATTTAAGTAAGAAGCTACAAACCAACCCTGCTAATTCGGCAGTTGAAGAATCATTTGAGTTTTTGGTTGATTTTGGTGAAATTGGACAATTATGTGAATCTTCTTCCAAAAAAACAATCTTCACACGAATTTCCACGAACATAAGTTAAACTGTGTACTGTTTTTTTGACTATATACTGTTTCTTGTTAGAACAATTTTTGGATTTACCAACGGATATTTGAAAGTTGGCACGGTAACTATACCTTCTTTTTTTTCTTAGTTGATGTGATGGAAAGCTTGCTTTTATTCCATTGTAAATCCTATAGAAAATATAAATTTGTTCCAATAATAATGAGCTACGGTTTAAAAGTAAATTTCCCAATAATTTGGACAATTAGCGTTAGGACAAATATATTTACGATTAAACACTGATTTTACTAGGTATTCAATAATTCACCTTTTCATGTAATTCATCTCATTATTTTTTAAAAACAAATGTTTATTTAAACATAAATCCTCTAATCTTAAAACTTTTGGTTAAAAAATCATAATATTGTAAATACATCTTCTGAACAAAAATTCAATAATGTTTTTGTTTCATATTTAATTGTTTCCATATCTAAATAGATGTTTTGAAAGTTATTCATGAAATTTAGGTTAATCGTGCTTAAAATGAAGCATCAAAGTTAGGAAGGTTAGGAAAGACTGCTCTGTCCCTCCTATTTGTCAGCCGGACACATGTGGGTAGCACCACGAGATAAAATCCTGATTCTCATTTCACGAGAGAGCTGGGTGATTTTTAGGAAGGAAATGCAGGAAATTCAATAGTGAGCAAACTATTAGGGTCATCTCATTTTATCATTGATTTATTTACTTCGGAAGAGATACTTGGAGAATCATTATCCTTTTCAACAATTTTAAATACATATTAGTCGGTATACTTTTGGAAGCAATATATCAATCTTCAAAGAAGAAAACATAGTAGAGTTCCTTAGAGATCTAATTTTTTTTTAATTAAACCTCAGATATCTTATTCTACTGAAATGATCATTGCACTAATAGAAGTCACATAATGAACACTAGAAGTTTTAAGAATATAAGGTGTTCTGACACATCGCCTTTCCACAGTAACTGACGTAGAGTCAATATTGATTTTCAGACTTACGTTTGTCGATTTGGCTGATGATCGCAGGAACCTTTACCTTCGGACTTTTTCCTTATCTTTGTGATGTTGCAACTGTAAAATATCTAAGTACAAGTACTCCTATGCAATATATCTATCCTACAGTCGAACTAATCTAACTGTATATTTGCAATCTTTTTCCAAATGGTTCTTTGTTGAGAAATGAGCACAAGAGGGTGACAAAATCTCCCATATTAATACATTGGAATGAAACAATTGGATTTCACTCCTAAAGAAATGAGTATTAACCTTCTCTTTCAATTATCACAAGATTTGATATGATTCAAGTTAATCTGATTTTACCAACTTAAGTAATGGGGATTTAAAAACTGATATCATAAAGAATCATAAAGGAGATTGGAAAAAGAACAAAGAAAAACCCCAAAAAAAAAACACCTTTTTCTTTTTTCTTTTTCCAATCTTCGCATTTAAATATTTTCACTCAAGATTCTCTGTAATAACTATAATAAAGAGATTCAATTTTTAGTAACAAACAAATAGGTTTACAATTGTTTTATTATTAAAACGCAAAAAAATAAAAAAAATTAAAAAAAAATTCCCTCCTATTGTAATATTATGTGCATCGATTTTAAGAAAACAATTGACAAAAAAGTCTTTTATGAAACCAACAAACATCAATGAAATATATACTACTTCAAAATTGAGTAAAATTCCTTTTTTTTCCGCCTTGGGAAAACGAACAGGATCTTCAGAACAAAACAAAAAAATCATGACCAGCAAATTACAAATGAATTAAATGAACGATAAAATAAATAAAAAGCCTCAACATTTACCAATAATAATGAACAAACAATACCCTATGTTCACAATTAATGTCCTGACAAGAAATTTCTTTTTTTGTGTGTTACCTTAGATGTCCCGTTGTGTATCTCGTGTCAGAAATTCTATTGTGTGCGTAGGGAACCCTGTGAGGTGATGACTGGTCCTGACTGATAAGCACCAAACACATTGGCAATTTTCTGGGTTGACTTCAACGAAGCTGTCAAATTTAATTTTAATTAAAACCGTGAAAGAGTTAAAGCCACTTCAAAACACGAGATCATATTTAACAATTACTTTTTTTTTGTTTTGTTTAAAATTATTTAATTTTTATTGAAACTGGATTTAACAAACCTTTCTTATCTTTTATTGATCATTAAAAACAAATAATAATCTAATTAATAACAATAATTAAAATAATAGAGAAAAGCTAAAACAAAAAAGTTTTCTATTTTTTTTACGGAAGTTGTGTTCCAAATATCGAACTAAACTAATCGTAATTGACTGGATTAGAGGAACAGCAACTAAATTCTACGGAACACCTAGATTTTTTAACTTTAGGTTTTTTTTTTGCTGAGATAAAACATTCTTTTGGAGTAGGTTGTTGATGTGGCCCAGTTTCCATGTGACTGTTGTCGGGGAGTAGTTCTTCTCCCACCTCTGCTCGACATCTGCGGACACGAGGTGGTGCTGTGTTGCGCCTCCCCCTCCAGATCCCCTCCCCCTCGGCAACAGCCAGTCGCAGGCGCTCGACGATCCCACGTAATCGGCGTAGGAGTCCGGCCCTCTTTTTGCTTGCTTCTCCTCCCATTCATTAATAATGTTCCGCCACCCGAGCGGATCGACTGTTACCATTGTAGCTTCGTAATTGTTTAATTTGCGAGGAGCCAATGCGAGTGGCGGACGAGTCCATGAGCGCCACCAAGCGGAGGTGGGTGTAGGAAGGCGGCACCACGTTTCGGTTGGTCCGGGCCCCGAAAATTAAAACGAAGCCCCTACTCCTCCTCATCGCCGGGTAAAAGCCTTGATGCGTAATAACCACTCCTCAAATTCAGTCCAATAGCCTCTAATCGGGAACAGTTTCGCGAGCGCGGCGAAGCAAGCTCCCCCCGTCGGCCCAAGACCTTCCGCCTGGTAATTCGATTAGGCCTGGAATGCCTAAATGAGAAGCTCGCAGATTGACATGCGCCACAACAAAACATAAGCGACAATCTAATTTCAACAATCGGAAAGTTGCGAGTGTGCGAAATCCCGCTCGTGTGCCTGTAACAGCACCGCCGGAACCACACTAGAACTTTCGGGCGTGCGGGGGGAAGTTTTATTTTTTTTAAGTTCCTTACCTCGAATATAAACGTTCGATTCCGGCGCCGAAGTTTTTTTTTTGAACCCCCCCCCCCCCCCCGCATACGGGGTTCTGACAAAACCCCCGCAAACTGTTCCCCGCTCTCGCCGAAGGACAACTTACCTTACACCTGCAGCCATGGATTACCCGTACCTGAACCAGACGGGCTTTGAAAGCAGCTGCTCGCTCTCCACCATGGACCCCTCCCTGTCCAACTGTAATCTGCAATGCTCGTACGGCGACCTGACGAGTTGCGGCCAGGTGACCCAGGCGTACCGCTATACGACGGCGATGCGGTCCTTCCCCGGCAACCCCTCCGCCATGGCCGGCGGCAACTGCGCTGTGATGTCCCGCCCGAGAGATCACCACCAGCCAGCCGTGTTTCCAGCCACCATGAACCTTCAGAGTGAGTGCAACGCCTATTGCTTACATTAATTCGTTTATCCGATCGACCCCCGGCCTTACATTGCAGCCAAAATTAAATAATTTAATACCGCCAAGTTTATTGTGAATAATCTTGTTTCCAACTCCCGTCGTGGGCTATTTATTAAGCAACGATCGTAGTGTGGGGGAGGGTGGGCTTTGTAACACATCTTAAGGCTCTCTTTTTAATCTCTTCATTAAAGCAACGAAATTAGTTAAGACATCACTTTACGATTTCGTACAAAAGTGAAGAACTTTCAGCCTCCTTCTCAATTCCTTCCCTTTTTCTTTTGTCGGACGAAGCCCGGAGACACTTTTCTTTTTTTTTTTTCTGTCAGACAAGAATTTTTCTAAAATCTGATAGAATCAAATGCCTCCGTCGGATGAAAATTCGATAAGGGTAAAAAGGATGGCCCACTTCTCGCAAATCCGTTTTCTCGCGAACTTGGGCGGTAGTGGGGGGACTCTCATCGGGTTATGAAAGATTGGATTTTCATATCTTCCTCTTAAAGAGGGGTTCGGCAGGAAAACGAATTATTTTTCTAATTGACCGCGAGGAAAAAGAATGACCTTTCCGAATCACACCAGGGTATACACGTAGGATCCCGCCCCTCAACTACACAAGGATTTAGCCCCATTTTTTTTCCGGTTTTTTTTTTTTTTGACTCCCTATCGCGATATTAGTTTAGAGGCACTTGTATTCTTTTGACTTGAACATCATTGAATCTCTGCCGCCGAAGAATCGCTCTCGAATTCGGCTGAGATCTCAGCTACTGTAGGCAGTGCTCAGATAATTCCGGTACGTTAGAACAGTTCTTTTTTAAGAATTAGTCATTTCTTTCGTTATTACTTTTTACTGTTATTATTTTAAATACCTTAATTCCTTTTCCTTTTAGTAAAATTACATGTTTTTACATATTTGATTCACTTTTAAAAAGAATTGAATCTATTCAATCTAGGCTTAGAATAAATGGTCTGTTGGTGTAGAATATATTTTTCTAGAATATATTGTAATTCATTTTAATAAATAATTTAGCTTTTTTTATTTAAATGCATTTTGTATATTTATCCAGAAGTTTTCTTTAATCTTAACTCTTTAAAAATTGTTATAAACAGTAAGTCAATATTTAGGTAAGAGTTTATTTCATACAACTAATTTATAACTGAGCTCATATTAACAGTGAAGCTTTCTTATTAAATTGTACATATTCTTAAAATCTTGTCAAACATTGAATTAATTTTTAGTATTTTACATTTTAAATATGAGAACATGATGCTTGTAAAATGTGAATCTTTTTTTTTCTTTATCAAAAAACTATTAAAAAAGTATCTAAAATATAATTTCAGTTTAAAAAAAATCGAAACATTACGCTTAACATTCTATTTTATTGTACATTACTACTCAATTCTTCTCTTAAAATGAATCGTAGCACTGATACGATCTCTGAAATTACGAAATACGCAAATAATAATATCTAAAGAATTTTAAGTATAGGAGTAATTTTCATTAAAATGGAGTAAAAACAAGAATTTAATTTTTTTATAAAAAAAAATTACTACTTTCAATTGAAATACGTTGTAATAGAAATTTGGAAATAAGAAAAAAAAGAGTTATTTGTAAAGTCATCTATCATCAAATATGTCCGTGGAACTGTAACAAGTTACACGTGTTATATATTATTTAGCTTCACTTATCTTTTTCGCTGTTTAATTGTAAGGTAATCCATAAAAATATGTTGTTTTTCTTATTAAAAATTAAATTTTGTTGATTCTAGCGTTTAGTTCTTGAGCGTCTCCTTCTATTTTAAGTGGTTTCTTCAGTTTTTACGATGAACTTTACATTAGAATAATTTCCTAACAATTTTGTGAAGTTGCCGCAGATAAAGTTTGAGATTTTGCTTCTTGAATGTTTAAGTTTTGTTTCTCTTCACAAGAAATAGATAAATCAATGTTAAAGCGCTGACTGAGAAAACTGTGGACGATTTGTTTTGTCTATAAGTACGAAATTGTCTTCCATTTATCTTCATTTCTATTCTTTTTTTTTTCTTCTTCTTCTTCTTCTCGCGACAGACATTCACAAGCAGTATTTTCATGTCGCTCTGAAATTGCTTTTTCAAAGAATTTGTAAATGTTAAAATTTGAACAACAATTTTTTTAAGCAACGAAATGTTGATCCTTCTCTTTATTACGGAGAACTAAAACACGAGACTTTGATTGGATTTATTAATTAGAAACTGGGTTCATTTTAAAATTTGGTAAAACAGCAGTTGTCAGGAACTAAAACAAATTAACTGAAGTTTAGTAATCAAAATTTGCATCAATAAATTTTAAAAGTATCTTAAATTTTGTATTGTGAATATATTCATTAAAGTTATCAGTTTTAAAGAGTTTAGATTGCCTACGATTTCACAGTAATTTTGTCTTCGATGTAATTTTACTCTACGAAATTTTAATAACTTTGCTTTAAGTTGCTAATCTATAAAAGCTCCTTTTTGTAAGTTTTGTTAATTTCAATAGAAGTCTTCGGGAATCTAAAAATGGCATTTTATCCTTAAAGTTCATGAAATCTTAGGAACGATTTTAAATTCCTTAGATCTTATATCTTAGATCTTGAAAACATATCTTAGTGTCCTAGGAAATCAATATCTCACTAATAATTTGTATTTGAAAACATTCAATTAGTAGGTTAATGAATGACAAAGACTTCTGTTGAAATATTTGATAAAGAGAAAATGAAATTAGGATTCCCTTATAGTTATAGTTTGTTAGCAGGCAATCTACAATTAGAAAAATCTTCTTATAAAAATTAACAATTGAATTTCTGTTTTTCTTCTGGATTTCTTCTTTATAACTCACAGATAAAGAATCTCATCAGTTTCTTTTCCTAAATCCCTTTCTTCTGTGATTTTGACTTTGATGAAATGTGAGAAACCATCTTCACAAAAAAAAAAAATGTTGATTTGGAACTTTTTTTCTTATAAATTTAAGAAAAGCTTTTATTATCCGTAAAAGAGTTTTCTAGAATTTTATTATTTCAGGTTCCAAAAAGCTTCTAATTTAGAGAAAAAAAAGTAGGCCTACAACTGTACATTATTAATAATACATCGAAGCGCAGTGGTGCCTTAAGGAATAAATTACACAATGAAAAAACTCACTAGATTCCAGGCCTGGAATTGTTTGTAAGGACAAAATCATATCTCCTGACTTTGTTGTGTATAAAGAGTCGATTTTAAAATAGAATGTTATATAGATTTTTACTCTATTTTTACTTGAAATAAAATTGGATGGTGAAGAGGATTGGGACATTTTATTTTTCTTAATCGTCTTCGTTTACAGCGAAATAAATACAAAAACACTTGTTAATAAAATATTTAAATACGAAAAATAAAAGTGTAAAAGAGATTTTTGATTAAGCAAAAATGCGAAACGGCAAAAATAAAACTAAAAATCAGCTCTTACTTTTTCGAAGAGTAAGAATCTATGGAGTCCTGTTGTTCTCAGGTATTTCTGAGTGAGAATCTAAGTCGGTCCACAGCAAATGTTCTTCGCCCTAAGGTCGCTTCCTTCATTGCATGAAGTTGATCTCATTAAAGGGGTGGGAGGGGGAGGGAATTCCCGCCGCTTGTTAATGCTGCCCGAAGATTACCGGAAATTCGTCTCTGATGAAGTTTTCTTCAATTATTCGGTAACAATTAAGGGCTGTGATCAGATTAAAACTAATTTGTAAACAATATCCCTCCATTTGATACCGAGATATGGAGGATTTTTTTCCCCGGATCCCCATCATCCCGTTGCTCGCGACTTAACGAAATTTATCGGGCTTAATCTCATTTATTTTCTCTTTTTCGATCAGTAATTAAGTTTCTATCCCTTAACATCTCCGGCTCTATTACATTTGAACATGATAACTTGTGAAGTTTTGCAATAATTAGTCGCGCCTCTGCCGCGCCAAGAACAACAACGCGCCCCCGCCCGCGATCACCGCCACTCGACCGGCGGAGGAGAAGATCGCACGCCGCCGGAGACAGTACTTGCCCGGCCGCCGCCAAGACCTTAGCCGCTCCGTCAGCCTCTTCCTCCTCACCGTAAATAATTTTCGGCTTTATTATCATTTTATGTGTTGTGTTAATATTGCATGCCAGAGACATACATTTTTACGTGGCTCTGTTCAGATTTTCTCTGAAAATTTGCTTTTGCAAAACTTAGTCGTTTTAGACCAAAAGATAATTTTAACAAAAGCTAACTTGAAACACAAACATTCTCGATCTACGACAGCTACTAAGGATTTGAATTTTATCTTTAGAGGTTATGGGAAGTTGATCAGTATTTTTAATTAAGTTTTAAAATCTAAGTAGACCAGAATTTATTAGTACATATTAAATTTAAGCTTCAAAACTAATAGAATTATTAATTGAAATGATTTCGTCACTTTTCCTTATTATTTCTTTTTAGATTTGTTTGTTTTTCTAGTTTTCTTTCTTTCTTTCTTTCTTTCTTTCTTTCTTTCTTTAATTTATTTATTTTGCTTCTTAAACAAAAGCAAAGTTTAAATTAAGACTTTTAAGTTGTAGTTTCAAATATATATATATATATATCTATAAAGAATATATATCTATATATATATCTATAAAGAACATATATATATATATATATATATATATATATAAGTTCTTTATAGATATATATTAGGCCACCCGTAAAGGACTTACAGCTTTAAAGTGAGATTACTATTAGATAAATAGTTAGTTTTGTTGTTGATCTTCGTATAATTTAAGGATTATCTTTTAACTTAACATATTTTTAATTCGTTATTTTATTGTTTCCTAATTTCATTTCATTATTACTTTACAATCAATAGTAAATAAAAATAAGTTTTTATAAATTATGCAATTCAGAAATAATAAGAAATATTAGAATAATAATTTATTTATGTAATCGAAATTAAGTTAAAAAAATATAGCTTTTTTTTTACTTTGTAACTTAACTTTTACCTAAAAAGTATTCGTTCTTTTAAACATCTACTAATTCACTGTAATTTTCAATCGGAATCTATTTAAACCTATCCCTTGCAAAGTACAATCCATTTCAAATTTCTATAGATCATTGGCAAACAGTGAGATTGATTTCCATTTGATATTTTTAACAATGGATAAGAATATTATAATATTCCAATCTTCTGAAACGTAAGCAAGACGAATCTATGTCATTGTTAGTCATCTATCAATGATCTATAGAAATCTGAGACAGACTAGACTTAAGCTTTTCTCTAATAATCATCATCATCATAATAATAAGTTACGTAGTGATAGGGATTTAAGCCACTTGTATCAAAATTTGCTAAAATATCTGTGTTCACTGAATAGAGAAAATAGAACAATTTTGCCCACTGGATGTTCAATGCAAAATTAATTCCCACTGGAAACCTCTTTCGGGAATCAAATATTAGAAGTAGTATAAAACAGAAATATCAATGAATATCATTCCAAATACAACAATACTTTTTATATCTTGTACCTAAGTTATTTACATATTTCACCAATAATGTAGGTATATTTAATAAAGTTGAAATTCTTTCCCTTTTGAAGAATATATTCTGAGTATTTTAATTGTGTTATATTAGTAATTATCTCTAGTTTATCTTCATAATAACGGCTGAATGTTAACTGAAGTAGTTGTTTGTTGGCTTGTTTCTTTGTTGTTGTTTTTTACTTTCTTTAATTCATATGTTAATATTTGACTCCGTGAGTGGAAACTTGAGTTGCCTTGATTTTTTCATTTTTTTTTTTTTTTTTATAAGAATAAAATAGACGAAACGGTGGCTTTTGTGTTAACGTTTATCATTTCCCAGGTTGTCATAATCTGCGCCATTTCTGTTTTATTCTATATATTGTTAAATTTCCGTGAATTCCCCCTCTATTCCCGGTTCCGCCCTTTGGGATTCGGTGGCCCCTGGAATTATTTAACGAATTGAAGCTCTTATGTACCCCAGTAAAAGTTAGTAAATTTTTCATCTTCTATCCTAGTGATAGCGTCTCCCCTTGGCCAAATGTATTTAAATATCTTTCATTAAATGTATAATACAGGACATGTTTTCATTTTCCTGCTGCTTCTTATCTATAACTTTAATATTCTTATGATTTAAGATAGAGATTGTAGCTACAGAAGAATACTTACACACTTTTCCTTTTTAATCAAGACTTCTGCGACTACATATACAAAAGTATTCCAGAAACATGGACTTTCGAGCCTTATCTTTTTTCTTTTTCTTTTTTTCTAAATTTGAAATTTATTTGTTTTAATGTTTACTGAATGATAATTCGTTTTCAATTAAAAATTAGAAAATTTTTATATTTTTATTTAGAATCTGTTTTATCAGAAATGATAATAAATACTTTTCCTATAATATTCTGATACTTTATTTATATCCGTTAAAGCCTTTGAATAACATTAATTAAAATAGTTTAATGTTTTTCAAATTGTTGTAGATTTAATGATATTTTGTAAAATGTTTTATTCAAATTTTTACAATGACATTAGAAATTTTCTGTAATTTTCCTAAAAACAGCCTTTTATTAATTTTTTTGTTTGTTTGATAATTCTTTTTTAAAATATTGGATTTATAGCAAATATCAGAAGGAGATGCTTCACTGAAAAATGATTCAATACAATTTTCATTGAAACTGAAATTTTGTGAAAATTTTTAACTTGATTTTTGTATCTCAGGATAAAAAATAAATAAATTAACAAATTAAGTTATCAAACAAAAAATCAAAATCAAAATTATTTGAATAATCATCAACATTGAGATAAAACATTCATTATTATTTACGAATGAATGCTCTTTTTAATTTTCAGGAGCTTAAAAATTCTGTATGTAGAATTCGCTTAAAAAAGGAGCATGAATTTTTGTTATTTAGGATTAAAAAAGATGCCACTTTTATTCTCACGTATCTTTTCTTTATAAAGATAATTTTATAATATCTGTATAATAAGACCACGAATAATTAAAGCTTAAGAAAAGACGGTAATAGTTGTAATTTCGATTGAATAACATTAGATAATTTGAATGTAACTAAGAAAAACAAATCAAAAATACAGGTTATAGAAAAATAAGTTATTATTATTTTATTATTATTCCAGGCAAATTAATTGCTTTATAAAAGTGTGAGCTGTGATGCACATTTCATTGATTTGAAAGGGGGAAAAACAGGAGAATAAAAGCTAACAGAATGTGGTTGATAACTTTCATTCGTAACAGTTTGATATTGACAATTCTAAATAGATTTGTTATTATCTTTGTATGAAACATTAAGAAAAATCAATAATATTTTTATTTTTTTAAAGGTTATTATCCCAAGTTTAAAAAAAAAGAAAAATTTCAGTTATTCTCCGGATATCCCCGAATAACATGAGATTGAATTAAAAACTGTCTTCACTTTGACTAACAATGGAATTCGGCTTCCTTTCCTCGAGTGTCAGCTCCAATTAGAATATAAAGAGGCTGTGGATAGTGTAACATTAGCAAATAAATAGAATTTACACACTGATATTAACATAGACCTTAAAGATTAAAATTATCTGTAAATACTAAAATCAAATTGTAATTTAAAAAACACAGAAAAGCGATTTTTTTTTTAATTTTAATATTTAATATCTTAATTGTACTTGTTTTTATTGTCCACTTAAAATGTTGAGAGTCATTGATTTTAAAAAATCTCAATTTAAAAATGGAAAAATCGTTCGAAGGATGAAATGAACGAATAAGTGAAATTACTTTTTTTTTATTAAATTTATGAAGTAATGTTACAACAATTTAAAAAATACACTTGGCATTAAAAATATTTCTTATTGTTTGATGCAATTAATGTTTACCTATAATTTTAAATCTCATTAAAATATAATTTCACTGGAAGTTACTGTTAATAGTTAGAATAGTTAACAGTAATTACAATATACTAAACGATATAAACTTTTTTTATTTCTGAAGTAAATTAATAATACTATTCCTTTCCAAATTAGCAATAAAGTCGGTCAATGTTAGATAATTAAAAGAATCATTAAGAAATAATATATCACTAGGTACTGAGTATCACAGATAAATATGAATTCATGTCCAGTTTAGTGAGATAAGAATTCAAATTATTAAAAACGCTTAGAATATAAAATTTAATATAAATAAATATTTATAAGTATTAAGGAAATGTAAAATTTCATATAAAAGTTATAATAATACATTGCAAATTTAAGATATCTATTATAATAAGAGAATCATATTAAAACATTATTTTGATTTTTAAGTGGAATTGAGACCCCTACTTATGCTTTAGGTTGAAAATATGTCTGCATTTTTGTTTTGACAATTCGATTGAGAGATGCTTAATGCGAGGAGGAGGTTGGACGAGGCCGCATGTCGACCGCAGCGAAGGCCGCCCCATCGCATTGGATGCCGCATAGATTGTGAGGGGATTCGGCAGCAAAGGCCGAGCTCTTCTCGTCACATTTTGAAGCATTCTCGGATTGGTTCGACTACAGTTTATTCAAAGCAACTGAATTTATGGGTTAGATCGTCTTTATTACGTGTGGAAACCATTTACAAACACTCTTAACTATATTCCGGGCTGCTCATTGATAATTCTGAACTTAATTGCTTTCAAAATTAATTCTTCTACCCAAACTACATTATCCCATTAACCTCCGTTTATTGAATGTGAAATCGTTTCGTAATGAAATACCTATGACTAGCACTGAACAGATTTGCAGGCACTTGTATCCCTAACTGCACTTTACTTACTGGGGAAAAAAGCATTCTACATTTTCGTGTAACTGAGTGATGAATAAACGAACAAGATAATTTAATGAATTTATGTTGTTTCGTTTCTAACTGAAATCTATCAAATTTTTACATATTGACAATTTAAAACTTAAAAATTCAAGTTCAGTTAAATTATGAGAGAAAAAAAATTATTAGAAGTTTAAAATTGTTGCAAAAATACAGAGGAATATATCTAATCATGGACAATATCTCTTGTCTTGATGTTAATTCATGAAGAATTTTTAAATCATTAAAAACAGCTGCAGGTAGATAAAAATCTTTCTTGATCTTGGTTTATGTTTAAAATCTGAAACAAATTGTTAGAATTTTTTTTTTCATTTCAATTCAGAAGCCATTTTGCCTTTGATAAGTTTTTTTCAAAATTAAATAGTTAAAACCAATAAGGATTTTGATAAACAAAAGCTTTCACTGTTGCGCTATTAAACTGGTAACAGGTAATTAGTACAAAACAAAATGAAGCACATTTGAAGGAATATTATTTTTGGGATAGAAGATATCGGATTATTTTCGCTTCTGATATTTCCGGTCTAAAATTTGCTTAAAAAAAAGAAAGACTGAAATTCTCCAATAGTGAATCTTCCATTTTAGAATATGATTCGAAGATGCGAAATTAAATTGAAAATTTACTCATCGACGAGACTTTTGTAAAAAGACTGTTCCTAAGAAGGGATTGAAATCGCCCGTTGATGGTTCGCAGCCTTTCCGTTGCTGCAGCGGCGTCGGGCGGCTGAGCCGAGGCTCCAAGCGGTCGGCGGAATTTGGCTCGGAAGACCGGCCGGGCTTTTGCGACGCCGGCACGAAAACCACAAGACGACGGAGCCTCTTAGATCTTGTCTAGTTAGCCTTTTGTGGCGATCCAGATATCTTAGGAGAATGACTACATTCTGCAAATTTCTATTTCGTAACGATAGCTACTTTGGCGGGAAAAGATCATTAGTGGTTGAAATGAAGTTAGATTTCAAATGCACGAGATCTGTATTTATTCTCTTGCTTTCAATCTAACATTGAACGAAATTATTGGATTTTACTGAAAATAAAAGGAAATAAAAATTGAAGAAAGGTAAATAATAAATACATCATTAAATAGTAAAAGAAAAACATCAAAAAAATAAGTCTCATTAATTTCATTTGGGTTATTTTTTATTATCTTTAAAAAAGAGGAAATGGAACGCGATTTATTATAATATTTATCATCTGCTTTAATTTCTTACATAACATAAGAACAATGTAGCAATTTGCGGATTACTTTTCATTTCAAGCTTATTCTTCTTTTGAATTTATAGTTTCTTAGTTATATATCTCTATATTTATTTATTTTTAATCCTTTTATTTTTTTACATGATTTTAGTTAAAAATTCAATTTAAAAATTTTCCTCCTTCTTTGTGAAATTGTCTTTCAATGAGTTCTTTAATAAGAAAAGTATGATTGTGATTAATGAAATTAATTTTATTTTAAGATTTAAGCAAAACGTTCAGGGATCTATAAAACAAAATCAGAATTACCCGCCTGCAGTTCGGCTTTGCTGCAACACACAACAATACAGTTTCAATAGCTCTGCCTTTTGTCTGTATCTCTAATGAAGTGGTTTTACTAACTATTTTATAAAATGAATACGACTTAAGAATTCTGTAAAGCGAAATGAAAATTTTTTACAAAAATTAGTAAATTTATAAAAATTAAAGCTTTTTTGTCATATCAAATAAAAAAAAAAGCCAATAAGCTAAATTCTGTAATTGAATGTATTAATGTATTAGTGTTTTCATCAAAGCTACATATTTTATAATTATTAATTGTAATTTATCGTTGTGTAATAGATAAAAAAAGTAAAAATATATTAACAATTAAGTTTGCATTAGGCTACTACAATTTATTATTTTTTTTTACATATAAGAAATGCTACCTTTGTAGTCTAATAATAGTGTTGCATTCATAGGGTAAATTATAATAATTATTTATGGATGAAATGGGGAAACAACCTTGCATTTAAATTGATAAACTGTGCCTAGCGTTGTACAATTTCGATTTTTGATTGGTAAAGATTCTGTGATTCTGTCTATAGTTTTTCATTAACAATTTAAGTCCGTTCCATTTCCTCCATGAACTTAAAGTTTACAAACATCAAATTTCACACCATGTAATAAATATTAAGTAAATTCCTCCCTCATTTGGTGTTGTCAAATGCTACTTTCTTTAGATGATTGTTATGATTTATAAGTAATGTGATTGTAATATATCATTAAAACGGATCTTCCAAATTGAATTTGTCGTAATAAACTCCCGAAATGAGTCCTTGATTAATACACCCATGAATTTGGTTTTTGTAAGTAACTGAGTCGTTGCTCGTGTTTTATTTGCATGTTTTCAAATAATGGATTGAAAACCTGTTTGCCATCGGCACCACCGATACGGGCGAAGGTCGGAGGCAAAGATTTATCGTTATAGCTTCGCACCAAGTCCTTTCCGCTTAATTGCTTTCATTGCTACCGTACGTTCGCTATTTCCACATCTCGCCCTTACAATAAAGATCTAGATTGTCTCGAAAATTTCTTGGTATTCGTCGGTGCACGCAAGTTGGAACGCTTCCATTGGAGTCCGCCTGCTAAATGGTTTTCTATGCAACCCTGTGATTTAATCAGCCACGAACCTATCGAATAATGCGGTATTGAAAGTGACATTCATTCGAGGCTGCCGGAAAATAATAGCTGCCTGGAAATAGAAGGCTTTGACGGAAGAGAAAGAAACAGGAAAGAGCCTTTAACATCGGAGGCTGTTTTGCCAGCGATTATCATAATGAAATATGATCACGAATTGGAATCTGCACGGAAAGAATTGTCTGTTGAGAAACGAACGCTAAGCAACGTGAGATTCGGAAATGAAATGACTTTCAAAAAAGGATTTCGAGCTTCTTAAAGTAAATCATTATTTTTATTTGTAGAGAATAAATGATAGTTTACAAAGTAAAAAGCAAAAAAATGCAAAGAAATTTAACGTGCTGTGGAAATGATTAACTAAAGAAAAGGAAAAGGGGAAGGCGGGGATTGTTAGGGGAAGGCGGGGATTGGGCTGATGAGTCCGTAGAAGGACGAAACGGCCGTTCCCAATTCCTTCCCATAATCTAATCAGAAAGGCAATTTCTCCTTTTATTCAGGTGCTGCTTTTCCTTTTCTTTAGTTAATAAATGATAGTGTTAATGAATAAATTATTCGAAACATGATACAAATTCAGGAAGTTTTTTTTTACTGTTGCATCATCTCCTGTAAAGTGAAACAATTATTTTTAATTTAAATTTGGTAATATAATAACGAATAAATTATTGCAATCGAATTAAGGGAATTTCCTAATTAAAGAAATATAAATAAAAATTAAAGATAAAATTCATTAACACCTTAAAATTACACCATTTCACATGAAATCGAGTTACAATAAGAATAAATCACACATATTTCGAAACACATTAGTTTTTTTTGTTGTTTTTTTAAAGAAATCAAGATATTTCAAAGCATTTGTTTTACATTTTGATTGCATTTAATTTGAATTTTAATGAGTTACATGATTTTACTGATTAAAATTCCATTTTGGATGTTTCTCTTTTTAATAATGTTAATATTATGACAAAGTAAGATTTTTATTAGATCCTTATTCTTAATTTAAAAAAATTGATTTAAAATAATAAAACTAAAATAATATTTATAATGTAATCATTGTTAAAATACTAAAATAAAATTTTTTGAATGGTATATTTTAAATTACAATAAAAAGTCACTTTGAGATATAAATTAAGTATTACGATGCATAATAAAATTACATTCTATTTACATAACCCAATATAAGGAATTAGGAAGATATTCATTAATTTCTTATTTGTTATTTATTATAATTTCTTTCTATAATAATGGATCTTATAAAAATAAAGGGAGGCTAACTTATTAAGGAAACCATTGAAGATAAGAAGGGAATCCACCAAAGGTCAGCAGAAAATGAATGGGATGCATGAAGGAAGTGTTTCTAATGCATCTGCTGAATATAAACGAAAAAAGTTCAGAAAATGTCACTGAAGAGACGGAGAAGGGAATTGTTTCTTATTCTCCAAATCCTATTTCCATTTCCGTTAAATATGAACTGATTCTCACAGTTCCAATTCTTCATAGACCCTTTCAATGTCTTGCATTTTTATGTAAAAGATTTAAAACCATTTGTTGATGTTTTTCAGCTAATTTTAAATTACCGTAAATTAATTTTATTATTGTTATAATGTTAATAAAATAATAACATTAATATCGATAATATTAATGTTAATAAAAATATAGATTTTCTTGTTCTAGTCCCCATGAAGGAATTAATAATATAGCCCACGGAATAATAATATAGTCCACGAATTAGAGAACTACATTATTTTTACTAAGCTTGTAATTTTTCATCTTTCAAAACCAATGAACATAGTTAACAATGAAATAAATTTCTTCGTTCTTGCAGAAAATGTCAAATTATCGGAATTCGTTTTATCAATTTGTGTAATAATCTAAAATTGTCTTCTTATATATTTGTTTGAGGAAAAGAAGTTTGTTCTTGTTCTCAAACTATCCAGAGATAGAAACAGGAGGAGGTTTCCTTTTCCTGGAGATGACTGAAGGAATCTGTTGATATCCTTCAATAAGAAAACTGATGCTTCGTTGTTCGATACCGAAGCTTACGGAGGCGACAACATTAGCAAAAGATCGGAATAATAGAAAAGATTAATAAGAAAAAAAGCCCTGTTTTGATATATAACGAAAGCCACAAACATAAAAATTACGAAAAACTATCTAACTAAAACTATAGAATTTGAATTGAATCTGTCTAACAGGACTTAATGACTTTGAAGTGTTGTAAAATAAAATCCTACTATTGCTAAATAGTAAATAAATGGTTAACATAACATTTAATAACATTTCCTTATAATAAGATGGCTTGAAAAGAGAATGAAATAAAATAATTTCAAGGATTTCTTTGTAAAAAATTAATAGATAAAAAATTTAATGAAAGAAAGAACAATTTTGTAAAAAATATTTATTGGATAGTTATTGTCATTTTTCCGTAAAAGCGAATAACATTGTATTGATTTTAAAATTAATTCTTTATTAGGCTAGTTGAATATTTTGAGTCCGATTTTTTTTCTTCCGGGAAATTTTTGTATGTTTTGCTAAAAGCAATCATTTCAATTACGGATTCCCCCCCCCCAATAAAAAAAATCAATATTAAAATTAATGTTTTATAATTTATTTTAAATAATTTATTTTAGTGATTTATAATTACAACAGGGGGAAAACAACTTGTTAGTGAATGATAAAATGAATAATAATATAATCACATTTTGTTTAAAAGTCAATGTCTAAAAAAAATTAATATAAGACATTGATTTGATTCTCAAAATTTAACGAATGTAGAAAATATTCCAGAGAACGTAATCCAAAAATGAGAATCTATTTTTTTTTGGTATTTGTAATTCAAATAAACATACGTTTCCCAAACAATTTTTACATTTTTCAATATATAGAATTCAAAAGATTCTGTTTATTTAATATACCAAAGGTATTTCATTGTTTTTTTTTCTTTTTTGTCTGGGTTAATAATAGTTTTATCGCTCTGGTATATTTATTTATATAAAAATGCCTTTTGAGTCGAGCTGATACTCTGGGACGGCCGTTTCGAGCTTATTAGGCTCTCCTCAGCCAGAGCTAATCAGCCAGTGCAGGACTCAAAAGGCGTGTTTTGTTCTTGTTTTTCATTTTCTTGATTTTAGTCTTTGAGGGGTCACAGTTTCCATCATATATTCTTATATTTATTTATATTTGTATTTTTATTCTTTGCATTACTGATGGCATTATTCTGGGTATGTTGTCATGTGATTTCCTTCATCAACAATGCTACAATAACTACTACAGCGCGTAACAATGGTCATAAGCATTACTAATGTTGTTCATTGGGAAAATTAATCCATATGAATTATTGCGATCCAATTCAAATAATTTATTTCGCTTAATATTTTAAGAGAAGTGAGGCCTTGTTGTAACAGCATTATATAGGAAACATTTCTATAGGAAACTACATTCTATAGGAAACACACATAACTTATAAGATAAGATTCGCTACATATGTTTTATGGTAAGTGTTGAAATAAATTTATTAGTATAAAAAAAGCTGTGAATTCATTCCTATAATCAAATTTTTTCTTTAGAAAACATATAATTCCGAGTCACCAACGTTTAGAAAGAGGAAGGGACCTTTTCTTATGTTTTAGATGTGATACAATCAATGCATAAGAAGTTTTTTGAGAGCGTGAGATATTTTCTGGTGATGAAAGTTCATTAAACTCATTAATCGACACATTTACGATATGTTGACATTTGTGTTACAACAAATTCGTTGTAATCAACTTGTGTTACAACAGAAAACAATAAAGTTACAAAGAGGAATATTTTAAATCTGCTTGTTACAAAGCAGTTGCAATTTCAGCAGCTCTTAAAAACAAACCTGTAAAAACAACGTTGGTAATGAATGGAGTTTCAAACTATCCTTCTTTTCTTATCTGAATTGGTTTATACAAAATTTCACTTCATTTGTATCAGATTAAACTCAGAAGATAAATTTTTCCCTTATTTTCGAGAGTATTTTAGTTGTTGCAGGAAAAGAAAAACAAGCTTAAGAAAATACAAGGCTTAAGAAAAAAATGCTGTAGCTTTTATGAAAATTTTGTCAACTTATTCATCGGAAGAAAATTATTCAAAAAATTATTATCTTCACTCATATTTTCAGAATTGGCAAGAATAATTGAACGGCTTTAAATAAGTTTTTCTTTTCTTTTTGAAGTATATTGAAATATAAAACTTCATTAGAATCCGATTAGAAGCAATCAAGTTATTTCCTTTTGTATTTGTAAATCAATTAAAAAAAATCCTTTTTGTTATTCAGACTAAAAGAAATTATTTAATTCATTGTAAAAGTATTCCATAGGTTTTTCGTGGCTTAATTTCTGTGATTATATTCATTTTATTCAAGGCCTCACCATAATAGAAAACTAGCAGATTGAATATCCAAATATATGGACCTTTAATATAAGAATTTAGCTGTAGTACTAAGGACTCGAATTTGAGTATCTATGAGAGTAACTGTGTTGTTATCTATTTTCCAGAAAGTGAAAACGGTTTGAAGATATTTAGAATCATATAAAAATCGAATTGTATGTTTTTGAAATCAGATTGTTTATAAGATAAATATCATCAATGATAAAATCCTGCTTTGCACTGAATGGAAATGTTAGCAAAGCAAGAAAATACTTTAATGTATTTATATTAAAACCTGTGCAACAATGAATGAAACCATTTGTTTCTTTCCAGACCCTAGACATAAATAAAGGTAATAACAGAATACCTCTAAGTTCTATCGAGAACACTTTTAAAAAGGAAAAAAAAAACTATACAATTGAGATAATACGGATTTGAACATGGGAGATTTAAATTCGAATTTAAACAAAACCAAGATTTAAACATCAGCACAATTAGTCAGAGATTTTATTTACTTTTGAAAAAATAATAAAATGGATAGTCAACGAATTGTATTCATAATGATCAGTAGTTACATTGTAAATAATAAAATGTACTACATTAAATATTTCAGAAGTAAGTGTTTATCACTGTTTCCTATGATCAGCATCATTATGTTGTTATGCAAAATGTTAAATATTGTTATACAAAACAATAAATACAAAATTTATAAATTTTATTTATAGATAAATTCGTTGGGAATGTTTCTATATAAAAATATTGATTTAACTTAAATACAAAGAATAATTCAACAACAAATCTGCAACATTGTCTATGCATGAATAGACATCTTGAAATTTAATATCAAATTGTAAAATTTACAATAAAATAAAAATCCAAAGGAAAAGTTGATAATTATATCTTGGAGCACATTATCATTAGAAATAGTCATTAAAATAAAAATAAATAAATAAACACTTAGGGTTAACGAATAGAGAGTTTACGTTTTTTAATAATTATTATTAAATTATTATTAAATTTCAAAGGACGAGGAAAAAAGATCTCTCAATTTCATCTTTTGAGTAAAACTTACGTTATTTGTCCGCGTGTCATAGAAACAAATACGGAAAATCGTAGGATGTCCTGTGTGAGTCAATTGAGAGACCTCTGTTCTTCTCTAGTTCATGCAAATAGAAGAAAGCAATGATAATTACAAAAAACGCTGCTTAAAAGCACAGAGTCCCAGGAAACCCAATCAAGGTTGTTGGTATCTTCTTCTGCAACAGAGAGAAAAAGGCATTGTAATTTGCGCTAACCAGATTCGGCATAATGAAATAAGCCACTTACAGAATGATGATCGCCTCTCAAACACTCCCTCTGGATTCCTTATGAAACGGAATAATTCGATTGACTAGAAGCTCTTCATAAAGTGGGAAGCAAACCTTTCTTTCGTTAAAAGTGCTACCCCGTCCCTTACGTGTCAGATTCCAACCCTGCTAATTGTCCCAGCAATCTTTGGAGAGGGGAGGGTTAATGACGCTTCACTCGCTTGTAAACGCTTCTACAGAGGGAAGAAACACTTTCTGACAATGTTCTTTTAAAATCCAAAGAAAGTCATTCTTCCGTCACAATCATCATTTGTGTATTTCTCTGATCTTTACTATTTCTGTAAAAGCTTGATAATTTTGCATAAAGACTTCAAATATTAATTTTCATCAAAATCTATCCAACCATTTACGATTTAAGTTCTAAGATAAGATAAACGTTTCGTCAATTCCTAAAGAAACTTATAATTATAATAATAATAAAAAAAATTTTAGATTTTTAATTTGCTGCCAATTTTTGATTAATTAAAAAAAAGAATTAAAAAAAAGTTGAGTAATGATGAAGTTATTGGCGGTTTAACTAAATTAGGGCGCCAAAATATTTAACGTTGCCAATTTTGCAAAAATTAAAACCCTCCTAATAAATTTTAACTTTAATTTGCATTTAGATTAGTAAGTAAATAAATAGAGTTCTCAATTTTGTTTGTTCTTTTATTCCATTTTTTTTTTATAATTCTGAGTTAATTAGGTAAGTAAATTAGGTTTGGTCAATGTAATGAAAATAAAAATAATATTAATTTGGTGGATAGGGGACATAAGATAACTTGCCTACGGCATCAAGCACCCTTGCTCCGGCCCTGGGTAACTTTTGTTTTGTTTACTCCAAACTCCGAACCTTAGTTTTGCTACGAAATGAAATATGAAAGTTCTATATTTTAAAAGCATTTTTAAAAATAAAAAGTATTTTCTTTTTACTGTAGTTGTTCGGAAATGATTAATAATTTCATTCTTATTATTTTTTTATAATAAATGATCGACAAAATGAAATCGAATTTATTTTTATTATGGTTTTAGTTTTGGTGGAACATTCAATTCCTTTGTCAGGTTGCCTTGTTATCTGCATGAGAGACCTTAAAACATGATTTTCCTTCTGCCAGTTTTAAGAACAACATTAAATAACCAACGAGATTAGAAGCTTCGTGATTGTTAGCAGTTTTTATTTTGTACTGATTCTTCATTTGTGTGTTTGACTTGTGATTTCGAGATGAATTATAAAATGCTGTAACATATTGTCGCCATTTCTTTTACAGCTCCAATTGTAATTAAATTCAATTTTCAATCTTTGCAGACAGTTTCTGCATCCTGTTTATTTTCCACTCCTACCCTTCTGCATGAACTTTTTATTAGAAATTACTCATGATTTTTGTGAAAGCTAATTTTTTATATGCATACGATATATTTATTATTGGGGTCGATTTCTGATTTGATATTTATTTTAAATTCTGGCGAATGTGCATTGTTACTAAACTACGAGAATTACTCTTCATTGTTTACATTAACCTCATTTGCATAATCAGACTAACAATGCTAATATTTTTGGTTTTCCACTTTTATTTACGTTGCATCTACATTCTCTGTTAGGGTTCTATTGTATGTTAAAAAATTTATTTCAAACATCAGATATTTATCTTGCTCTATTTTGAGCATCTCACTATGCTTTGTATTTTAATTTAAAAAATAAGTAAGGCTAATTTTGAAATTTATATTTTTTTTTGTTTTTACTTATTAGATAACCCTTACAATTGCAGTCGTCAAAAATTGAGAAAACAAAATAAATTCACGAAAATGAAAATAAAATAAAAGTAAAGCGAATTAATGAATAATTAAAATAACCTAAAGTGTTTTCCTAATTTTTGAATGAAACTTTGTGGCAGATTTCTATGTTCAGAGATTAATCATTCCGGCTTATGAGCGCCAAATAACGCGAAATCTCCCACTGTCTTAGAATGTCATTTGAGAACACATTCTTCCATTTATCACTATATATTGAGTCGAAATTGAGTCGAAATAAATATTTTTTTTAATTAAAAGTTTACATTCTATGAAAAACTTTTCTTAATGCTAAAAACAATTCTTTCTTTTTTAACATCTCAACAATTTTGTTTCACTTGAATGATTTTTTTTTTTTAAATATTGCTATTTGTTATATAATATTGTGCATTTTTTTTCATAAATCTAATAAAATATTTTTCAATGAAACATTTTTATATCAATCAACAATTTCTGAATATTGATAAATATAATGTAAAATAATTGCAAATAAACATTAAATTGCATGATCAAAAAAAAAAATTATGATAATTTTACTTGAGTTTTTTTTTTTAATTTTATTTGATATTCGTTGAAGGTTTCTGTCCAACTGAAGCAAGCCTCTATAAAGGTCTGTGAAATTTAAAAATACTCAAACTAATATGTCTATCAAATGACATTTAATTATTAAGAATTGAAAATTTAGGTTATAAGATTTTCAAATTTTTCAAACAAAAAATAAAAATAAAGGAATTTATTAAGAATATACTTGTCGAGATAAACGTCTTCAACGTAAAGATGTGTGATTGAAATATCTTTGGTATTATCCAGTTTAACCATGATATTCAGAAAATAAAAACTCTGCATTTTACAAATAATTAAATAGTATTTAATTTGCTTTATTTTTTAATGAAATATGGTTAATTCATTTAACTAAAAAAATACTAAACATACTCAGAGAAATACGAATTTAAAATACGACTTGTAAGCTTTATAAACGTATAAGCTAATTAAATTGAGTATTGCCTACTTCCAACTTCAACAATAATTTTAACAATTCTTAATTCCAACAAAAAACAAATCGTATTAATTTTGATTCCCTTTGCATGCATTTGTGTTCTAAGAATCTACAGAGTTTTATCGACTAAGAAAGTAGTTTGTTTGTTTGTGATTTTAGAGCGATGGTTCACAGTTTTACATGGAATCAAGTTCAGTGTCATTTGGATGGGGTCTCTTGATGATGTACGACACATTCTTGCATGACACTGTAGGATTCGTGTATTTAATTCTTTCAAAGTACTGCATTGTAGTACATCTACTACAGGCACGTAACCGGGTGGGGGAAGAAAAAACGAAAACAAATTGTGTTTCTGTAAATGATGAATTTCAAAGAGCCTACTCTCACCATAGATTTTAGTATTAAGATCGATTTAC
The DNA here is from genome assembly GCA_023159025.1 of Thereuonema tuberculata. Taxonomy (NCBI): domain Eukaryota; kingdom Metazoa; phylum Arthropoda; class Chilopoda; order Scutigeromorpha; family Scutigeridae; genus Thereuonema; species Thereuonema tuberculata. Next base: position 66,115,857 of record JAFIDM010006943.1, read on the forward strand.
TTTTAAATTTTCATTTAAAGAAAGGAAAGTCATTTATAAAAATTTAATGTAATACCCCCCCCCCCTTAACAAAATCTTGGCTAGGTGTCTGTCTATTATGTAAATAAATTTAATAATATAATTTTTTTTTCATTGATTGAGGGTTTTTTTTCCTCCTTTAAATAATATTTGGAGTTGTAAGACTAAAGTTCTCCTAAAAAAAGTTCTACCAATGCATTCATCAACAAATTGATCAGATCTTTTCAGAAACCCTAGTAAACTCATTACAAATCTGTTTTGTTAGTTAAGATGTAATATTCCATTTTTGAATAAATTTCACAGGTTTTCGGAGAAATGTATAACTACCGTTTTTTTGAACTGACTGTTTGACATAGTTGGTTACGAAGATATAAACTATAAAATACATGACAGACAGAGTCTTATTATGGATACGAGTTTAAAGCCACTGATTTAGGCAGTGAGAGATAAAAGATGGAAGAGGATATTTAACAGATCACTGATGCTGAAACAATTTAAAGTGCATTTTAGTCCATTTGTAGCCAAGTGAAATATAGATATTTAGTTTCTATTTACTAATGAATTTTGTTTTTTATTTTGCCTTCATTTTAAAATATAAATACTATTTTAAAGTTAAATTTGAATTTTAAATTGTTATCTTCGTAATATTTTCCAATATAGATTTTTTAATATTCATAATTAACGTGTTTTAATTGATTCATATAATTAAAATTAAGCTTTTCCTTCAGTTAGAATATCTTTTCTTTTCTTATTATTTTGGAATAAACGTTGAAGCCTGACCCTCGAAGCCCATTGTGTTGTCGTCTGTGTTTCCTTCGTACCATTAGTTGCTTTCATTCGAGTGGCATTTTCTCTTTGCGACAGACATTTCTTAAGTCGTTTAATAAACTGGGACGTCTGCTGAGGCCTTGTGGTTTTGACAAAAGGCACTACTTGCCGAACGCGTCACAGCCACAAATGTCTCGGTTTGCAGCCCTCCTCCCCATTATATTCGCACTATAAATCATACACATAGGGAAGGAAGAGACGCTGCCGTGAACGGTTTTTAAAGCACAACCATCCGTTGCTGGAAATAAAAACACCCACCATTTTACTCCTTTTTTCAAATTGTACAGTTTTATAATATTTTAAAGTATAGATTACTTATTTACATAAAAGAAAATAATGTAAGTTAATAATAAATAAACACAGTCTATTAAAATTAAAAGAACAGAGAAAAAAATCACAACAAATAATTCAGAAACATCAAATTTATTTTAATATTTAATTATTGAGTTTATTTAAAATATCCCAGAATTATAGTTTAAAAATGTGACGTAATTTTCTATTAGAGAATTTTATCTATTGTTATTATTTCATTGCCTTAAATAAGAGAAGTTCATGATAGTTGCTTTTATCATCTTAAAGGTTTGTCCAATTTATAAATTAAAAGTTATTTGAAATATAATCAAACAATAATATTTGATTTATCCTTTTTTATCACGATATGTATTTGAATGCTGAGAGAATAAAGGGATATAATTTTATCAGTCTGAAATTCATAAAAATATATGAACACAAATAAAAATTAAAAATCATAATTTTGAGGTTCCTATAAATCCGGGCTAGTGATCCTCCTGGTCTCTTCACTTGAAACCTGAGCCTATATTTGTAAAGTTTAGTCTCAAAGATATAAAAAAAAATTTAAAAAACATACCTTTTGAAACACTGAAAAATTTTAATCTTAAAAAGCTAAAACTGAAATTCAAAAATATACAGATATTATATCAAATATTGGAAATGTCACTAAAATTTCAGTCATAAATCCTAAATTTTTTTTTTTTTTTTTGCATATATTCAATTTTTTGATATAAAAAGAAGTTACACAAAAATTGTCGAACTTCGAAAATTTATAAATATAAAGTTTCCCAAGCTCAGAAATATTCTGAATTAGATTTGTAAATTTTACTCTAATTCTAATTTAACTTTTTTCTACAAATATTTCATTTTAAAATTATTTTTTATTACAATACAAATAATATTTCTGTTTCTATGATTACTTTATTGTCATATCCAATCCAGGGATTTAAATAGGATTTTTTGTAGTTATGGAGAAGACCTCCAACAACTAAATAAAAACATCGGCTTGAAAGTTTCTGGAGATGGCAGCCGAGGTCCTTACAACAGGCCATTCAATTCACAAAAAACGCAAGAAAGTAGATTTACTGTACATATTTTTGAGATTTCGGGTGGGAGCGGGGGCAGAGCCTCTTCGGTCCCTCTCACTCCATTTGCGCAAATTCTAGATTCTGTTAAAGTAGTTCCTATTAAATATAACGATAAATTTCCAAAAATATAAAAGCAGTTTTATCTAATCGATTAGAATCTTTCTATTATTTAATGTGTACATAATGAACAAATTATTAACATTAAGATTATTATAAAACTAATTAAAAACTATGTATTAGTATATTTTAATCAATCTTATAATGTATTCAGAAGCAATTTAACATTAACATTATATCTTGATTCCAAGATATATTAATAAATAAAATTAATAAAAATTAATAAAGCTTACTCGAGGGAAATTCCTTAATTAGCATTTTTCTGTAATCTCATGTTTTTGTAGACCACTCTTACATGATTAGCAATGGCATTAATGTATGTTGTTTTTTTGTTAGATCACGGTAACAATGGAATTAACGTAGCATTACTGTGATCTAAGAAAGAAAGTAAACCATCAATCATAGCCATTCTTAACGAATGTTCTGTCTTATTCAGACTGTTTTATCATCTTTAAACATTTAATTAATTTGAATGAAGAAAATTTATAAGAAATTGAGATTTGATTCTATTTAAAACATCCTAGACTTTTTTTTTTTTTGCATTTTAAATAGTTATTATGAAATTGAATAAAAATGGCTGTTACAAAGAATATCCAAAAAGAAATCTTAATCGTGAATAATTAAGAAGTAAATTCTTTGAATTAATCAATTTCTTACTATCAATCGGAATTGCTGAAAATTGTGTTTTCTCCAGCATCAGAAATCTTGTTTTATTTTTTTTTTTTTATTTATTTTATTTGCATCTTCATAAATAAGAAAGAATGATACATATTTTATTAGATATTAAGACCATATGATTGCAGATTCATCCGTGTCTTCCTCATCTGCTAAGAGAGGCAAACATTCCTTATCCATGTTCCATACAGGAATAATTTTTGAATAAATGGGCTTTTGTTTGTTTTTTGGATTTTTGTATAATCATTGATTGATAATATTCATTATGTTTTATTGAAAATTTGGTTTCATTAAAATAAAAAATTACTTCTAATCTTTTTCAATTAAAATGTTTTGAAATTACAAGTTAATCTTATAATAGTAACTATAAATTACTAATTAGAAAAAAATTAACACATTTTGAATTAAAATTCCTAAATATTTTGACATAAACTATACAGCGTAATTTCAGTTTTGCATGAAGCTGTACAGTGTATTGATTATTTTCATTTCTCGTTTGATTAATTAAGGAAAATTAAAAGAATTTCGAAATCTGAGAGAGAACTGAATTCTGAATGCCTCAAATTCACTTGGAACTATCACCATCTTTTTTATTCTAAATGTATTATTATTTGAAAATATTCTAAATTGTTAGTTAAGGAAATTGGATCGTAGGGATTGAATTTATCTTTAACTTTGACAATAAGTTAATGTCAATTTTCCTTTAAGGAAAAAAGAAAGATCAAATTCTAAATTAATAAAGGATAAGCATCAAAGGATAAGCATTTTTAATAAGAAGGAATACTGCATGATTTATTCATCGATCATTATAATAGATTAAGACCATCAATATTAAATTTCATCCAATTCATCTGTCACTGGAACAAAAAAATATCTGAATATTATTCATCTGTCACTGAACAAAAAATATCTGAGTAATAATACTGGTACACATCTAAATAAGCTATTAAAAAATATAAGAAAAGAATGTAAAAGAAAGACTGTAGAAAGGTAGCCCTTAATATGTGTTTGTAAGTGTTTTATGGTTCAGATAGAGTATATATTTACGTTCTCAATTTTAGAACATTCACTTGTGTCTGTCACTTGACCTTTTCCAATCTGGCTCTTTATAAAAACAGTCAGATTGTTGACTCACTCTATCCTTTCTCTCCACTCTCATCGTTACCCCCTTTTTTTTCTTCGTATTTCGTAAAAAAAGTAGTTGTCATTTACAGACCCAATGTTGAGGAGATCTGGACAGAATATTAGTAGGAAATTCAATTAATATTTCCTCTTCCTTAGCATATTATTTTTAATGAATAGAATAATAAGTTGATTCTAAATCATTTCGATTTGTTATGGACTTATCTTTGCAAAGTAACTAAAAAACATCCCGAAGTTATGTTGAATTGATTAGAATTCTAATATGAATTTAATTGTATTTATTTAGAATTGTTTGGTATTTAACGATTATAGTTATTTCTTTGAAATCATATTCTTGAAAGAATTATCATCTTTTTGTTGTTGATTGTGTCACATAAAATCCACAGTTTCTGGTTTTATTCTTTCAAAGAAAGCACTTAAAAGAGCACTTCTCAAAATTCTCTTCAAAAATATATGGAATTAAACAACAGTCTGCGGTTACTAAACTAGACCATGATTTTTACCATTCGGCTAATGCAGTTATAGCCACCATTTGGGCCGTAGTCGCATCCCCATAAACATCGTACCCATTAACATTGAAATCACTATGCGTTCCAACAACACACCTAAATTATTCACCGATGTGCGGGCCTGGCTTAGTAGTAGCTGCATTAGCTGCGTTCATATATACCCGGAGAACTTTAGTAAATAGCACACATTAAATTTTCATTATGCTTTCTACAATTCACCTTTGGGACAAGTTATCTACATCCGGAAGTTTACTCTGAAAATTAAGGAATAAATAAATTTGCATATGTTGTAGGCGGACTTAAATTAAAATGGTTCTAACACCTTTTAGTGCTTTTAAAGAAAGAATAAGAGGGTTTTTTTTCCTCTTTCTTCTTTCTTTTTATCTCTTCTCTTGACTCCGCTTCTCATTTCATTTTTCTTACAAGCAAAGAGCAGATGTTCTTCGATGTGGATTGTATTAGGCCTAACATTTTTCATTTCTCAGGTTACTTCAAGATACTGGTTAAAAGTCAACAATATTGAAAATTTAATGATTTATTAACTAGAGAACAAAATCTGAGCACTTGAAAGTTTAATAGTTACACTGGTTAACAGTTGGAGATGTTTTGGTAGTTTTAATATTTCTAAGTAAGTAAACAGTATCTTGTTGGCAAAGGTTTTAAAAATAGATTTTGTTTTATTCACACTTTAAGACATTTATTTCACTCCGAATTAATCTTTCATGTAGCTTAAGTATGGGAGGGGAAAAACCATTGCTTCTCAGTGTTGATTTAAAAATCGTGATTTAGCATTTGAAAACTTTGAGAAATATCACTTTACATAAGTTATATTAACTCAGGAGATAAAAATTATTGAATACGAAGAGTAATGTAAATATACTACATTGTGTAATACATTTCAAGTAAAAATGCTTATAAGTTTTAAAATAACTTTAATTTGCATTAGGTAGTTTCTTTTCAATCTCATTCATTTTGAATTAAAGAAATGAACCAATAAGACTGGTTCGGTGTCTTAGACCTACCCAGTCTTATATATAGAGTTGAAAATTTTGTTCTAATTCTTCCATTGTTTCACCTGAATGTACAATTCAATTAATTTTTTATCCATCTTTTTGTAGATTGTTATACCTTGTTGACTAAAGATGCTAATAAATAGGCCTACTATTTTTTTAAAAAACAAAAACTAAATATTAACTATAACTGTTTCTAGATTTTAGATTTGCATACAAAAATTACGTTGATTCACAAACCCTTATTAGAACCTTATTCCAATTTTATGAGTTTTATGAATTTACCTGCAAAGCATATAATGTTACGACAAAATGAAATGTAAGTAAACATTATTTGAAATAATAAAGAAAAAGTGTTTAAATACAAATCATCAATAGATGTTATTCTATTTCCTATTTTTTTTTTTTAAGATGGAAAGATTAAAAGCCTCAGGAATCAACTTCCTAATGGGTCTTTCCACAAAATCAGCAGAAGTAGTTTTCAGTTTATCATCCAATTTACTTTTCTTTTAGATGTTTTACCTCACATTCACATTTGTTTGGTCAAAATTCTCAAATAGCGGAGGAAACAGAATTTACAGATTAATTCGAAAAAAAAAATCTTTACTAAATCACGTTGATATTGATTTAACATTGAAGTGATTAATAACTGTGTTTTTCAGTTGAAAATTTTAGCCAATATATGTTACTTAAAAATTCAAATTCTTTTCTTTTAATCCGTCTCGATGAATCTTTACAATTCAACTGAACTTTAAAAATAAATGAGTTTATTTTAGAATAAATGTGCATTAATCTCTTTCAAGACACATATTAATTTATTAAGACTATGAGTATTAATCTTGATAAATGCAACGTTAAAATTATTTTGTAAATAAATAGAAATAAATTTAAGTTTATTATTAATCGTACTCAATTGCATTTTCATTAACTGTTTTTTTCCTAAAAAAAAAAAAAAAAAAAAAAAAAGAAAAAGAAATAATCTGCAGAAAAGATTTTAGGAAATTGTAAAAGAAAAAAAAAATAGGGTGAAGTGAAAATCGATCAAAAAACAAGAAACGGAATGTTCAAATAATGCAAAGGAATAAGGAAGCGAGCAACAACATGTGGGAATAATGTTACATTTCTTTGCCAATGAATCAACTTGAAGTGTAGTCTAAGCATCTGAATACAAACCATGATATGATTAAAAAAAAGAAAACCAGTTTAAATCAAAATGGAAAAAAGAAAGAAAGAAATTAGCCTAACAGTTATTAAGATTTCTTTACTCCGTGGATAAAATTGTTTAGATCAGAATGCGTTATCCCGCTAAGTTTCTCTCAGAATTAATAAAAAAAACTTATTAGGTAGTCTACGCCTAATAACAATTTCATCTTCCTAGCATAAATAGATCCTAAAAAAATACGATCATTTGCAGACATATTGTTTGAGCTTTTTTTGAGCTATTTTGTTTTGTTTTTTTAACTGAAGTGTTTCTTTGAATTAGCAACATATTAAAAACTGTAAATTACAGTTTAATTACAGATTAATTTTTTTATTTCATTTTTCAAAACTTTACAAATCATTGATGTTTCTTACAAATCTCTTTAACAAAAAGTTAACAGTTAATGGTGAAATTTAATGTTGCATGATTAAGTTTTGAAATACGTCTCTCTCTAAAACACATTTCTGTTGTTTCAATTTGTATGTTACATTGTATCTGCTGTATATTGGTGAATATTTGTTTTATAACTGCTTCAACAATGGGTGAGACCAAATTATTTACAAGTGACATCCTGGAAAAGCTGTTTCACGCTCGTTGGCGATCATCAGCCCGGAGAAGTCACAGCAAATAACAAGGTCTCTGTACTGAGGCTAGTATGAACAATACATCGGAAGCGCAGTGGTGCCTCAAAGGAAAAAAATACACAATGAAAAACTCACCAATGAAAAATTAGTGAGAAAATTCATGTGCCAGCAGTGCGCAGGCCTCAATTAATTTTTTCATTGGTGAGTTTTTCATTGTGTATTTTTTCCTTTGAGGCACCACTGAGCTTCGGATGTACTACTTCAACATTTTAAAGAAAACCTAAGTTCTAGTACGAACTGGATGTTACATCACAGATTAAATAAAGTAACAGAAACGAGCCATTTTATAAGAGAATGCGAGAGAACTTCGCACCAATTTTGTAATTGATGATTTTCTTGAAATGAAATGTAATTCAAAATGCGAAATTACATTATAGAATCAGTTTAACAATTGCATCCATCAAACGTTCTAAAAAGAATTACACAATTTTTGTTATGTTTTGTATAATTCCCAAGTTGCACTCAGATAAAATGGATCACTCTGTCTGCTTGAATAGCTTTTTTTACTTAATTCCTGGTTATTATGTGAAGTTAGCTTCAAGCGATTAGCTGGATATTATGTTGTAAAGTTTGTAGGCTAGTTGTTTTTAGTCTTCCATGAATAAGTTTCACAGCCCTTTATCCTACAAGCTCTGGATTAACTGAAAAAAATCTTGCTAAATAGTGCTTTCTCTTTTGAGCACTTTTCAAATAATTAATAATTATTAATTTATTTGCCTTTCAAAAGTTTGCTAATACATAATAGATATGAGTGTGACTTCAGGGTAGTCCCGTCGAGAAGGAAGTCAATTACAAGCAAGTAAAAAAATAAAATAAAATACAAAGAGAATTACTGGTAACATATAATGGAGAAAAAAAAAACAGAGCATAATATAAAAAACATTGAAACTAATAAAATATAATAAAATGGGATAAAAAAGAAACAATTAATTTGTAAAGAAGTATGAAAAAAATTAAGCAATTGTAGAGTAAATCTGGTGATATAGACAATCTTCGTAAAATAACTGAAATAATGAAATATATAGCTAAATAATTTCATATAATTCATGAACAGCGATTTTCGAATCAGAGGTTAAGCCTAGCTCAAATAGATGGAAAGTAAAGAGAATACGAAGAGAAATAGCGAAATAAGGGAAAGGAAATGAAAGGGATGGAGAATATCTGGTGAGATTAGACATTTGCGACTTGACAACGGAAAAGTAAGGAATTAACTGAGGAATTGGAAAGAAGAGAAGGTGAGAATGACAATTGTAAAATTTTGGAAGGTTATGTTGAGTGTAGGCAGGTGATGTTTTAGTTTTCTATTGAACTGTTTTAAAGTGGGACTTTCAGGAATATTATGGGAAATTTTATTCCATAGAGAAGGAGCAGAATAGGTAACTGCTCCTATTGATAGATGAGATTCTAGGAGTGAATAGAGTTGAAGTGGTTCTTGTATTGTAAGGATGCGACTGTGGTTTAGTAGTTAGTGTGATAGAAGAAGAGATATTTTTATTAAGTAATTTGTAAGTGAAGAGAGCTAACTGTAAGTTATAGAGGTCATAGAAGGAGATAACTTTATATTTAAGCCAAAGCTTAAAGCTCTTCCTCCACAAATCTCAGGAAATATTTTTGTGCCTTAAGAATCATGTTTTGATAAAATTTAGAAGCGGTGCCCCATATTGCAGCACCATAGCAGAGGATTGAGTGGATTAAGGACCAGTAGAAATTTAGAAGTATTTGAGTCGGTAGAAAGTTAGTTTTTTAATAATGCCCAAGTTTTTTAGAGATTTTATAAGAAATATGATGCGTATGTAAATTCCATGAAAGATCCTTTTTAAGGAAGATACCTAAATATTTGACGGATGCACCTCCTGAACGGCAGCGTTTTTATAAGGGACAGAAAAGGATCTTTGCAAAGGATTTTATTTTTTTGATGGACAAACATAACGATCATTTAAAGATAACCAAGATTCAAGGTGTTTGCTATTTTGGATGTTTACTATTTTGGGTAATCCTTTGGATGAAGATCTAGAAACAAGTGTCTTAATAATTCCAAAGGAAACTAAAAATCTAAAAATTTCTTGTTGGTATTTCCCAGCGAGTGATTGTTTGAATGATTGTATTTTCTTCTACTTTTTTTTTATTCTTTGTTTATTTTATTGTTTTGTTTGAATAATTCTTTTCTTTTACAAAAATCTCATGAAATTCGTGCAAAGGTCTTTTGTAGTAAATATTTCGATTTGAAGTTTTGATATTTGACTGAAGCGTTGGGGAGCCACTGCCTAGTATACTATAATTTTTTTCTAAGTTGTTGCTGTTTTGAAATAAAGTTGAGAGTATGAACCAACTCTATATCTACGATTGAACTTTGCTTCTGAATTGGATCGAGAAGCTTCCATTTCTAAAGTCTGTCAGTTGTTCAGTTTTTTTTGGTTATTTTATATTTCCTTACTTTGAAACAAAACAAGATACAGTTGCTTAGTAATACAGTAATAGAAAACAGTAATACCAACTACAGTAACAATAAATTTTAAATATTTCTACGTACTTTATATCCTTTTAACAGATCTTTCCTCTTATTTTGATAGTTTTCTATGGAAATAACAAAACGATCGCATTGTAACATTTATCTACTGTCATTATTTTAGATACCAACGTAACATTTTTTGATTTATCGCATTTATTGTCTATTAATAACAACATATATGTATTTTTTCCCTGGCTTCTTAACTCGGATAGTATTTTACATCTAAAAATTGAGCTTCCTTGGCTGAAATAGTTTGTAAGTTTTAATGATCACATACGGACTGACTTGCCTCAACTTAAAATTCAATTATAAACCTTTTTTGCTCTAACCCCCCCCCCCCTTTTCTTTTTCCCTCGATGACAATGAAGTGCCTTTACAAAGTTAACCAAACCTATAATTTCCTGTAATATTTACCTACCATGTGTTTGTGTAACAAGCCATTTACAAAAAACAAAGTTAATGAGGAAGCATTAAAATACGAAGAGCATTTGTTAGCTAAATCCGTTTCAATTTCGTGAAAAAAATGTTCTTTATTATGACAGATGTCATTGCCAATTCAACAATGATTTCCAAATTCGTCAACTAAAAAAAAAAAAAAAAAATCGAGAATCGAAAATGAATCATTTCAGAGCTGAAAGTCAACTTTAAATAAGTCATTAATTTCTAAATCTTCTTTTTATTTTTGACTTCTTGCCTGACTGACTGAAAAACAAATATTTTTTCATGTAAAAGCATTTCGAATGAATTACGTTTTTATAGAAATGACAAATATTCTTTTTAAGTTGATCCATTTTATGGCGTCTTTCTTTAAAACAAAATATTCCGGTTCTAAATTGGACCAGAAGTTGTGAAGAGATTCCCTTGAATGGAGATTTTATTCGCCAAAAGCCATAAAAATGGAAATTCTTCGGGACTAGCGCCATTCTCCAATGACATTCGGGGATATTTTAATGGTAATTTTAAAGGAGACTCAAAAATATTTACTTGCTTCTTAACGTGTGTTCCAATGCTTTTATATCACATGAAATCTGCACCGGAATGGACTGCCATACATTTCCCCTTTCTCGAAAGATTTTCGCTTTGCCTAACAAAATGGCTGAAGCATCTGAGTTTATGGAGGCAGCGTCACACCGACTTCCGACTATTTCTGAAAGACTATATATCAAAATTAAAGTTCTCTAATTCAAAAACGCTACAATAATATTAAAAAAAAATGTTACTAAAGCAATTGAAGGATAATTTCATTCCTGTTAATTTCTATTTTCAATTTAAATATTTTTAAAGCTAAATCAGAATTTATTTTATTATGTTATTGAGTTTTAGGATCCGTTGGCATATTATATCAAACTAGTAGTAGATGAGAAGCAACATCTGTGCTAAGAGACTACTATCAAACTGCAATTATTTTATAAATACAAGCTGTTTTATTTTATTTGAAAAAATACTGCAATAATATCAATTCTAGCTACGGAGTAATCTCTTCTATTGGTGAACAGAACTGAAATACAAGCAGTTACTAAGAAGGAACTGTTTATAAACGGCAGAGCTCAAATAATAATTGCGAGCTCAGATGGATAATCTCAAGATCATTGAGATCTAAGTTTCATTTCTATTAATGGCAAATTATCTGTTGTTGTGATTGTTCTTATTATTTTTATTATTAGTAGTAGTAGTTGTATTGTAATTGACTCATAATCCTATATTTCCTAACAAGGTTTAAGTGTTGTTATTATTATTATTTTTATTTCTCCAGCAGTTTCATGAAAAGAGAATTATTGCTTTTTGAGTTAAGAAACTACAGTTTGATTAATTACTCAAGATCTTGTAGATCGTTAAATATCTGAATGCTGAGGACAGTAATTGAGCTTAAAAATTAGGTTTGGATTCCTTAACATTATTTTGAATGTTGGTATTTAGTAAAACTGCAACGTCATTTGGCTAATTAATGTACTATTTATATAGATCTTTCTCATCTACTACATTACTTGACATGAATGTTTATAATATTATAAATGAATGGCCTGACTGTAATCTAACAGAAAGATCTTTTACAGTCAACTTATGAATTACTTTCATTATACGATTCATGATAATGTTTACAATTTTACCTTTGAGTTGTCATTACCTCTGACCGAAGGATCTTTAACTTTAAGCTTCCAGTATTTTATTCTGAAATGCAACCAGAGTTCTTCTGTCTTTCTACATAATTTTGGTCCGTCATATCTATCAATATAAGTGATACAGGGTTTCACCGCTCAATTTTTCTTTATTACACTTATCTCGTGATGGTCGTATCGCTTAGATACTGTTGCTTCATTAGATAAGACTAATGGAGATGTTATGAATTTGGGATACAAGATTTCTGTACCGAAAGATTTGTTATTTTCTTCATTTTTTTTTAAATAACTATAAGATCTTTTCTCACTTATTCGTCGTTAGTATTTTTACTGATGTTTTTAGAAGTGCACTCAATTTTTATGTTTTCATTTTTCATTTCTTGTAATACGATTATTTATTTGAACTGAAGTATTTAGGAAACATTCAGTTTAATTACTTCTATCCTCAGCTCATTTGTCTGACATATGTTATTTCCCTATAATTTAAAGACTATAGTAGGAATTACTTATTTTGTTACTCACTTGATGTAATCACTAAGACTAAAAGAATTTTTCGTTCCAAATCACAGGAATGCGATGTAAAAATATTTAAAATCATAGGCTTTAAGATAATTATTAAAAAAAGGAAATTATTCAGATAATAATTTAGAAAAGAAAAGAGTTTTGACGAAATTAAAATCAGAATGAGTTGTATCCATTACATATTTGTTTCTTCCAATTGCTTGGGTGAGAAATAAAGAAAAACTGTTGGAAGTGGATCATCTTCTAAAATGGGACAGAATCAGATTCTGAGATGATTGACAGAAGCAAGAGATGAATCTATGGATAAAAAATGGAATCACTACAGAAGGATACTGGGATAGTAATAGAGACTGTGAAATGGCAGCAGTTCTAGGACAACACATGATTTCTGTGTGAACATTTTACTTGCTTTATAATGATATTCTTACCTTTTGTTGAAATTAATAAAAAAAAAATTAAGTATATACCTCATTGAAATATTAAATTATATAATATTATTGAAGTTTTGCATTCTTTCAATGACTAAAAAGGAAAATGACGACGAAAAAATTTAAATCCGTAGGATTTAGACATACAGATAAAAAAAAATGGAAACAATATGTCTCTCAAAGAGACATTACAAAAAAAAAGAAAAGAAATCAATAACCACTGAATTAATTCTTCATCAGCTTTAAGTTTTGCTTACAAAAGTATTTGAAACTTATATTATACAAAATCCTTAAAAAAAAAAAGATTTAGCGAACGATACTAATACAAAAATGAAAAATACTTAAGGGTATATGACATCAGCCATTCTCAATGAGCGCCACAGCACATTCAAAGGAAGACCTCAGAATTATTTATATAAAAAAAAAAATACTTAGTTTCTATAAAAAATAATTTATAGAAGTCTTTTTTTAATTCTTTTTAATCTGTATGTTCACGTTTTCTACATGATCAGTAAAAATCATTAGCTAAAATGATGTCTTTTTTGTTCTGGAATCACAAGTCAAAGTGCACAGAACAATTGGAACAAAAATAGGTTCCAATAAAAGTCAGTTCCAAGTCGGTGGCTATTGAAGTCGGTAGCAGAAAAGTGCGGAAGTAACTTATCAACCAAAATTCACAGAAGGACGGGGGGAGGGGAGCCTCAAAGAATTTGAAAACAGCCTTGAGTGGACCATGGCCAAAAAACGTTCAGAATGACTGTTTTAGATGAACTCTTTCTACTCTTTGTTTTCCGTAAAATAAGTTTTTTTTTTTAATGTTTTAATTAGTTTTATTACGAAATAATACTTTCAGAAGTAAAAGTTTATTAAATATTTTGTAAATAAGTTTGTAAATATTTTACAAAATGGAGGAATTATTACGTCAAAAAAAATCATACAATTATTGTTCTGCTTAATAATTGCAATGTTTATATATACAAAGTAGAAAACTTTGTTTAACTCCCTTTATACCATCTCCCAAGAGACAACCTTCTGCTAAAACTTTCTCAGAAAGAAAGAAAAAAGAATTTCTTTTGAGAAAGAAAAGTACGAGATAAACCTTATTAAAAGTGGTTACGAAGTGGAATGACCTCCTATTTCTTCTTCCGTGCAAAATTAATTGCGAAATAAATAAACAATGACCACTTGGTCCTCCGGCCAAAACTGTTCCGTGGTCACTGAATCGGGAGTCTTAACTTGGATCCAGCAGAAAGAAAACACCCACAATATTCAATGCATACTTAATTTCGGCACCGTCTTACCTCGTGCATTCGCAGACGTTCGGCAAAGATGCTTGTAATATACCACAATCCTCGTGCGAAATCCCCACGCGTCCAAAAGGTTTTTCTGGTTCAAAAGTCTTCGAATACGAAATCGCCCAGTTTTCGAATCTCGTTTCTTGTGGTTTCATTGGAGTCTTCGTTCGTGAGGGGGAAGGAACCATGATTCCACAGGTTTCACTGACAAGCAGAGAAGGGTCCAGACTTCCAGACGCGACCAGAGGCTAAGCTCATTAAAAAATGTAATCGAATCTGAGGTTTTAAAAACAATAGTAGCTCGTGCTTCAATTAATAATTTCTCATCCATTCTTTGTCTGTGGTCTTTGAAGGAATTAAATTTGCTCTACCCAGTCGCAATCTACAGCAAAGAAAACATTTTAAATTTAACAAAGATTGTTGAATTACAATTGAAAATCCTCACTAATAAACAATTCATGTAAGCTAAGTTTAATAAAAGACTTTACGATACTTTAGGAAAGCATTTATTAATCGCAGTCAGATAGTTTTTTATCCAATCGCATAAGTGCTAGTTCCAAACTTTCTAAAGCCTTTCATTCTATGTGTTCGTTAGCAATGATTTCTGTATTGTTATCTAGCATATTTGTATTCATCATTTCAAAAAAACTGCAACCTTTAACTTTACTCATGATAAACAAATAATTAGATATAGGAAAAATATATGAAATGTCTGTATGTAATGAAATTAAAATAGATTAACAATATTTCCTCACACTTACATCCAAACTCATTTGATGTGCAACTTTTACGATATTAAGACGAATAAAAAAATTAAAAACTTGTATTGTAATCATTGATTTCTTGTAGTTTTGTCATCATACCAAAAAGGTACAATTTCTTATAAAGATTTTGTGAATTTGCACTTATAATTAAAAAATGTTTTCATTAGAAATTAGTTGAAATACTGACATATTCTTTGCTGGCATGGGGTTAAGAATCTACTTAATATTTCCTAAAAAAAAAAAATCAAGTGATAAATGCATCTCCTGCTGGGGTTTGAGAAACAATGAGCAAAAGAAATGCTTCAAATTTTACTTGGAAATTTGTTCTTTTTGTACGTAAATTTTGCGCAGAAAAGTAGCAAACGTGTCTATCTCCTCATTGATTACATCGAAACAAAATTACCGTTAATATAGTTTGACCAACGTATGATGTCTTCTATCGGAATAAATAGATAAGTCGTGTAAATCATTATCAACCGTTGCGTTTATAATATTGCTGTAGTTTGAGCTTTTAAACCTCCTGCTCATAAAATTCTTCTAATTTGTCTAATTTAAATCATAATCCTTGCTTCGGACCCTTTCCTTCTGGTATAATTCCTTTTCTAAATCCATTTAAAAAAATTGTCTGGATAATGTCTGATATTAAAAATAAAGCTAATGATATTAGCAATCATTTAAATTTTTTCATTTCTCATTCATCGACATTTTATACATTCTCTAAGAAATATTAAAAATATTTAGTTTTAACCATAAACTATATCTGTAGATGAGTTCTGAAGTTATGTAGAGAATAAAAATCTTTAATGCTAATTGTGCTGCACTTTTAATAAGTACTAAAAAAAAATGTGTTACTGTTTTTCAGCCGGACTTCCTTACAAAGTGTATCCGGGTCATGATGGTGTTTTGAGCGAAAAGCGGAAGCAGAGGAGGATCCGGACAACGTTCACGAGCGCACAATTGAAAGAGCTGGAGAAGGCGTTCCAAGAAACACATTACCCTGACATCTACACTCGAGAAGAAATTGCTATGAAAATCGACTTAACCGAAGCCCGAGTACAGGTAGGAAATATTTCTCTGTATTTCGATTTGTCATTCCAGCTGTCTTTGGGTCGTAGTTAAAAGAATACATAAATAAACAAGACATGCTTCACAAAGAATAGATCACAAATTCCGCAATAGACTAATCTTCTTCGAAATTGTAAAAAAAAAAAAAAAGATTTATCATAAATATATAGAAAAATGCATTTTTTTTTTTTACTATCAAAGTTTATGACCATCAGTGTAAAATTATACAATGAAATTATACAATGAAACATAATTTACGTATCAGCTACAAAGGAGTACAATTGTACTAGATATATTTTAGCATTGATATCTTTATGGATTCTTTAATAAAAGTAAATAATTTTACAATAGAAATTAACAATTTTCATATAAACTCTTAAAATATTAACTAATTCAAATTTATACTAGAAGAAAAATGATTAGAAGTAAAAAAGCAAATGTAAAATCATCTATTGTCCTGAACTGAGATAAAATAAATTGTAAAAGATCAATTTGTGAGATATAATTGCTATTCACAAACATAGCAAAATATGAGGCGGAACTATAGATGTAAAGAAATGCTAAGAAGTAAATTGTTAGGTTTTAAATCTTCTTCATTTATTGTTTGTTTTACTGTTACAAGAGACTGAAATGCTACTTTTTTAATACTGTTTCATTCATCAGCAGTAGTGATGCCGTAATCAATTAGCTTCCAATGTTTTTCATTTACTCCAAAGCTTCAGAAATGAAACACCACACTAATAAATGATAAAAATAAAATTGTGATAGTTTTGCAGTATGATAAGATTATGTTTATCTGCCAAATTCAATTAAAAGGCTGTCTACCTACTCTTAACAGCTTGCTAAGTTGGCTTTACGAAGGACATCTGGATATAAAACATTGACAAATCAAAAACACTACAGAGAAGCCTCCGCATCTAAGATCGAACAATCTGGGACCAAACTTGGTTTCAAATACTCACGTATAGTCAATAGTTTTGATTAACATTTCTAGTTAGAATTTCATTCTGTTAAATAAGAAAGCACATATAAAAGTCGTTTGTAGATCTTTAACAGTAGTCTTATGAAATCTCAAATGACTGTAGTAAAGCTGCAGGTGAAAAAGTAGTTCTTTAAGTTATTGTGCCTAATTGAGTTAAAGTTTAATGAAATGCATCCACTTTGGCTACCTTTTATTTTTATGAAAATACATTCAAATGACAAAATATGGTATTAGGTGTCAGAAATTTATTTTGATATTAAATTGTAGATTTAATTCGTTCTTTGAATGAAGGATTCTGTTTTTTTTTAAGTAGCTTGAAAGATAAAGTGAGAAGTAAAATTTTAAAAAGCTTTTTTTTTTTTTTAGTTTTGTTTAAAGAAATTTTCTTGGAAATTAATTACTTTGCTTAATTAGTTCTGTTTTATTTTCTTCATTGTTATATTCGAATTTTAATAGTGGCTGTAGATATTTACTAGTGAGTGATTAATCTGAGATAATTTTCTCTATTTTCTCTTTAATATAGTTTAATTTTTAAAAATTCAATTTCAAACTTAATAACGTTTAAAGCGAATAAACAAAGATAGTAAATTAACTCCTTGATGTTCATTTGTTCGAACTGAAGGTCATTCTTACAAAGCGCTATTTCCATACACAAGAAAAATTCCATAAAATTCTTTAATTTTTTTATTGGATTGTTTGATATCTTAATTCAGATTAAAGTTAATGATGGAGTTCTGATTTAATCTTTTCTCAAATTGCCGGTTTCCATTGTCTTTAGGAGACAGAAGACGTTAAGTAGATTTATAACTGAAGTACTGGTCATTTATTTCTATCTAACATTCTCCACAATTTTAAGATTTTAGTCTTCTAATTTAACCGGTTTTTTTAAAAAAAAGAAAGAAAAGAAAAGAAACAAAGAAAGAAAAACTTTACAAACAAAAACTGCCTTAGATCTGACCTTCATTTGAGCCCTTTAATAAAGTTCAAAAAAATTGCCTCATTATTGTAATGTCGAACAAAAAAAAATCAGATTTTTATTTTTCTTTCTTTTCTGTTATTCTTATTTAAGCCTTTCCAATAATTTACACAACAGAATAAGAATTTAGTAGCTACAAACAGTAGTTTTTGAATTAAGTTTAAAGTGATCGAAAAAAAAAATAGTGGTTAAGACAAAAAAGTGAAAATAAATTAAGCTTCAGATCTTGACGTTTTATGTTTCGACCTTGTTTTTATTGTGGAATCTATGATTTAATAACATTTTTAATTGATGGACTCATCCGAAGGCAATGACCTCAAAAAAGACCTCGTAAGTTTTTGTTAAAATCTATTCTACAAAATCAAAAATCAACTCTTTCTCATTAGAGGAAGAATTCATATCGAAATAGACTTGGAATAAGATGAAAACTCCCTTAATTATAAAGTAGGGATTG
Organism: Thereuonema tuberculata; assembly: GCA_023159025.1. Taxonomy (NCBI): domain Eukaryota; kingdom Metazoa; phylum Arthropoda; class Chilopoda; order Scutigeromorpha; family Scutigeridae; genus Thereuonema; species Thereuonema tuberculata. Next base: position 66,134,493 of record JAFIDM010006943.1, read on the forward strand.
GTTTGTATGGTTTCAATCATAATTCATCAACGCATAAACAGACTCAGGAATTTGGAATGGGAGGATGATCTTCAACTACGAAAAAAAGGATGTACTTTTCTGGAGGGGGTGAGGAAATAAAGAGATTAACTTGAAAATGTCAAATAAGGAAGGCATAGATCAAAAAGATTTCGTACTCAAGTCATCATCAACGGGAATCTGGAACGACCGTTTCGTCAGCCAGATAAACTCTCGTGATAGGCTCCGAAAGTGTCAAAGGTTACGAATCTCACTCACGCTCCCGCAAGTGGGACTTTCCAAAAGAAACAACAGCCAAAAAATAATAACTCCAGGCCTATCGTCAGACTCTAAAGGAATTTAACAAAAGCAATAAAAAAAACAACTTCAAACTAAAAAGTTTAAATGAAAAGGATTGAACGAGGCTTCAACAACATGGAAATGACAAATAAGGAAGGTACATAGCAACAAAAAAGATTTCGCACCTGATCCTTAACCTTTTGCATCTTCGAGCTTTTCATCGAGGGTTTCTTTGGCTGACGAGTCCTAAAGAGAACGAAACGGCCGTCCCAGATTCCCGTTGATGATGGCTTGAGGTGCGAAATCTGAAGCTCCTCTGTTTGCTCCTGAGTGCCGTCCTTAATTGTCATTTTCATGTTATTTTAGGCACCTTAAATCTTTTTCATTCAAGCCCTATTAACTTTCCAACCAAAATTAGGTCCAAAATCCTAGATTTCATTTTCGGATGCAGTGGCTGTAACCTTTACCTCATCCTCCAGTGAATCAGAAATATATGAAAAATCTATATTCTTAAGAAAAATTTTTAAGTTCATAAATTTAGTGTTATTGTCATAATTTATGGCAAGACGGGAACCATATATTTGTGACTTATTACTTGGTTCTTTATCTGAGATGTTTCAAATCGATCTAAAAATGAATTTTTTTTTATTTAATTTTTAATTATCTAGACTATGTAAGATTATTTTACTAAAGACATGAAGCCTTTATCCTCAACAGAAGATAAGCAGCTCAGGAATTTAGGTTTTTGTAATCATCAGTCTAAGTGAACCTTAACCTCTAACTTCCAGATAAGAAACCGGGTATTCATTTGACAGACGGCTGATATGTACTCTGGAACTATTAGAGGTCTTCTTGTACAGATAGCACTGGAAGAAAAGTAATAAATAATAATAATATTCTATTACTAATATTATGCAAATAAATAATATTATTCATTTATTTCAAAAAAGTATCAGTCTAAAAAAAAAGTATCGATTCGTTTTCTTTTTTATAAACGATTCGTACAATTTTTCGTAATTCAGCAGAATGCATTTTTAAAGATGTAAGATATGTTGAGTGCAGATTTGTGTTTTCCTGACATAAGAACGATTAATTTCGAGATCTTTTGATCTACTTCGGACTGACTCCACTGACAGTGTTACATAATGACAGCTTCTTTCTCTCAAGACTTTCCATTTTGTTTTGAAGAGGTGCTGATCTCTCTGTGAGGTCATTCCGTAGCGCCACTGAGGTCAGAGGTCAAGTCCATTTTTACTCAGACGCAATGTCTAAGCTGAAAATTTCGCCTTATCCACTTAAGATATTCGAGAGAAGTCCCAACACCTTCTCAGACAGCAGAGAGGAAATTATCAAGACCCAAAGGATTAGAGCAAAGCGTTCTCTTAAGGAATCCACTGATACGAGAAGAAGGCAATTTCAAAAGACACTCACTAAACACAAAGCATTTACTTTTTATTATGAAAGGAAGATTATTATCATAATGGAAATCTTATTAAGAATTGCTTCTTTACAAGCCTGATTCAAAAACTTCTTTTATTTTCATTTTTTTTATTGATATTTTTCAATTCAATGTTGCCCGAACCAAGAAATATAACAATTACCAGAACTAATACTAGAAAATTTTTTGATAATTAAGAATTTAGTTTGTTTAGTATTGTTTTATTCTTTATTGGGAATCCTGTATTGATATCTGAACAGTTGTTTTGATCAATTCGATTCATAAGTTTATGAGGTAAGAAAAGAAGAATTTCAATCGTGTACATCACAACCTTATCAGGGGAGAATATTCCGGGCGGCGAACACCGAAATATCACCGAAATATTATATCTTTGCCTGTTAAAGAACACTCTAATTGTTTGTTGACTTCGCGTGATTTCTAAATAAAACATTTCATGTAAAGGAGAAGTTTCGGCTCGTTAAAACTATATAATATGAGCCCAAATATCCTGGGTGTGCGATCTCCGATACTTTGTTTCTCCGAATAGTGTTAGTATTAGCTCATGTCGCAACTCTGTTGATTTCAATTGGACTTAATCCAGGATTAGCTTAAGACTATTTGGAGAAACCAAGACCGAGAGATCTTTAAACAGATGTACAGATGGCGGGTCAAATTCACAGCGTTCAGTTGTTTGTAATCTGTCTAAAAGACGAGGCAGAGTGTGCGCTGAAACAACAGTATCCAGAAGTGGAGTCGAAATTACATTGGACCAATTAGAAAAACAAAACAAACCGCTGCTGCTTCAAGTACTTTTAAAATTTACAGACATCGATAAAATCAATTGTAAGTTCAAACTGATACACGAATTTTATGACGAGGACTGCATAAAACTAACCTCCCCCTCCCCCACTAGCACCCAATCTAAATGAACTCTGCACCTGCCTATGTAATAATAAGTTATATAACTTACTTAGGCTATTGTATATATACGTGTATTAAGCAACGTGTATATATTTTAAGAAGATATTTGTTTTGACTGATTGGCATTGGTTGAAAGAATCTTTTTATTGTAGTAGAAAGTGAATGAATCGAGTTTGTGGAACCAGCGCGTGCTCAAGTGATTAAATTCTTCTTAAATCAAAATTTTTGTTTCGTTTTCATGCAATAAAAATAAAAATAGGTAATAGATTCGGGTAATTTCCAGGTAAGGAAAATGTGCCTGAGTCTCCTGAATTCAGGTAATTGTAAAAACAATGACTTCGTTCAAGAATGATAGAAGTGACCATTACTTAACCATTATTTAACATTCACTATTCAGTAACAGATATTTCCTTTTGAAGTCATTTAATCACGCAGATTAAAGACTTATTTTTTCCTTCTTGAAAGACTGTCCAAAATTTAAAAGACTAACAACAAAAACTATTAAAAAAATCACATGAATAGCATGCAACCACTGATAGTCTGTAATAAATACAATCATCAATAGCATAAAAAAAAAATAAGAAATATTGCAATGATAATAAGCAGGCTTTTATTTTTGTAGTGAATTTGTTTTCAAAATATCTTTTTAATTAATTAATTACCCCTAATTAAACATTGTTCTTCATCTATCTCTTAGTCCTTTTGAAAATTTAGTTGTTTTTGTCAGTGAAAGATTTTTGTTTTCCTTTATAACTTACATGATTTCTTTCAGCTGGTAGAATTTTTTTTTTCAATCTTTGGCAATTTCTGATAATATAAGTTAAAATTCTAGGGTCTTTTTTTATTATTGCAGTGGTAATTTTTTACAGATCTAGCGTATTGTTTTGTTATAAATTCACTTTGCGGATTCCATTGACGATTCTATAGTAGAGTTGCCGGAGATATTTTTCCCCATTTTCCAGCCTTTCTGTTCTCCGGTGAATGCTGCTGTAGCAAGAGCAGATGCTGTGCATTCAGAGCCGTTCTCTCGTCTTTTTTTCTTTTATCTCTTAATTGCTGTAGGGATGAGCTGAACTCAACAGTGTTTCTCTTGGTAACCACGCTCACGTGCCATTAATTCTGCTGTGCACCGCTTGCTGCGATTGGTGGTGCGTATGACCACGTGCGCCATTGTGCTCCCTTTCTCCGGAATCCTTTGTGCAGCGGCTGCCGCACGGAAGAGGCGTCTTCTTTTCGGTGCGGATCCATTACATTCGACCGGAGATTGCTCATTTCACCGTACAAAGATCAAGAGCGAAACGCAGTCCCTGTGTTGATTAACAAACAGAGAATGCCTTCAACCAACCAACAACTGTCTTAAAAATTGTCATTGTAAAGGAATGGATATTTTAATCTAAAAAGAAAAGAACAAAATTAACGAAGAAAAAACAACTTGTTTTAAATAATAAATTTGAAAAAATACAATTTAAATAAAGTATTTAGAAAGAGAAGATATATTAAGGAAGATGTTCTAAAACCTCAACAATTAAGAAAAAAAATGCTGAAATTACGTTTTCAAATGATGCACTTATTAAGTTTTAATTTTAAAGAAGCCCATTGTTATAAACAGGCATTTAAATATAAAAAAGCAAAGAAATAGTAAAAAGTACATTATAATAAATTAATCTTATGTTACATCTTTACGTAATATCTCTCTAAAAGGTATCTACTGACAGAAGAATCAAAAATCTAACCCTTAATTTAAATGAAAAATCAAACTGGCTGTAAATACAATTGTTTTTATTGTCTTATTTATATAATTATAGGTTTATGTTCCATTCTCGCTTCGCTCGCCAGTCCTCTCATTCTGTTCTTTCTTTTTTTTTTTTTTTTTTTTTAAAGCTCAAATTTGATCAGAGGAGTAATTAGTCTCCTTAATTAAGTTTCTTTTTGTCTTTTGTTTTTTTGTTTTTTAAATTTCCAACTTGCATTGCTTTTAAATCAGTGAAGATTATTATGGTAATAAAATAAATTTAACTTCCGGAAATTTACTTATTAAGACATCTTAAACTACGTCTTAAACCATAGTAAGTTAAGTCATACAAACTGACAGTAGACTATTATCTTTTTCGAGTAACATCTCCAAATAATAGATCAATTCAAATAGTAAAGAAATGGACATGTAAGGCATCAAGAAAGATAATCAACAAATAATTAACAGATGTTATTTAGATAATGCGAAATTTATTTATATATTTCGAAATTGCAAATTTAAATCAGATTAACTCTGGTTTGACTTGAAACTAATGAGGATCAAGTAAAAGAATTCTATTCAAGAGTTTATTTACTATTAGTGACTGTATTCAGAAATAGTAGATAAGTTGAAATTCCTTTAAAGCCACAGGATCGTTACAAATGGTTATTATAGAAATAAATCGTCAACCACCTACAAGGACGTTTCAGGCAGGATTCTGATTGAAATATTTTACCATTTATTATTATTGCTAATTTGATTTTCATCTATTATTCCATATTCTTGCCATTCTGTATTCTATATTCTTGCCATTCTGTATTCCATATTCTTGCCTTTCTGTATTCCATATTCTTGCCTTTCT